>JAKGUB010000333.1:1235000-1557500 GCA_026261675.1 Hippocampus mohnikei | reverse complement strand
TTGCCATAGTCAGTTTGGTGCTCCGTGTTCAGGTTTATTTGCTTTACTTAACCTAGCAAAACGCTATTCTGATTAAAACTTGCTAAAGGTTTCCAGTGTGAAATCACCCTCATTGTCTGGGGCATCATGGAAGGCCTCCTCCGCGTCGCAAAGAGCTTAATGTATTATTTCACCGAGGGTTGTTTTAAGCCTTTTTATTAAAGTGAAACAATCTTGTCATGCACCTGTTGCTAGTTCTGCAGAGGGGTATTTATTGTCAGGCTGTGTCAGCACGCGCTAATCCATGGCCACTATTACCAGCGTGACCTATTCCTGCTCTCCATTTTGTGGATGTGTGGTGATTGTGCCGCAGGTACCACACAGCTTTCTCCATCCACTGTCCACTTTTGTGATACCCAATGTCACAGAAAACAAATGCTTCAACTGATGACATGCTGGTTTCCTCCCCGTGTGTTGAAAAGTGTGTGTGCAAGTAACTTAGATGTTATTGGCCTTGTCCGGTTTTGGTGATGAAGTGGTATGGGGGGGGGGGCAGAAAAACTATTTTGTCTCGCATGTAGTGTTTGAGAAGGTGGGGGGGGGGGGAAATTTGCATTTCAAACATGGGGGCCCTCTTGTAAACGTCAAAAGAAGAATGCCATCCTCTCACCACCTTTGCCTGGAATTCCACCATCTGCCCGGGCTTAACCCACTAATTGTGGCCTCACTTCCTACGCCATTGTCGCATGCCTGCGGCTCGCTTTTCCAAACCACGGTTATATTAAGAAGCGGGTGTTTTAGTGGAACGGACGTCATGCTATCATGTGAAATGATCAGTGTTTGTGTTTTAACGGTCGCCGGATTGATGTGCCTGAGGTTCCTGTGGTCGGAGGTTTTGACTGAGTCTGGCTTCTTATTAGATAGTTCCAAGGATTGAAGTAAACAGTAGTTAGAATGTGACGTGAGGTTGTCGTGGAAATGTACCATATATCAAGTAGTTATGGGGGTTTTTGTCCAAGATTGACTGGCGCTGAGTGGGTTGTATTTGAGATGTGTGATGTAATGGGGACCTCTAGTGGCTACCTTCTCTCATGACAACATAATGTATGTATTGAGGGGAATTATTTTCCTTTGTAAATTGGTCTTAAAAAATAAAGATCTGTTTTACGACAAGTACTACTCCTCAGCTAACGACTACGAAAAATGATAAGGATAACGAGCAAAATCACAATATTACGGAGCCCCTAAAGCGACAAGAGGACCAGGTTGATGTGACTTGGTGACAGGATTCTTACATGCTTAACATAGGATACCCAGAGTGTTATTTAACAGTCTAAAATAATCTACTAAGTTAACTTAAGGACAGAAGAACTAATCGTATACCAATGATATCTGACATGGGAATTCACAGCAGGTTGTCAGTGAAACCCATGAGTATTTTTAAGAATAACAAAAAAAAAACAACAACAAAAAAAAAGAAATGAAATAGACACTAACCATTTTACCTCCAAAATGCGCTTACTAGTGAACTAGGGGGCATTTTCATCGTACATGTGAACTAGTGGGCATTTTTAATTACTACTGAATGAGTGTGCATTTTTCAATTTAAATGTTCACTAGTAAGCTTTAAAATTAGCTTACTGGTGGGCAGTTTTGAGCTTACATGTAAACTAGTAAACTCTAAAATAAGCTTACTCGTGAACTAGTGGACATTTTTAACTTGCTTGTGAACTAGTGCAATGAACTTGTGAACAAGTGAAGAAATTGAATTCAAACAATGGCACGAGTGGTCTTAGTGGCACTGGCCAAGTCTCGCTTGGAATAAAAGGTTCTGAACCTCAATAGGACCAACCTGATTGAATAAAAGAAATTAGAAATAGACAAATATATCTATTTTTAGTTGCCAACCCTTGATTTATGTTGGTTTGTCACTCAGATACTGTAAATATTTTCATTTCATTCCATAATCTCTTGATTTCTTAGTTATTAGAATCGTTGTTAAAAATAAGTAAATCAATTTCATGATTGACTCTTATAAATAAAATACGTTTAATACATTATCTAATTCAAATTGTATTCAATTCAACAATGTATTGCCAAAATGATCATTCCCGCTGTTTTATACTGCTGCTGTTCCTACTACTAATGACAGTATAAAGTACCGTAATAACATATATTCACCACAATGCACACTGCGTGTTGCAATATGTAAATTAAATCTTGAATGAAAAAGGGAATAAAATGGCATGATAACGTCGTGTTCGCAGCAGCATCCCTGCTTCCTGACCCCTCAAAGATGGACACGACATTGCGTTCGCGTCACGACGCTCGCGTTGACCAATCACATCCTCTACCAAAACCCCTTGTTTTATGACGAACGGCTGTGTTGTCCAATCGTAGCCATTCAACGGCACTTCGAGCACGCCTTTTTCCTGGGTCTAGCCAATCGGGGAGGAGCCGTAATTACTAATTCATTACAATGCGAAGGGGAGTGACGCAGTTCTCGAAAACCGAAAGCTTCTTCCACGCTTTACCGCGAGTGACCTGAAATCAACTCCGCGAATCTCCCCCACCCGGGTTGAGGGCAACGAAGCTCGGAGGCAAACACCGTCGCCGGTTGCGTGGACTTGGGGCTGTATGTGCCAGCCGTCGCGTTCCTTGGGATTCGGGTGCCATTCCGGTTGGAGGTTGCGGTCGAACCGCGAGGACTCGATGCGATAACCAGGGCGAGACATGCCGCAGCCTAAGTCACGAAAGCTCGCCATCCTCGGCTACCGATCCGTAGGTGAGAGCCGGTCACACGACGAGAACGGCCGGTCCTCCCCCGGGGAAGGGGTGCCTGCTTCGGCTGGGGCTTGGCTGTAGCGGGCCCTACATAGGGTCCTCGCAGCATCCCTCCCTCTGCCAGGTGAAGGCGGCCCCAGCACCAGGCCTCCGCCTTAAAACCGAAACGGCCCACATTTTTGGCATACTTTCGCCGTCAAGCGAGGACAAAACCACACCACCTAGGGCAATGCTTGACGAGCGGGTGGCTTTGACGCATGACCAGCCGGTTATGTCACCATTAGCACGTCAAACAAGCGCCGTTTAGATGCGGATAAAAAAAGGAAGGAAAAGATGGAGGGAGTCCGAGCATGATGGATGCTTCAATATTCACTTTGTATCTTTTTTATCCATACTAATGGTAATTACTCAATATTCCTCCAACAGTAGGAAATGCTAGATTTACACTTAAGCAGAGTGTCAGGCGATTATTATCGGGGTTTGGCGTTTATATAACTATTAATAGTGATGCCCAATACACTGGGTGGGTGGGGGGACGGCGGGGGGGGATACATACATGCTGAGAAATATATCTTTTTTGTTAATATAAAAGATAAACCTTCAAGTTCCAGTTGTATCAAGACAAAGTTACGGTTTAAAAACGGGGCGTCGACTTGCTAGGCAAGTGCTATCCAACAATTTCCATCCATCGGAGAAGAGGGACATTTTTCCACATGTCGAGTGAAATTGACATCACATGATTACGTCCACATGAAACGTGTAATCACGGCTCGCCTGTTTTCTGGGTTTGGTCATGTGGCATTCACAAGCTGAGCCCTGAGCACCTGTGATGTCATTTTCAGTTGACAGTAAGTGGCAAAAATGGACGCCCCCGAGATGAATGAAAGTGGGTGGATTTTGCATCTGAATTCACATCCCACAAACGCAAAATTAATCAAAATATCACACTTAAGACTTGTGGGACTTCATAGAGCATATTATTGTAAATACAAATTTTGACTTCACTTCCCCTTTAAGGTTTCAAATTAGGGTTCCAAGTTCGGGGATGGGTTTTGTGTCTAAACTAGCGAAGGCAGTAGTTGAGGAAATAACTAGGTAATTGGGGCAGGGACCGATTGGAGCGAAAGCCATTACAACAGTCGAGGAAAGTACGGTTACAGTAATTTATGGGCAGGGCGTTTACAAAGTACGAGCAGAGGCCAATATTTGATGAAATACTGTACAGTCATTTGGGCGGGCTCTCTATTAGTGCATGTGCCACTATTAACCCTTTCGTGCACCCTGTAACCTGAGAACATGATAAGCTGTCCACTGTAGTAACCGCTGTGCCTGAAAGGGTTCATGGAAATAGAGTAATTGGGTCGGAGCCTCTGTTAAAGAAGAGTGCACTCTTTCGGGAAACATGGTAATTGGGGCATAGGGGCATTCATTTTAAATAAAGGCAACTATTTAACGTTTATTATAATTGACGTCCATACTAATATACTATTTGGGGAATGGTGTCCACTAGAACAGAGCCGGCTATTTCAGGAAATTCAGTCGGAGTAGTTGTGTGGACTAATTATATGAAGGCAAAAAAAAACAACAACAAAAATAACATGAAACGAAAATGTCAAGTGATGGATGAGTCGTGGTCACCTCCAACCACGCAAGTTCGATGATTTCCTCAGATTTTTCCTCTTCTTCTTTTACAGGGAAGTCCTCTTTGACCATTCAGTTTGTGGAGGGCCAGTTTGTCGACTCCTATGATCCGACAATAGAAAACAGTAAGTACAATACTTGGTAAAGAGGATGACAGTGTCATTTTTTTTTTCTTGGTCCTACTTGCCATCAAAAAATTTTCTGTTGTAAATTTGCATCGGGATTTGCATAATGTTAATTAAAACACATTTTTACACACGTGCAATTCTTTTACACCATTTAAAGCAGTTCCCAGATGTCTTAGTACTGGAAGATCAGGATCATTATCAGACTTTTGCAGAGCTTGCCGATGAACTGATCATTTGAATCAAGGTGTCTTGGAGGAGGGAACCATCTAAAACGTGCACAATAACGGCCCCAGAGGATCGGACTTGGACACCCCCTCTCTTGGTGCCATGGTTGTGACACATTTTTGTCAAAATACTCCAATGATCATGGACTCCCGAACATTTTACACACGGATTTGACTCTGGCCAAACGGTTTTGTACCAATTAACTGCTGCTCACCACGACCGCCCTCGACAGCTACGCCAAGTATGGCTCTCGGTACCACGTCGACTTGGTGGCTGCTCGTTGAAGCCCGAGTCTTCAAAAAAATAAGTGCATGCGAATCCAGACGTTTTCATTGTGGAGGCAACAGTTCATCAGGGTGCTGCTGTCAAATATCAGAATCGGCCTAAAAAATAAAAATCAATGCAACAAATAAATAAAAATAAAGCGGCACAACAGTGCAACAAAGCAGTCCCCCCCCCCATCCTCCCGCCCTAAAAAGTATATTTCATATTGTTAAAGTATTTTGAATATATTTGAGATGCACATACTTTCACCGACCACTTGAGGGAGCATGCGGACCACTCGCGTACAGACACAAAACTCACTGCTCGGTATTGTCCACATGAATGATTGTGAGTGTGAATGCTTGTTTGTGTTTATGTGCCCTGTGATTGACTGGCAGCCAGTCCATGGGTGTACGCCCGCCTACTGCCCACAGACAGCTGCGATAGGCTCCAGCTCGCCCGTCACTTAAATGTGAGGATAATGGTGAGATACATGAATGGATTGAATTACTGTAGCGCAGGGGTCGGGAACCTATGGCTCACGAGCCAGGTGTTGCTCTTGATGACTGCATCTGACTCGCAGATAAAACAAAATATTCTCGCTTGTTCAATCCATCCATCGATTTTTCACTTCTCATGTCCTGTTCGGGGTTGCAGTTGACGGCAGGAGCAATTTTAATCTGATGATACTGGCCTACGTTGGCCGTTGCTGTGTAACAGATAAAGGCTCGCTTTTGAATCAGCCCGGTCGGTCATTAGCTCAAAGCTAATCCTTCGCCGAATAAAATGGCGAAAAGAAAAAAAGATTACGAGTATAGAACATTTCAGGACGAATGGACCAATGGATTCACCTTTGTGGAGAGAACAGGTTCTGCGGTGTGTCTAATTTGCAATGACAAAATGCCATCGATCAAACAGTCGAATGTAAAGCAGCACTTTGACACGCCGCCATGCTACGTTCGCATAAAAATACAGAAAGGAAGTGTGCAAACTACTGAGCAGGCTGCAAGCTAGCCTCCGGCAACTCCGCGTATGGACCCGGCAAGATGACTATTTCCAAATATTTTGCTTTCATGGCTCTCTTAGTCAAAAAGGTTCCCCATCCCTGCTGTCGTGGATCTGTGGATGTGGCGCAAGCAGCAGACACTTTGCTAAACACAAATTCCACCAGACTTCGACAAGTTCCCCAAATAACCAAGACGGTGAATCTGCGCTCACACGACAAGCCCTGCTTAGCTTCACGCTTCGGATACGATCGCGCGTTAGCGTCGTTTGGCCATCGCGTGAAAATGATGGATCTTAACCCAGCGGACCTGCCACCATTTCATGGATCGAGAAACTCGAGGTAGGATGTGTCCGGTCACAGATAACTTGTCAGCAGTCAGCGTAAAAGCAAAGTGTCTCTGCGAGGGGGCTTAGCGGGCAGGATGGATCCACTGCGAAGAGCACGTGGAGATGTGTCACTGTCTGATGCCTTTTCTCCTTCTTTGTGCCTCTGCAGCGTTTACTAAAATGATCACGATAAACGGCCAAGAGTATCATCTTCAGCTGGTGGACACAGCAGGACAGGTACTACTCACTTCCTGTATACGTCAGAGTGTATTTATAGAGCACTTTCAAACAGTCATAGCTGCACACAAAGTGCTGATTATTGTATGCATTATAAGGCGTATAGAATATAAACCACAATAGTGGCTGCGGGTATCTTATACATCCACTAGATGGAGCTACAGGAATACAACACAATTATAGCTTTATTTATATGGAGCTTTTACAACCATTGCAGCTGAAACAAAGCGCTTTACAGAACATTTAAAATACCACAAATCAGAATATTGATCCACATATAAGCCGCATCGGATCATAAGGCGCACTGTCGGCTTTCGAGAACATTTCCAGCTTTTCGATGCGCCTTATAGTGTGGTAAATACGAGACTTTTGCTACATGTAGATTGTGTTACTCCTTGCGTGCATCTGCTAATCGATACCCGTACTGCTTTCCTTTGTGCTACGATATCGCGCAGTCATCAAGATACGAGTTTAGCATGATGCTAATATTTGGGCAAAATAAAATAATAAAAAATTGGGGGTTGGACGAAAAGTGTTTATCGTACTATTTCTGTCTCCACAGGATGAGTACTCCATCTTCCCTCAGACGTACTCCATAGACATTAATGGCTACATCCTGGTCTATTCCGTCACGTCCAATAAAAGGTGTGCTTCCCTTCCGCAAGCCGTGGAAAACATAGCGGTAACATGACTGATGAAACAGACATTTCTTGCAGCTTTGAAGTAGTCCAAGTGATTCATGAAAAACTGCTGGACATGGTGGGGAAAGTTCAGTGAGTACCACCGCGGCATCGACTTGTTTTGATCGCGAGCAAATTCCCAAACGCTATGAAAACGGGCCACTTTTCTTCTCCCACGCTTACAGAGTTCCCATCATGCTCGTTGGAAACAAGAACGACCTGCACATGGAGCGGTATGCCGTCAAGCTATCGGCGCGGTCGACGGCGGCGGGTGTACCTAATGTTGTGGCCCTGATCTTTTTGTTCCAGAGTAATCAGCTGCGAAGAAGGGAAAGCATTAGCCGACTCCTGGAACGCTGCCTTCATGGAATCCTCGGCCAAAGAAAACCAGGTACCGGGTGAAAATATCTGGCACATATCAGGAGAATGTGTCAGTTGTTTTCGAAGCTTGAGGACAATAAACATAAATACTCCCAAATATGGGGATATATATAAGATTGCAGCTACCAAAATATGATGTTTCCTGTCTAATCTTACAAATTGATGTATCAAATTTATGTCAGAAAATAATAAGTTGTTGTTTTGCATTGTTACATTTCCGATTTCCTGTCTCTGGTGCGGTCGCAGCAGCCCATGTTAAATAAGAGCCGAGTTGCCTTATATCATCATAGATATGGGAAAAGTAGGGAAAAAGCATCCCGGTAGTTTTTAACCTGGTTTTACAAGCATTTACACTGAATTGGTAGGTTTTGAATCTTGATTCATTCGAGTCATTCACTCTGATAATCAAAGATACAAGCAAATCGTGCGACCGTATAACACCCCACACACAGAGAAAATTCTATTAATTCAATTCCAGTGCCCACCATTTGGGATCGTTGTGAATCAGGCCCAGAGAGGGCTTCAAAACCACATCATGAACAGCAACCGTGTGCCACTGTCTGTGCAGACCGCCGTGGAGGTTTTCCGCAGGATGATCCTGGAGGCGGAGAAGATGGACGGCGGCGCTCAGCCCGGCAAGACGTCTTGCGCCGTCATGTAGGGGGAGGCCACAACCAACGCAACTCAGCGCGCGCACATGCACACATACATACAGACAAGACAACTGCACTGCACTAGGATATCCCGTTTTACTTGAAGGCTAGTTTAACGCCACTTCTCCTCCACCACGCCGGGTCCTGAATATCCTCCATGACTCTGGAACCTGTTATTTATCAGTATTGTCATCCATGTTTTCCTTTTGGGTGTGCTTGGTGCGGAAGCGGGACGAGTGGCGCTGATGAATTTCATCACAAACCGTGTACCCAAACAAGCCCCCGCCCCAATCATATGATCTTGACAATAATAACTGGAGAAAGCTGATTTTTCTTCTGGTTCATTTTACTTTCCATATAGCAGTAAGTCTCAGCCAAATAGTCGGAAACAAAACAAACAAAATCAAAACACCATCCATTTTTTAAAATTGAAAATGTTGTACAAATGTTTTGGATTGTAATCATTAAAACCAAAAGTGGTTCTGTAAAAAGCATTTCTCTGCTCTTTCTTCTTTTTTTTTTTTTACTCTTCACAGATCCTACCAAACTTTCTGTTGTAATTTCCAAAAGTGCGGTCAAAGGTCTAATCGAAGTAACTTCCTTTGGCTATTTCCTGAAATAGTCCCAAATACTCAAAAAATACAGCAATATTCTGACAAAAATTGAAACTGCATATCGGGCTTAACCCTCTCAGGCTCAAATTAAGTTTTGGTCACAGGAAAAATCTGATATTTGGGGAAGATTGTCATATGGGGTAGTAGTACACAATTCAGACTTGTTTTTCGGAAAAGCTTCACATGTATTCTGGGATGTTGCAAGTTTACAACATTGGCCCGAAGTGGTAAATTAACGCCAAATTTAATATGGTATGAAAACTAACTGAATTTGCATAAAACATTTCAAAATAATGTTTCAAAGTACTTTACAGTGGAAGAATAACACTTGGTATAGATTAGGACCAATATCAATAACTTTTCATGCCCTACATCAAACAATCTTGAGATATAATACCAATAATACTATATTGACGTCTCAAATCCTAATTGAGAAGGACAGGTCTGACAACAATTTGTAAAGCACAAAAATATTTTGCATTTCAGGCAGGCCATTTGTGTGTAGGCATTCTTGCACACACTGCATCGTCCACGTTTATCAGCATGGATGGGAAAATGATCGAATCGGTCTACTCTTACCTCAACTGAAGGGGTTGTTTTTAGTTCTGAGCCATTCTTGATAACAGCAAACAGGTTTGATTGGTCAGAAATAAGTTCAAACGTGGATTCATCCATGAACTGATCAAAATACCACTTTGGACTTTGTATTTCATCTGGTGGAGGTGAGAATGCAAGTCCTTGGCATGAAGGGTCTATGTCAGCTGCTGGGGGTTTCCTCTGCCTCCAAGAAAAAACTTTGTTTAGAGGAGCTAGGCCGGGCTGAGGCTCATCATCATCTGCGACCCCAGTGTTATTGTCTGCATGTACGTTATGAATTTCAACATCAAGTGTATTTGGATTAGGTATTGCTATCGCTCCCAGTGTCTCATCATCATCAAGGCTGAAGTCAGACTCGTATGCTTCAGCAGGTTCAACAAAATCTGGATCACCAATTTCATCGTCTAAAATGGATTCGATCTCAGATAAAGCACAATCAGGAAGGCAAACCATTTCAATGGATTCCTTGAGTGAAGAAGATCTTTGTCGGCCTGCCATAACGCACCACAAACCTGCAACCAGAGTATTCTGTAAGCTAGTTTACTAAAAAAGCTTCCAGTCCAACAAAGATATATATTAAGATAATATGTGCAATGGGATTTAGGCTACATCAGTTTTGCTCACTGAACAGTCAAATGAACATCACATTATGCCATTGTGTTTGATCAAATCTGCCTCTGATAGTTTGAAACTTCACTCCAAATTATTTCATTTTCCATAGGATGCACCCTCAATGACAACTCAAATCAATAAGTAAACACTGGTGATAGGAAAAAAAAACCCTAGTGTAGACTGTTGCTCAAAATATAGGTAAACTAGAAGACAAAGCATGTGGCATCCATTGGTACTGGTCCGGCCAAATGTTGCAAAGCTGCAACAATGAAATAGAGCTACCCCTAGGGGAAAACCCAGAGGAGATAAAATCTACAAATTGGCATATACTGTATCTCTATACTGTCATGATTCATGTTATATAGTATTGGTTTCAAAATAAAAGTGATTGGTAGTATTACGAATATGAAATGGATGCCTAGAAAATCCTTTCATGTGTACCCAAGAAAGAAGGCATCTTGAAAGTGAGAAAACTCGCCATCTAGTGAGCTTTTGGGGAAACTGTTTGTTGCTCATGCACAACGAAGGTCTGCAGTGGTACTTTTGAGTAAAAAAGGCTCATAAAATATGAATGTGGATTAATTAGGGGATTAGAATTTAGTTGTTGCAAATCTGCTACGCCTGCCCCGAGAGGGTTTAATATGACAAAGAAAAAAAAGTTCAACGTTGCTTTATTTCAACCAAAATATCTCATTCAGAGAGCAATATTACACATTTGACAATGTAATATTAGTCTGCCATGTCGGCAAAAAAAAAAAAAAGTGTCTTGCAAATTTGACTTTGTCGAGGCTTTGAAAGCCATCCATCAATTGTCAAATGAAAACGGACTCCACCAAGGACAAACTTCATATCTTTACGAGCTAATTGCCTTATTTGGATTTATATGTAACATTTGCACAAGCCAAAGCGCCATGGGGGGAACAAAAGGTAATGAATGAAAAGGTATATGTGAAATCTCTTTTTTTTTTCTCAGATAAAAAAATGGAAATCACAAAGACAGTGCCTACCTTTGTCAAGACCTGTCGCAGAGGCACGGCACGCACTTTTGTCGCGTGTTAACTATCGTAGCTCACGCGTACCGTTTTCAAATGCTTCTCCCGGCACACCAGATTCGCATTCTTTGCCACTACCCTCGGTGAATTTTAAATGAAACAAACTCTGAATGAGAATAAGAACAATAAATGATATACCGTAACAGCTCTGATCGCAAGCTGCAATTGCAAAATTGCAAACTGCATATATATATATATATATATATATATATATATATATATATATATATATATATATATATATATATATATATATATTTTTTTGGGGGTGAAAGTGAGACTAATAGGATTCTAAGGGTGCAGTGTGCTCTCATACAAAAATGTATCATGTTAAACACGCACACAGCCACACAAAATGTTTTGCGGTTGGTCTTCCCCCCTACCCCCACCTCAACACCCCTCGCGATCTACTTGGGACCAGTCAGCGAGCTCCCAGTCACATTGGGCACCCCTGTGCTAAAAGAATAAAAATCATGATGTTGGAAGAATCACATTCAATTCAGAAAATATTTGGCGGGAGGAAGAATATAACAAGATGGGGTGATAAAATTCTCAGGGAAAATTCGTATTTGTTTTCATTAAAAAAAAAAAAAATTCAGATCGAAAAAAAAAGTTCCAATGTTCTGAAATACTGTATTCAAGAATGAGAAAAATGTCACAAATCTTACAAGATAGTCAGATTTTCGGCACGAAAAATAGTTATGATTACAAAAAACATTCTATTCTTCGTGGAATAACATATTCTATCAAGGAAAAAGGTTAACTTCATAAGCAATACGCATGTCTTGTGTGTGCAAAAATGAATGCAATCATTATTTTTGCTCATAAAACCATACCCCAAGAGTCAAATTTAAGCCTCCTCCACCCAGAACAAACTGCTCATATCGTTAAAAACTGGGTAATTTTTACAAATCGATGTATGCAACATATTTGCACAAGGTAACAAGGTATACAATAGGGCCAGGAGAAACAACATAAGCTCACTATATAAGCGCGAACAGCCATGACCGCTTCATCAACCGACTTTCAGAAATCCATCAAGACAAATCGTCAAGGTAAGTCGACATGATACGATACTATGTGGAAGATACTACAGCTCGAATTTCATTTTAGACACTTGTCGAGCTCTGCAGCCCTTTCAAACTCAAGGATCAATTTTTAGACTCAACCTCCGAGACTGCCTTTACAATTATAATCTTGTGAGCCCCAGGGGGGTGCGTGCAGGACACTTAGCGGTCTCTGTCCAGAACTGTTTCTCTCAAATTCAAATGAAAGTTAAAACGGATTTGATACGGATATAAAGACCCGTTGGTGCGCCCCCGTTCTACACCGTCTCGTGTTCTGTCTCTCCCAGACCGCTGCGTTGACCATCACAATGAAGATGATGACCTTGGCTTTCGCCGTCGCCCTGCTGCTTGTCGCAGGTAAAGGTGTCAATCCTTTGCGAGAATCCCAATGACTTTGGACAGCATCCGTCCATCTGATTGATTTTGATTTTCGATGGGTCTTGTTGAGGAGCAGGTGCTGAACACCATGGCCATCACCGTGATCTCAATCATGGCCATCACCATGATCTCCACGATGGCCATAGCCATGACCTCCACCATGACCTCCACCATGGCCTTCACCATGATCTCAATCATGGCCATCACCATGATCTCCACGATGGCCATAGCCATGACCTCCACCATGACCTCCACCATGGCCTTCACCATGATCTCAATCATGGTCATTAGGCAGATGCACTCCAAGTCAAGTCAGTATTCTCCTTTTCGCGTGTATATTTGATCCACGTATTGACGGTGTGATCGGAAGTTTGAAATTCTTCTGCTTTTTGTGACAGGAGTCGAATCAGAGTGCATCCAAGGTTCCTCAGGCCTCAACGTCCTGAGGAAAGTTGTTTTGTAGAGCATCAGAAAAAGCAATAAAAATATGTTCACGTGAATATTTGGAGTTTTTTTTCCCCCATGGTGTTGTGAATGAATGGATGCAGGAGAGTCCAACTTGTTTTTGTCGCAGTTCACATTACAGTTACGGGTGCTCTCAAGGGGCCGGTCATGACTATGATGTCACGTAATCCCGTCAATTCAAACATAAACCAATCAAATCTTTTTCGTTGAAGGGCAACAACAATTGTAGGGATGGGTGAGGACCAATACGATGTTTTGGTATTGGGCTGATATCAGACTTATTTCAAGGTACCGAGTACCGTATTTTCACGACCATAAGGCGCCATTAAAAGTCTTAAATGTTCTCCAAGATGGACAGGACGCCTTATAATGCAGAGCGTCTAGTGCAGGGGTGGGCAAACTTTTTGGCTCGGGGGCCACATTGATTTCTAAATTTGACAGGTGGGCCGTGTCAGGACAAGATACGGTACATATAAAAATTATATGTTGACAGTCCATACCAAACATCAACAGAACAAAAGCATAAAAGTATTACCATACTTTTTTCAATGTGAACGGTGAAACAACTATGGTATATGTCCTGTATGAAGGTTCAAGTATGTGAGCAACATACATGTGTGACAACACAAGCAACAAAGTGCAACAATATGTTGGCCAAAAACTGCAGCAAGCAGTAGAGGTATATGACAAAATATAACAAAGTTAGGACTATTTGCTCCAAAATGAGACGTGTAAGAGACCTGGTTGCTTTTCTTTCGACTCACTCATTGTCTCTGACTTGACCTCCCCTCGATCACCACACATGACAGCGTTGCTCAGCTGATGTCGCGTAGCGAACTTTTGAAGCCAGACACGGGACGCTTCGAAGTCTTCTATGCTCATAGTTAGCGCTCTGGGACTCACTTCCTCCCTTTTAGCAGTCCAGTTAGCGGAAAGTTTTTAGCACGATAGCAGTCAAACCATTCAAGGAAACGTTTATTTACTCGACTGTCCGTCGAGCCACAAGCAATTTGTTTCTGTATGGTTTGTGCACAGGAAAGACACCGGACATCAGAGTGTTGTTTATGTGCCGCTGTATTCAATACTGCCCCGTACAAACAAGCGCACGCCCTTCCCCGTGCTGCTGGGGCAAACCATTCCAAAAGAGGGGTGTTCACTCCCCGTAACACAATTCACTCTGGGCATGGAAATAGCCAGAATCGGACTGAGCACAAATCACTTCCTCGTTTTCAAAGTCTTGTAGATTTCAGTCTTTCAGACTCCAAACATCTCCTGAATGTTTCGTATTTTGTAACCCGCTTCGTTTAATCAGATACACTTCACTTTCTCTACCGTGGCTATTACTCTTCCTCTTTGTTTAGATGCCATGATCGACAGGACGTGAAAATGTTCGCAATTGCAGTAAAACTCACTGCAACAAAGAGTCACTTGCATGTCGCTGTTTTGGATCCAATGATAGAAAATAGCGGCGCGGACACACTTATTCCGTCGTATCGAGCGGGAGTTGCTTGAGTTGGCGCTACTGCTGGCTTCCGTATCGTCTCCCCCTCCCTCCCTGTGCTCTGCAACTTCAAGTAACTGTGCCCCCTGGCGTTGAAATGCCTGTCATTACAAGTCCAAATGAAATGAATGCAATCATTTATATCGAACCTTAATTGTGTTGTGCACCAACCTTCGGCGGGCCGGATTAAAAAACCCAACGGGCCGGATCCGGCCCGCGGGCCGTAGTTTGCCCATGTCTGGTCTAGTGTATGAGCCGAGTTCCAAATCCTGACTGAGAGCCGACACGCTGTTTATATAGAGAAAAGGCGGAAGTGGGCGTGAACAGGCATGCGGGGAAAGCAGCCAGCCAATCAGTGAAGGGTAGGCGTGTAAGTGGCCGCGAGCGAGACCAGGCTGCGGGAAAGCAGCCGGCCAATCAGTGAAGGGTGGGCGTGTAAGTGGCCGCGCATCATTTCTGTGGAGCCACATGGCAATGAGAGTGACTCTGACAACGAGAGGGAACCTGGCGTTTTTTATGGACTACCGATACAGTACTTGCACAATTGTTCAATTCGGATACAGAAGATGAGGACTTTGATGGATTTCTGGGTGATGATTGATCGAATAACATGAGTACATTGTAAGATGGCTAAATAAAGTATAACCGATCTCAGTTTTGCTTCCGTTGCCTTTTTAAAAACGTGTTTTTAGCATGTCTTAGCATGCTACGCTATGCTTCAAGCTAACCTGTTTTTAGCGTGCGTGCATGCATGCCGTATGTTTAAACTGGCGTATGTTTTACCACTCCTGGCTGCGCCCAATAATACAGTGCGTTTTGTGTATGTGTAAAATACAGAAATAGCAACCGTTACTGAGACTGCGCCCTACAACACGGTGCGCCGAATGGTCGTGAAAATACGGTACTCGTGAAGGCTGCCGATACCAGCAAAATTTGAGGGGGAAAAAAATAGCACTGGAAGCAAGTTAACCCTTTCACGTAGCTTTGAATTGGTCCAAGTGATTCACGAAAAACTGCTGGACATGGTGGGGAAAGTTCAGTGAGTACCACCGCGGCATTGACTTGTTTTGATCGCGAGCGAATTCCCAAATGGTATGAAAACGGGCCACTTTTCTTCTCCCACGCTTACAGAGTTCCCATCATGCTCGTTGGAAACAAGAACGACCTGCACATGGAGCGGTATGCCGTCAAGCTCTCCGCGCGGTCGACGGAGGCGGGTGTCCCTAATGTTGTGGCCCTGATCTTTTTGTTCCAGAGTAATCAAGTGCGAAGAAGGGAAAGCATTGAAGAAACATGAAGTGTATTCAATGTACATACTACTTTCACAGAAAAAAATCCCAAGATTGTTCACTATTTTTTCAAGTGATAATTTGACATAGGCCTTTGTGCAAGTTTGCTTAGGCGTAGAAAAAAAAGTAGTGTGTTTCCGGTAACCCGACCGACCGAGAATTTCTACCTCAAAGAAAAACTTTACGGTCGGCATTTTTTTTCAAACAACCTTCTACATTTTTGTGTAATAATAGCCTTTCAAAACACTTAAGGACGCTTTACAATCAAAACAAGAACAATAAAACCACAGACAAAATTATAAATAACAAAAGGAAAGATTAATTTAGAGCGTTTACATTGGTGCAAACTCTCGCGATATTCACGTTGCGTCGTTTGCCCTGTCGTCTGTCAACAACATTGAATCGTGGCGGCGGCCACGATCTCCGATAACAGTTTAAACCGCGTTTTGTGTGTTGCAGTCGCATGCTCGCACCATAATATGAAGAAAATAGCATCCACTGCTGTATCGAAAAGATTCAAAGAGGCGAGGGCGGCGGCGACGTTCGAAGTCGGCCGCGGGGAGAGGCGGGGGGCGGGCGTGACGGTGGGACGGGCGGGGTTGTGGTACGGCGCGCCGGTCGTTGGCCGGTCGTTGGCCGGTCGTTGGCCGGTCGTCTACTCTACCCCCCGCCACGAACACCCAGCGCCCGCCCCCGTGGCCCGACCCCGCAAGGCTGGCGGCGGCGCACCCCGGCCTCTCGAGCCCGGAGCGAGCGAAACCCAAATAAGCGGCGGCGCCGCCGCCGCGGAGCGGCGGGACGACGGCGGCGGAGGCGTCGCGGGGAGGGGACGGTGTCGGCGCGGGGTCGGTCGGTGCGCCGCGCCACCTCCGCGTCCCGCCCGTCCCCATCACTACCCGGTCAGGCGCCCGTCGGCGTTCCCCGCCCGCCCACCCGGCCCACCCCGCCTCCGCGCTCGTTGGCGTCAACCCCGTCCGCCTTAGTCTTACGGCACCTAGTCCAGGCCGGGCCACGACCACCACGGGCCGTCTAGGTCGCGGGACGCAGAGGCTCTAACACCCAGCCGCTGGGTACCCAACTCTCTCGCCGCCGAGCGGGGGTTTCAATCAGTGGCGATTGCTCTCGGACTGCAAGGGAAGCTTGGCTTCCCCTAAAATGTCAAAGAATAAGTGATGAAATATATGAATGTAAATGTCATTGTGTGTACATGTCATTGACTAAATATGCGCTACAACGTGCTCAACTTTTGCCTCGAATCAGCTTCTTCTTATTACTGGTTACGACGTACGACGCGAGTCCCTTCTCCTTCATGCCGCAGCTTCGCTGTGCTTTAAACGGTAGTGAGTTCAGGGTAGGTTGTCCCAATACGTTGAACGGAGACGAGTCATTGGATACAAACTGGTTTTTGTCCCGCCCACGGAGTTCGGCGTCTCTGGGACTGGATGGCAGTGGGAGGGTACCGGACGCCAGGCTTTTCTGCATCAGATTGGATGCCTGTGTGCCAGTTCGATTGACATTGAAATGAGCCAATCACCGAGCTTTTAGTGTAGGCATCCGTGCGAGCATTTTTTTCAACTCGCATTCTGTTCCAAGTTGAGCTGGAGACTTCTCCTAATAATTTTAGCGACACTCTTTGTTGTAAACAACTAGCGACAAAATCTTTTATTTCTGGTGGGTTTTATTGTAGTTCCTATAGTTGTAGGACACTAATTAAGTACGGGGAAAAGACGCCTTGTTGGTATGACAGGGTCACAGATCATTTTCTTGAAAAGCAACGGAGCTAGAGTAGAATTCGCGTATAAATAAACGGACACATTTTATGATGTCGATCAAAATTGAGCTTCCCCTCTTTGACAGACGAGCATCCGGCACTGGTTTCAATGTCTCCTTGTTTTATGTTTTATGGTTATTTTGTTTACGTTTTTGATGGGGGAGGGAGGGAGAAAAAAAGATTTAAAAAAAAAAAACTTTGTCCGACCTACCGACCCTATGCTGAAATTTCATGTTACCGGAAACACACTACTTTTTTTTCTACGCCTTAGGTATTGCTATCGCTCCCAGTGTCTCATCATCATCAAGGCTGAAGTCAGACTCGTATGCTTCAGCAGGTTCAACAAAATCTGGATCACCAATTTCATTGTCTAAAATGGATTCGATCTCAGATAAAGCACAATCAGGAAGGCAAACCATTTCAATGGATTCCTTGAGTGAATAAGATCTTTGTCGGCCTGCCATAACGCACCACAAACCTGCAACCAAAGTATTCTGTAAGCTAGTTTACTAAAAAAGCTTCCAGTCCAACAAAGATATATATTAAGATAATATGTGCAATGGGATTTAGGCTACATCAGTTTTGCTCACTGAACAGTCAAATGAACATCACATTATGCCATTGTGTTTGATCAAATCTGCCTCTGATAGTTTGAAACTTCACTCCAAATTATTTCATTTTCCATAGGATGCATCCTCAATGACAACTCAAATCAATAAGTAAACACTGGTGATAGGAAAAAAAACCCTAGTATAGACTGTTGCTCAAAATATAGGTAAACTAGAAGACAAAGCATGTGGCATCCATTGGTACTAGTCCGGCCAAATGTTGCAAAGCTGCAACAATGAAATAGAGCTACCCCTAGGGGAAAACCCAGAGGAGATCAAATCTACAAATTGGCATATACTGTATCTCTATACTGTCATGATTCATGTTATATAGTATTGGTTTCAAAATAAAAGTGATTGGTAGTATTACGAATATGAAATGGATGCCTAGAAAATCCTTTCATGTGTACCCAAGAAGGAAGGCATCTTGAAAGTGAGAAAACTCGCCATCTAGTGAGCTATTGGGGAAACTGTTTGTTGCTCATGCACAACGAAGGTCTGCAGTGGTACTTTTGAGTAAAAAAGGCTCATAAAATATGAATGTGGATTAATTAGGGGATTAGAATTTAGTTGTTGCAAATCTGCTACGCCTGCCCCGAGAGGGTTTAATATGACAAAGAAAAAAAAGTTCAACGTTGCTTTATTTCAACCAAAATATCTCATTCAGAGAGCAATATTACACATTTGACAATGTAATATTAGTCTGCCATGTCGGCAAAAAAAAAAAAAAAAAAAAGTGTCTTGCAAATTTGACTTTGTCGAGGCTTTGAAAGCCATCCATCAATTGTCAAATGAAAACGGACTCCACCAAGGACAAACTTCATATCTTTACGAGCTAATTGCCTTATTTGGATTTATATGTAACATTTGCACAAGCCAAAGCGCCATGGGGGGAACAAAAGGTAATGAATGAAAAGGTATATGTGAAATCTCTTTTGTTTTTTCTCAGATTAAAAAAATGGAAATCACAAAGACAATGCCTACCTTTGTCGAGACCTGTCGCGGAGGCACGGCACGCAGTTTTGTCGCGTGTTAACTATTGTAGCTCACGCGTACCGTTTTCAAATGCTTCTCCCGGCACACCAGATTCGCATTCTTTGCCACTACCCTCGGTGAATTTTAAATGAAACAAACTCTGAATGAGAATAAGAAGAACAATAAATGATATACCGTAACAGCTCTGATCGCAAGCTGCAATTGCAAACTGCATATATATATATATATATATATATATATATTAGAGCTGTCAGTTTAGCGCGATTTTATCGGCATTAATTTAAATGAATATTATCGGGATCAAAATTTTTCTCGCGAGATTGACGCGGCAGACGTCACAGCGGGTGTTACGTTGCTCTCTAAATAAACCAGAAACAAAACATCAAGCGAGCTGCACAGGTCCACGCACGTTAGTTTTGCCAGCCACGGCAGCGCGAGACACCGAAAACGGATACTTAAATAGTTTATGAATGGAAAGTTTACTTTTAAAAAGTTGCCAGATTGTTCCACTGACAAGACCAAAGTTACCTGTATGTTTTGCAGTCGTAAACTGAGCTATCATCATAGCACGTCGAGTCTGAAATACCACTTAATGGCCAAGCACACAGCTGACGTGCGTACTCCGCCCCCTCGTCTCAGACAGACAGCTATGGATCATTTCAAAGCGAAGAAAATGGATGACACGACGAACAAATTTGCTGAAGCCATCGCTAAATATATGGCTACTGCATGCAAGCCTGTCAACATTGTCCACAGCTCCACTTAAGCTGAAATAATTCGCATTGCATCGAACGACTACTGTTGGATTGACCTGGCGCTTTAAGAGGGGCGGGGCTGCCACTGACAGGTGACCGTTCGCGCGATGTATAAATAGCGTTTTGTTTCGTGAGTGAATACACTCGCTTCGTCGTCGGCATGGCTCAATGTTAAGCTACGCATGTGCTTCTTATCAAGTCAGATGTGTAAAGTTAGCTTTGCAATCTGACGTTTAAATGAAGTAAATTGCGTTGCAGCTGGGGTTAATCATGCCGGCGCTCCACTTCCGGGATTGACTATTGGGACTTGTAGTTCTTTTGTTCGATTCGACTTGATATGTTTGTGTTGTATGGTTTCTTACGTTCAAAACAATGAATAATGATGACGATAATGATACATAGTGAAATCAGGGTTGATTACATTATTTATTAAACGTATTGTTAAATAAAGGTATTAATTATTAATGTCATTTATTAATGTCAATTATATACATATTTACATTGTGATGCAGAAAGAAAGATATATTAATTTTTTACTGCATTTATGTGTAGTTTATGGGATTACCTGCTTCTGATACTTCTGTTACAACTACAGTACTACTACTACTACTTCTGCTGCAAAGTCCTCCAATAAATGATCAAAAAAGTACAGAACGAGAGATCCTTCCATGCTGACCGACAATCCCTATTCAGGGGGCCGTGAAAAACGGAATTAAATGAACAACTCCACTACGGATTGCCAGCGAGAGCCTCCATTACAAGCATCCGAAATGATGTCGACACAAAACCGTAGAGAGACTTCCGAGCAAGAAGGACCAACAGAATCAGCATAGCCTGACTGCTGTGTTCAAAGCAAATTTGAGAAAAACGAAGTATGCAACCATTGCTTGAATCCATTATAGGCTGAGTACTAGTTTACCTTAGATGTGCACTTTATAATGTTATATTGCGCTGTTTTGATTCCATAAAAGCTGTTCAAGTAGCATAAGAGCTGTTCAAGTAGCTGTTGTGTGACAAAATATTTTTTTCACTGTTGTTGATGGACAGTAATATTGTGTGAGAGATAATGTGTGAATAACTGCTCCAAGTGAAAAATGTTCATGTAAAATTGAAAATCGAAATTATTTCAGTAAATATTTGCATTTTGCACATAGAAAACTGATTCATGATTCCATGTTGATGAGAGCATTAAAATGGGGGAAAATAAGACAAAAAATATAAAAGGAAATTCAGAAACGATAAAAAATGCGTGAGTAATCATGATTAATTTTTAGTTAATTTGAGTTAATTATGACAGTTGAGTTTTTAATTAGATTAAATATTTTAATCGTTTGACAGCTCTAATATATATATATATATATATATATATATATATATATATATATATATATTTTTTTTTATATATATATATAAAATCCTTGTCTCACCCCTCGGGTGGTGTCCGTCCCCCATTCAGCTCAGGTCCTCTACCAGAGGCCAGGAAGCTTGAGGGTTCTGCGCAGTATCCTTGCTGTTCCCAGCACTGCACATTTCTGGACCGAGATGTCCGATGTTGTTCCCGGGATCTGTTGCAACCACTCATCTAGTTTGGAGGTCACTGCCCCGAGTGCTCCGACCACCACAGGCACGACTGTCACCTTTACCTTCCAGGCTCTCTCCAGCTCCTCTCTGAGCCCTTGGTATTTCTCGAGTTTCTCGTGTTCCTTCTTTCTGATGTTTCCATCACTTGGAACCGCTACATCCACTACAACGGCTTTCCTCTGCCCTTTATCTATGATCACGATATCCGGTTGGTTCGCCATTACCATCTTGTCAGTCTGGATCTGGAAGTCCCACAGGATCTTCGCCTGGTCATTCTCCACCACCTTCGGAAGTGTTTCCCATTTTGACCTTGGGGTTTCCAGTCCATACTCGGCACAGATGTTTGGTAGACTATGCCAGCCACCTGGTTATGGCGTTCCATGTAGGCTTTCCCTGCCAGCATCTTACACCCTGCAGTTACGTGTTGGATGGTCTCGGGTGCCTCTTTGCACAACCTACACCTTGGGTCCTGTCTGGTGTGGTATATCTGGGCCTCAATGGCTCTGGTGCTCAGGACCTGCTCCTGAGCAGCCAGGATGAGTGCCTCTGTGCTGTCCTTCAGGCCAGCCCTCCCTAGCCACTGATAGGACTTCTTGAGATCAGCCACTTCAGTTATGGTCTGGTGGTACATCCCGTGTAGGGGCTTGTCCTCCCATGATTGTCCCTCTTCCAGCATCTCATCCTCTGTTCCCCATTGTTTGAGACATTCTCTGAGTATGTCATCTGTTGGAGCCTTCTCCTTGATGTATTCACGGAGCTTGGATGTTTCATCCTGGACAGTGGCTCTCACACTCACTAGTCCCCGGCCTCCTTCCTTTCGGCTTGCGTACAGTCTCAGGGTGCTGGATTTGGGATGGAACCCTCCATGCATGGTTAGGAGCTTCCGGGTCTTAACATCCGTGGTCTGAATCTCTTCCTTTGGCCACCTGATTATTCCTGCAGGGTATCTGATCACTGGCAGGGCATGGCTGTTTATTGCCCGGGTCTTATTCTTGCCATTGAGCTGGCTTCTTAGGACTTGCCTCACCCGCTGGAGGTATTTGGCCGTTGCCGCTTTCCTTGTTGCCAGTTCGAGGTTGCCATTGGCTTGTGGTATACCTAGGTACTTATAGCTGTCCTCAATGTCTGCTATTGTTCCTTCAGGGAGTGAGACCCCTTCAGTGCGGACTACCTTGCCTCTCTTAGTCACCATCCGACTACATTTCTCAAGCCCGAATGACATCCCGATGTAGCTGCTGTAGATCCTGGTTGTGTGGATCAGGGAGTCTATGTCCCTTTCACTCTTAGCATACAGCTTTATGTCATCCATGTAGAGGAGGTGACTGATCGTAGCTCCATTTTTGAGGCGGTATTTGTAGCCTGTCTTGGTGATTACTTGGCTTAGGGGGTTCAGTCCTATGCAGAACAGCAGTGGGGAGAGTGCATCACCTTGATATATGCCACATTTGATGGACACTTGGGTAAGTGGCTTGCCATTGGCTTCAAGTGTGGTTTTCCACATCCTCATCGAGTTCGCAACGAAGGCTCTTAGGGTCCTGTTCACCTTATACAACTCCAAGCATTCAGTGATCCATGTATGTGGCATCGAGTCGTAGGCTTTCTTGTAATCAATCCAGGCTGTGCACAGGTTGGTATGTCGGGACCTGCAGTCTTGTGCGACTGTTCTGTCAACCAGGAGCTGATGTTTGGCTCCTCTGGTATCTCTACCAATGCCCTTCTGCGCTTCGCTCATGTATTGATCCATGTGTCCACTTATCTTAGCCGCAATGATGCCTGACATGAGCTTCCATGTTGTGGAGAGACAGGTTATTGGCCGATAGTTGGATGGGACTGTACCCTTTGAGGATCCTTCATGATCAGGATCGTTCGCCCTTCGGTTAGTCATCCTGGGTGAGTCCCATCCTTCAGCAACTGGTTTATTTGTGTTGCTAGGCGCTCATGGAGTGCTGTGAGTTTCTTTAGCCAGTAGGTGTGGACCATGTCCGGGCCTGGTGCTGTCCAGTTTTTCATATCTGAGACTCGTTCCTGTATGTCTGCCACTGTTATGGTAACTGGGTTCTGCTCAGGGAGGTTGCTGTGCTCCTCTCTCAGGGTCACCAGCCATTTTGCACTGCTGTTATGTGCAACCTCCCTCTCCCATATGCCTTTCCAGTACCTTTCAGTTTCCAGTCTTGGTGGGTCAGCTCTGCTGTTAGGACCCTGCCACTGAGCGTACACTTTCGCAGGTTGTGTTGCGAACAGCCTGTTTATTCGCCTGGCCTCATTCTCTTTCGTGTACCTCTTTAGGCAACTGGACAAGGCTTGGTCCTCACCCATCCCTACAATTGTTGTGCCCTTCAACGTAAACACTGGTGATAGGAAAAAAAACCCTAGTATAGACTGTTGCTCAAAATATAGGTAAACTAGAAGACAAAGCATGTGGCATCCATTGGTAGTAGTCCGGCCAAATGTTGCAAAGCTGCAACAATGAAATAGAGCAGCCTTCCTCAACTGGCGGACCGCGATCCACGACCGGACCGCCGATCTCCTCTGTCCGTACCGTCGGCAAATTGTATAAAATAATCAATTATAAAGTGATTTTTACGTTATCCATTTTATTTGTGGACTATAATCTGCGCATTACCGCGATCGCTTTTAAAAATTATCCGTTGTATTCTTTGCGTGCACTAACAGATGTATTGCAGAGGACCGCAGCAGCGCGACTGTGCGTGGTACAATGTTTGACTAACTGGAGACCCTGGCTGAGCAGGGCATGTCGGCGATAACGATGCGCTGATTGGCTCCTCTGAACTTAAGGTGTGCCCATACATAAGCGTCAGCACGCGTCTATCCCAATACACACGCATTCAAAATGGATGATTGTGTCAGGAAACAGACGCATGCGCGACGCCACAGTGTGCTCACAGCTTCAGTCCAGGAGAGCCGCACACAGACAATTAGACAAGACGAATCGCGGGAGGTTTCGATTGTGTGCAGTTTTGCTCCC
The DNA here is from genome assembly GCA_026261675.1 of Hippocampus mohnikei. Taxonomy (NCBI): domain Eukaryota; kingdom Metazoa; phylum Chordata; class Actinopteri; order Syngnathiformes; family Syngnathidae; genus Hippocampus; species Hippocampus mohnikei. The sequence goes on along the minus strand of JAKGUB010000333.1, from coordinate 1,532,924 downwards.
GTATACCCGGGGATCTTTGCAGCTGTTTAACAGCAGAACACCGCAACATGGTAAATGAACATCACAATGGCGTCCTCAAATAATATTTGCATGCCTCAGAAATTGCATTCACCTTTAGTGGAAGAACAGCACTGCACATTCCTGTGCTCCCTTGTGTCAGTATTTAAAATGGTTCTTAACTCCTCTTCTGATATATTTTTCAGTGATTTCAGAGGGGATGTGAAAAGGGGAATTGTACAAATTGTACAAAAAGGATATTTTTGTTTTCATGTTTAGTATTTATTTTGGTAAAATGAATATTTTGGTTTGTTTTTGTTAAATTAAGGGGGGTGGGGGGGAAGACAACTACTGTTTAACAAAGTTAAAGTAAAAATGTCTTATTTCCCTAAAAGGGCTATTTCTATTATCAAGCAGGCACAACTTAACAAAATAAAAGAGTTCCTGTGCCTCAATACAATGCCTCTCATTATTTGCTGTGTACTGGCAAAGTGAATAATTGTTATTTTCATGCACCCCATTATTGGTTGGTTGTGAGGAGTGTTGATTTGTATGAGCTTGGCTTGACCATACTAAATGGGCATATAGCCCTGCTCCCCATGACCGCCGGACCTTGGTCTTCTTAAAAAAAAAAAAGTGGACCTACAGCATTTCTAATTGAGGACCACTGAAATAGAGCTACCCCTAGGGGAAAACCCAGAGGAGATCAAATCTACAAATTGGCATATACTGTATCTCTATACTGTCATGATTCATGTTATATAGTATTGGTTTCAAAATAAAAGTGATTGGTAGTATTACGAATATGAAATGGATGCCTAGAAAATCCTTTCATGTGTACCCAAGAAGGAAGGCATCTTGAAAGTGAGAAAACTCCCCATCTAGTGAGCTATTGGGGAAACTGTTTGTTGCTCATGCACAACGAAGGTCTGCAGTGGTACTTTTGAGTAAAAAAGGCTCATAAAATATGAATGTGGATTAATTAGGGGATTAGAATTTAGTTGTTGCAAATCTGCTACGCCTGCCCCGAGAGGGTTTAATATGACAAAGAAAAAAAAGTTCAACGTTGCTTTATTTCAACCAAAATATCTCATTCAGAGAGCAATATTACACATTTGACAATGTAATATTAGTCTGCCATGTCGGCAAAAAAAAAAAAAAAAAAAGTGTCTTGCAAATTTGACTTTGTCGAGGCTTTGAAAGCCATCCATCAATTGTCAAATGAAAACGGACTCCACCAAGGACAAACTTCATATCTTTACGAGCTAATTGCCTTATTTGGATTTATATGTAACATTTGCACAAGCCAAAGCGCCATGGGGGGAACAAAAGGTAATGAATGAAAAGGTATATGTGAAATCTCTTTTTTTTTTCTCAGATAAAAAAATGGAAATCACAAAGACAATGCCTACCTTTGTCGAGACCTGTCGCGGAGGCACGGCACGCACTTTTGTCGCGTGTTAACTATCGTAGCTCACGCGTACCGTTTTCAAATGCTTCTCCCAGCACACCAGATTCGCATTCTTTGCCACTACCCTCGGTGAATTTTAAATGAAACAAACTCTGAATGAGAATAAGAACAATAAATGATATACCGTAACAGCTCTGATCGCAAGCTGCAATTGCAAAATTGCAAACTGCATATATATATATATATATATATATATATATATATATATATATATATATATATATTTATTTATTTTTTTTTTTTTTTGGGGTGAAAGTGAGACTAATAGGATTCTAAGGGTGCAGTGTGCTCTCATACAAAAATGTATCATGTTAAACACGCACACAGCCACACAAAATGTTTTGCGGTTGGTCTTCCCCCCTACCCCCACCTCAACACCCCTCGCGATCTACTTGGGACCAGTCAGCGAGCTCCCAGTCACATTGGGCACCCCTGTGCTAAAAGAATAAAAATCACGATGTTGGAAGAATCACATTCAATTCAGAAAATATTTGGCGGGAGGAAGAATATAACAAGATGGGGTGATAAAATTCTCAGGGAAAATTCGTATTTGTTTTCATTAAAAAAAAAAAAAATTCAGATCGAAAAAAAAAGTTCCAATGTTCTGAAATACTGTATTCAAGAATGAGAAAAATGTCACAAATCTTACAAGATAGTCAGATTTTCGGCACGAAAAATAGTTATGATTACAAAAAACATTCTATTCTTCGTGGAATAACATATTCTATCAAGGAAAAAGGTTAACTTCATAAGCAATACGCATGTCTTGTGTGTGCAAAAATGAATGCAATCATTATTTTTGCTCATAAAACCATACCCCAAGAGTCAAATTTAAGCCTCCTCCACCCAGAACAAACTGCACATATCGTTAAAAACTGGGTAATTTTTACAAATCGATGTATGCAACATATTTGCACAAGGTAACAAGGTATACAATAGGGCCAGGAGAAACAACATAAGCTCACTATATAAGAGCGAACAGCCATGACCGCTTCATCAACCGACTTGCAGAAATCCATCAAGACAAATCGTCAAGGTAAGTCGACATGATACGATACTATGTGGAAGATACTACAGCTCGAATTTCATTTTAGACACTTGTCGAGCTCTGCAGCCCTTTCAAACTCAAGGATCAATTTTTAGACTCAACCTCCGAGACTGCCTTTACAATTATAATCTTGTGAGCCCCAGGGGGGTGCGTGCAGGACACTTAGCGGTCTCTGTCCAGAACTGTTTCTCTCAAATTCAAATGAAAGTTAAAACGGATTTGATACGGATATAAAGACCCGTTGGTGCGCCCCCGTTCTACACCGTCTCGTGTTCTGTCTCTCCCAGACCGCTGCGTTGACCATCACAATGAAGATGATGACCTTGGCTTTCGCCGTCGCCCTGCTGCTTGTCGCAGGTAAAGGTGTCAATCCTTTGCGAGAATCCCAATGACTTTGGACAGCATCCGTCCATCTGATTGATTTTGATTTTCGATGGGTCTTGTTGAGGAGCAGGTGCTGAACACCATGGCCATCACCGTGATCTCAATCATGGCCATCACCATGATCTCCACGATGGCCATAGCCATGACCTCCACCATGACCTCCACCATGGCCTTCACCATGATCTCAATCATGGCCATCACCATGATCTCCACGATGGCCATAGCCATGACCTCCACCATGGCCTTCACCATGATCTCAATCATGGCCATCACCATGATCTCCACGATGGCCATAGCCATGACCTCCACCATGACCTCCACCATGGCCTTCACCATGATCTCAATCATGGTCATTAGGCAGATGCACTCCAAGTCAAGTCAGTATTCTCCTTTTCGCGTTTGATCCACGTATTGACGGTGTGATCGGAAGTTTGAAATTCTTCTGCTTTTTGTGACAGGAGTCGAATCAGAGTGCATCCAAGGTTCCTCAGGCCTCAACGTCCTGAGGAAAGTTGTTTTGTAGAGCATCAGAAAAAGCAATAAAAATATGTTCACGTGAATATTTGGAGTTTTTTTTTCCACTAGGTGTTGTGAATGAATGGATGCAGGAGAGTCCAACTTGTTTTTGTCGCAGTTCACATTACAGTTACGGGTGCTCTCAAGTGGCCGGTCATGACTATGATGTCACGTAATCCCGTCAATTCAAACATAAACCAATCAAATCTTTTTCGTTGAAGGGCAACAACAATTGTAGGGATGGGTGAGGACCAATACGATGTTTTGGTATTGGGCTGATATCAGACTTATTTCAAGGTACCGAGTACCGTATTTTCACGACCATAAGGCGCCATTAAAAGTCTTAAATGTTCTCCAAGATGGACAGGACGCCTTATAATGCAGAGCGTCTAGTGCAGGGGTGGGCAAACTTTTTGGCTCGGGGGCCACATTGATTTCTAAATTTGACAGGTGGGCCGTGTCAGGACAAGATACGGTACATATAAAAAAATTATATGTTGACAGTCCATACCAAACATCAACAGAACAAAAGCATAAAAGTATTACCATACTTTTTTCAATGTGAACGGTGAAACAACTATGGTATATGTCCTGTATGAAGGTTCAAGTATGTGAGCAACATACATGTGTGACAACACAAGCAACAAAGTGCAACAATATGTTGGCCAAAAACTGCAGCAAGCAGTAGAGGTATATGACAAAATATAACAAAGTTAGGACTATTTGCTCCAAAATGAGACGTGTAAGAGACCTGGTTGCTTTTCTTTCGACTCACTCATTGTCTCTGACTTGACCTCCCCTCGATCACCACACATGACAGCGTTGCTCAGCTGATGTCGCGTAGCTTAACTTTTGAAGCCAGACACGGACGCTTCAAGTCTTCTATGCTCATAGTTAGCGCTCTGGGACTCACTTCCTCCCTTTTAGCAGTCCAGTTAGCGGAAAGTTTTTAGCACGATAGCAGTCAAACCATTCAAGGAAACGTTTATTTACTCGACTGTCCGTCGAGCCGCAAGCAATTTGTTTCTGTATGGTTTGTGCACAGGAAAGACACCGGACATCAGAGTGTTGTTTATGTGCCGCTGTATTCAATACTGCCCCGTACAAACAAGCGCATGCCCTTCCCCGTGCTGCTGGGGCAAACCATTCCAAAAGAGGGGTGTTCACTCCCCGTAACGCAATTCACTCTGGGCATGGAAATAGCCAGAATCGGACTGAGCACAAATCACTTCCTCGTTTTTCAAAGTCTTGTAGATTTCAGTCTTTCAGACTCCAAACATCTCCTGAATGTTTCGTATTTTGTAACCCGCTTCGTTTAATCAGATACACTTCACTTTCTCTACCGTGGCTATTACTCTTCCTCTTTGTTTAGATGCCATGATCGACAGGACGTGAAAATGTTCGCAATTGCAGTAAAACTCACTGCAACAAAGAGTCACTTGCATGTCGCTGTTTTGGATCCAATGATAGAAAATAGCGGCGCGGACACACTTATTCCGTCGTATCGAGCGGGAGTTGCTTGAGTTGGCGCTACTGCTGGCTTCCGTATCGTCTCCCCCTCCCTCCCTGTGCTCTGCAACTTCAAGTAACTGTGCCCCCTGGCGTTGAAATGCCTGTCATTACAAGTCCAAATGAAATGAATGCAATCATTTATATCGAACCTTAATTGTGTTGTGCACCAACCTTCGGCGGGCCGGATTAACCCTTGTGCAGTAATACAGTTTGTCACGTTCTCAGTATTTGTCCCAAATTGGGTTGCGCTTTGAGGTGTGACAACTTTTTTCACTTTTGAATTTTTTTTCACTTTCAACTTTCAAAATGTTCAGTGGCATCAGGCCAAGACATACATATCATTATTTATTTATTTATTTATATTTGGCGCCCTCTATGAGCCACAGCAGCAGGAGTGTGTCAATCACACAGTCACTATGCTGCATATGTAAATAAAAAAAAACACCCAGTCCAAATCTTGCATATGACATAAATAGAGCCTTGAATATGTCACCAAACCGCAGGAACAGAATTGTATTTCATGCCTGTTTTTTTCTGTAATGGCCATTTTTAAAAAAATGTGACATCAAACATATTTGTCCCAAATTGGGTTGCGCTTTGAGGTGTGACAACTTTTTCACTTTTGAATTTTTTTCACTTTCAACTTTCAAAATGTTCAGTGGCATCAGGCCAAGACATACATATCATTATTTATTTATTTATTTATATTTGGCGCCCTCTATGAGCCGCAGCAGCAGGAGTGTGTCAATCACACAGTCACTATGCTGCATATGTAAATAAAAAACCCACCCAGTCCAAATCTTGCATATGACATAAATAGAGCCTTGAATATGTCACCAAACCGCAGGAACAGAATTGTATTTCATGCCTGTTTTTTCTGTAATGGCCATTTTAAAAACATGTGACATCAAACATATTTGTCCCAAATTGGGTTGCGCTTTGAGGTGTGACAACTTTTTTTCACTTTTGAATTTTTTTTTCACTTTCAACTTTCAAAATGTTCAGTGGCATCAGGCCAAGACATACATATCATTATTTATTTATTTATTTATATTTGGCGCCCTCTATGAGCCGCAGCAGCAGGAGTGTGTCAATCACATAGTCACTATGCTGCATATGTAAACAAAAACCCACCCAGTCCAAATCTTGCATATGACATAAATAGAGCCTTGAATATGTCACCAAACCGCAGGAACAGAATTGTATTTCATGCCTGTTTTTTCTGTAATGGCCATTTCAAAAAATGTGACATCAAACATATTTGTCCCAAATTGGGTTGCGCTTTGAGGTGTGACAACTTTTTTCACTTTTGATTTTTTTTTCACTTTCAAAATGTTCAGTGGCATTAGATCTAGCCATACATATATAGTTTGCATTACTTTTTCTTGAATAACAAAATGAGTATTGGGTTATGACTCTATATAAGTAACTCTAACTCTATGTGTCCAATATTGTGTATAGCGTTTATATAGATATCAGAGTGAAAAATGTTGTACATGGTAATTAGAACCTTGAAAAAGTATAAAAGTCACAAAAACTATGAAAAATGTTGAAGTAACATACTTTATAACAAACAAACAAAACAACCAGCAACTAATATGCAAACTTGATAACAAAAACGAAAAACAAACACAAAATTTTTTTTTTTTTTTTTTTACAATCAGAACAAATGGTTGTAGTGTGTTTGTGGCGGATTGGCCTTTCCACATCTGCCACAATAATTCGAAGCATGAAGCGGTTTTTCGCAAAAGCTATACGTATTGCTTTCTTTTTCTCGCATGTCCTCTTCCTGCAGCTGCTGCACCGGGCTGCTGTGCAGCTGCAGTTGCAGTGTTGGTGTGTTTACGTGCATAAACAAATGTAAACTCATTCATTCATTCATCTTCTGAACCGCTCGATAAATGTAAAAGTCGATTCTCAAAAAATAACACTTGATTTTCAAAACAACGTCCAGCCAGTAACTATCGTTACGCGTTGAGTTTGCGCGTGCTGCACCCTCAAACAAGCCAATCATGCCAATCAATCAGGGCACTGGGCATGCCCGTGCACAAATGCACATTGTGAGTGCGCGATCTACTGGCGTGAAGACGAGAAAAAAGACTGATGAGCCCATCATTTCAAATGGCCGTAAGTACACTCCTAAACGGTGGCTGTTTCGCCTGTGCTGAGCGCGTTCACGTGAACGCGCGTAGCCGCGCGTCACGTTCATTACGAGCCCACACGGCCGGGACGTGCATTGCATAACAGTTTGACCAATTCAAAAGTCGATTTTCAAAAAATAACACCTGATTTTCCAAAAAACACCCAGCTAGCAATGCTCTACAAACTGCATTACATTGTTTTGCGCGCGCGCGCGTGCACGTGCAAACCAATGTAATTTATGCAACATACGCGGGTGGGACATCTTAAGAGGTGACACCAGGAAGTTGAGTCTGTCTGGGTGACGTCTCTGCAAGAGACGCGCACGACCTCACATTCAAATGTGCACAAAATGGCGGAAAAATACTGCTTCGATGTCTTTGCTCAGTACTGTTCTATGTGACGTGCACAAACGATCATATCCACACACATAGATGCAAATAGACCTCTCGCAACAAACTACACCGTTTATTCGAATGAAAATGACGAACTGGAAGTACGCTCAATGACGTAAAGAGTCGGCACGAAGATGATATCTTAGGCTAAAGCGCCATCTCGTGGAGAGTGAGGTAAAACTCACTACCACAATTCTCAAGCTTTGATAGTATTGGTGAGCCGCCGGTGATGTGATTTGTGCAGAAATTGAGAAAATGCACGATAAAACACCAGTTTTACAGTCTATTGGAAATTTGAATTTATAATGGGCGTCAATATGCCAAATTTGGGATTTCTACTATCAAGGTATTCCAAATTTGTTACAATGTCATATATACCAACTGCAATGTTCAAAATGTCCAGCTTGCTGTCATTTTGAACTTTGACCCCTTTGACATCCTATGGAAATTTCAGCCAGAGGGTTATTTTTCACACTCTGGCTGTGTGTACAACTGTCTGACTGTCCAAAAATGTCCAAATTTGGGACAGATACTGCACAAGGGTTAAAAAACCCAACGGGCCGGATCCGGCCCGCGGGCCGTAGTTTGTCCATGTCTGGTCTAGTGTATGAGCCGAGTTCCAAATCCTGACTGAGAGCCGACACGCTGTTTATATAGAGAAAAGGCGGAAGTGGGCGTGAACAGGCATGCGGGGAAAGCAGCCAGCCAATCAGTGAAGGGTAGGCGTGTAAGTGGCCGCGAGCGAGACCAGGCTGCGGGAAAGCAGCCGGCCAATCAGTGAAGGGTGGGCGTGTAAGTGGCCGCGCATCATTTCTGTGGAGCCACATGGCAATGAGAGTGACTCTGACAACGAGAGGGAACCTGGCGTTTTTTATGGACTACCGATACAGTACTTGCACAATTGTTCAATTCGGATACAGAAGATGAGGACTTTGATGGATTTCTGGGTGATGATTGATCGAATAACGTGAGTACATTGTAAGATGGCTAAATAAAGTACAACCGATCTCAGTTTTGCTTCCGCTGCCTTTTTAAAAACGTGTTTTTAGCATGTCTTAGCATGCTACGCTATGCTTCAAGCTAACGTGTTTTTAGCGTGCGTGCATGCATGCCGTATGTTTAAACTGGCGTATGTTTTACCACTCCTGGCTGCGCCCAATAATACAGTGCGTTTTGTGTATGTGTAAAATACAGAAATAGCAACCGTTACTGAGACTGCGCCCTACAACACGGTGCGCCGAATGGTCGTGAAAATACGGTACTCGTGAAGGCTGCCGATACCAGCAAAATTTGAGGGGGAAAAAAATAGCACTGGAAGCAAGTTAACCCTTTCACGTAGCTTTGAATTGGTCCAAGTGATTCACGAAAAACTGCTGGACATGGTGGGGAAAGTTCAGTGAGTACCACCGCGGCATTGACTTGTTTTGATCGCGAGCGAATTCCCAAATGGTATGAAAACGGGCCACTTTTCTTCTCCCACGCTTACAGAGTTCCCATCATGCTCGTTGGAAACAAGAACGACCTGCACATGGAGCGGTATGCCGTCAAGCTCTCCGCGCGGTCTACGGAGGCGGGTGTCCCTAATGTTGTGGCCCTGATCTTTTTGTTCCAGAGTAATCAAGTGCGAAGAAGGGAAAGCATTGAAGAAACATGAAGTGTATTCAATGTACATACTACTTTCACAGAAAAAAATCCCAAGATTGTTCACTATTTTTTCAAGTGATAATTTGACATAGGCCTTTGTGCAAGTTTGCTTAGGCGTAGAAAAAAAAGTAGTGTGTTTCCAGTAACCCGACCGACCGAGAATTTCTACCTCAAAGAAAAACTTTACGGTCGGCATTTTTTTTCAAACAACCTTCTACATTTTTGTGTAATAATAGCCTTTCAAAACACTTAAGGACGCTTTACAATCAAAACAAGAACAATAAAACCACAGACAAAATTATAAATAACAAAAGGAAAGGTGAATTTAGAGCGTTTACATTGGTGCAAACTCGCGATATTCACGCTATGTCGTTGCCCTGTCGTCTGTCAACAACATTGAATCGTGGCGGCGGCCACGATCTCCGATAACAGTTTAAACCGCGTTTTGTGTGTTGCAGTCGCATGCTCGCACCATAATATGAATAAAATAGCATCCACTGCTGTATCGAAAAGATTCAAAGAGGCGAGGGCGGCGGCAACGTTCGAAGTCGGCGCGGGAGAGGCGGGGGCGGGCGTGACGGTGGGACGGGCGGGGTTGTGGTACGCGCGCCGGTCGTTGGCGGTCGTTGGCGGTCGTCTACTCTACCCCGCCACGAACACCCAGCGCCCGCCCGTGGCCCGACCCGCGAGGCCGGGCGGCGGCGCACCCGGCCTCTCGAGCCCGGAGCGAGCGAAACCCAAATAAGCGGCGGCGCCGCCGCCGCGGAGCGGCGGGACGACGGCGCGGGAGGCGTCGCGGGGAGGGGACGGTGTCGGCGCGGGGTCGGTCGGTGCGCCGCGCCACCTCCGCGTCCGCCCGTCCCCATCACTACCCCGGTCAGGCGCCCGTCGGTGTTCCCCGCCCGCCCACCCCGGCCCACCCCGCCTCCGCGCGCTCGTTGACGTCGACCCCCCGTCCGCCTTAGTCTTACGGCACCCTAGTCCAGGCCGGGCCACGACCACCACGGGCCGTCTAGGTCGCGGGACGCAGAGGCTCTAACACCCAGCCGCTCGGTACCCAACTCGCTCGCCGCCGAGCGGGGGTTTCAATCAGTGGCGATTGCTCTCGGACTGCAAGGGAAGCTTGGCTTCCCCTAAAATGTCAAAGAATAAGTGATGAAATATATGAATGTAAATGTCATTGTGTGTACATGTCATTGACTAAATATGCGCTACAACGTGCTCAACTTTTGCTCCGAATCAGCTTCTTCTTATTACTGGTTACGACGTACAACGCGAGTCCCTTCTCCTTCATGCCGCAGCTTCGCTGTGCTTTAAACGGTCGTGGGTTCAGGGTAGGTTGTCCCAATACGTTGAACGGAGACGAGTCATTGGATACAAACTGGTTTTTGTCCCGCCTACGGAGTTCGGCGTCTCTGGGACTGGATGGCAGTGGGAGGGTACCGGACGCCAGGCTTTTCTGCATCAGATTGGATGCCTGTGTGCCAGTTCGATTGACATTGAAATGAGCCAATCACCGAGCTTTTAGTGATTGACATTGAAATGAGCCAATCACCGAGCTTTTAGTGTAGGCATCCGTGCAAGCATTTTTTTCAACTCGCATTCTGTTCCGATTTGAGCTGGAGACTTCTCCTAATCATTTTAGCGACACTCTTTGTTGTAAACAACTAGCGACAAATTAATCTTTTATTTCTGGTGGGTTTTATTGTAGTTCCTATAGTTGTAGGACACTAATTAAGTACGGGGAAAAGACGCCTTGTTGGTATGACAGGGTAGTGATCATTTTCTTGAAAAGCAACGGAGCTAGAGTAGAATTCGCGTATAAATAAACGGACACATTTTATGATGTCGATCAAAATTGAGCTTCCCCTCTTTGCATCCGGCACTGGTTTGAATATCTCCTTGTTTTATGTTTTATGGTTATTTTGTTTACGTTTTTGATGGGGGAGGGAGGGAGAAAAAAAGATTTAAAAAAAACAAACTTTGTCCGACCTACCGACCCTATGCTGAAATTTCATGTTACCGGAAACACACTACTTTTTTTTTCTACGCCTTATGCATTCCTGGTGAGCACCAACACGTCACTTCCAATTTGCTGCTCAAAATCAAAATTAAAAAAGGAAACACATTCCCTGCCATATTTAAGATTTGTTCATTACTTGTATTCATAAACTTGTGTTTCTTCTGGTTCATTTTTACTTTCCATATAGCATTGTCAGCCAAATAGTCGGAAACAAACAAAATAAAAACATCATCCATTTTTTAAAATTGAAAATGTTGGACAAATGTTTTGGATTGTATTCATTAAAAAGAAAAGTGGTTCTGTAAAAAGCATTTGTCTGCTCATTCTTCTCCTTTTTTTATTATTCTTCAGAGAATAAACACTAATATTCGTTTAAAAAAATTAAAATAATAATAACAATAATAATAATAATAATAATAATAATAAAGGAAAAAGAGCGGAGTACTATTCCAATTCTAAAAGAACGAATGTATTTTGAGGAAACTTTGGGAGATAGAAATAAGAATTTAAGAAAGAAGTCATGATTTTCAGAGAAAAACATATTCCAACTTAATACATATTCCAACAAAAGAAATTTGGAATAATAGAAAAAGAAGTAAATAGTAATGTCCTTGAAAAAGTCCCAAATATTCAAAAATACAAAAAATACAAAAATTGAAACCGCATATAGGTTTGGATACAATCTGAAAAAAATACATATTTCAAGGAAATGCCCTAAATTTTATTGCAATCGAAAACATTCTTTTGCAAAGTTTACTTCGTCGAGGCTTCGAAAGCCATCCATCAATCATCAAATGAAAAGTGACTCCACCAAGGACAAACTGTTGATATCTTTACGAGCTAATTACCTTATTTGGATGTATATGTAACATTTGCAGAAGCCAAAAGCGCCATGGGGAGAAAAAAAAAGTAGTGAATGAAAAGGTATTTGTGAAACGCCTTTTTTTTTTTTACTTTCCAAGATGAAAAAAATGGAAATCACAAAGACAATGCTTACCTTGGTCGACACCTGACGCGGAGGTATGGCACGCGTAGCTCACGTGTACCGGTTTAAAATGATTCTCCTCCCGGCACTCCAGATTCGCATTCTTTGCCACGACCCTCGGTAAATTGTAAACACTGAAATAAATAAATGATATACCGCAACAGCTCTGATCGCAAGCTGCAATTGCAAACTGCTAGCCGCTAACAACTTCCGGTGATGCGGGTCACGGGCCACCGGATGTTAAAGGTTACTTTTTAAATTTAAAAAAGTATTTTAAAAATATTTCTGGTGAAAGTGAGACTAATAGGATGCTAAGGGTTCAGTAGTTACTAATACAAAAATAATCATGGTAATAACACTCACACAGCTGCACAAAATGTTTTGTGGTTGTTCCCCCCTACCTCGACACCCCTCGCGATCGACTTGGGACTAGTCCGCGAGCTCCCGGTCGTATTGGGCACCCCTGTGCTAAAAGAATAAAAATCATGATGTTGAAAGAATCAACATCACATCTAATTCAGAAAATATTTTGGGGGAGGGTGAATATAACAAGAAGGGGTGATAAAATTCGAAGGGGAAAATCGTATTTGTTTTCAGAAAAAAAACTTTTAAAAAAAAGGCCCAATGTTCTGAAATGTTCAAGAATGAGAAAAATGTCACAAATCTTACAAGATAGTCTGATTTTTTGCACAAAAAATAGTTTCTATTACAAGAACATCCTATTATTCGTGGAATAACATATTCTATCAAGGAAAAAGGTTCCCGTTATAAGCAATACGCATGTCTTGTGCGTGCAAAAATGAATGCAATCATTATTTTGGCTCATAAATCCATACCTCAAGAGACAAATTTAAGCCTCCTCCACCCAGAACAAACTGCTCATATAGTTAAAAACTGGGTAATTATTACAAATTGATGTATGCAACATATTTGCACAAGGTAACAAGGTATACAATAGGGCCAGGAGAAACAATATAAGCTCGAATTTCATTTTAGACACTTTAGAGCTGTGCAGCCCTTTCAAACTCAAGGATCCATTTTTAGACTCAACCTCCCATGACTGCCTTTACAATTACAATCTTGTAACATTTGCCTCTTCATGATCTCCATCATGGTCATTAGGCAGATGCACTCCAAGTCAAGTCAGTATTCTCCTTTTCGCGTGTATATTTGAAATTGACGGTGTGATTGGAAGTTTGAAATTCTTCTGCTTTCTTTGACAGGAGTCGAATCAGAGTGCATCCAAGAATCCTCAGGCCTCAACGTCCTGAGGAAACTTGTTTTGTAGAGCATCAGAAATAGCAATAAAAATATGTTCACGTGAATATTTGGAGTTTTTTTTTTCCGCTAGGTGTTGTGAATGAATGGATGCAGGAGAGTCCAACTTGTTTTTGTCGCAGTTCACATTACAGTTACGGGTGCTCTCAAGGGGCCGGTCATGACTATGATGTCACGTAATCCTGTCAATTCAAACATAAACCAATCAAATCTTTTTCGTTGAAGGGCAACAACAATTGTAGGGATGGATGAGGACCAATACGATGTTTTGGTATTGGGCTGATATCAGACTTATTTCAAGGTACCGAGTACTCGTGAAGGCTGCCGATGTCAGCAAAATTTGAGGGGGAAAAAAATAGCACTGGAAGCAAGTTAACCCTTTCATGCATCCCGTAACCTGATAACATGATAAGCTGTCCACTGTGGTAACCTCAGTACCTGAAAGGGTTAAAGCTTCAACAAGTGTAGCCAGACACGAAAGTTGCACCGTCAGACCTGGGAAGATTCATGAGGGGAATCAACTTGTGGGCGATGTGTTGGTTTTGCCAGGTGGTTGCACACCTCACCCCGTGCGATTTTCAACTAGCTCTCAAACACAACATATGTTTAACATCACCCACAAAAAAGGAGTCCAAAGTATGCACTTCATAATTCTTTTTAATGCTTTGCAAGTGAACTCAAATTAATGGATGCTGGAGGACTCTTGATGGCATTCAGACCTGATGCACTCTTGACGCTTTGGTCCACCTGTTGGAGAAAGTTCAAGAGGTTCAGATTTCAGACTTACCGTAAGCTTTCTTCATTCTTTCTGGTGCTTGAACACTTTGCTCTCTCTCTCTCTCTCCACAAATAACACAGCCCATAAATTAGGTCGCATCACTGTGCCAAGTGATTTCTACTCTCCCACTCCTACAAAACCAAACTCATCAAACATACAAAAAAACGAATGAGTGAATTTCATTGTGGCCTCTTCGTGGACTGCAAGGGATCTAAATGGTACAATTTCCTGCGGACCATGTGACTTGTGGAAAATCTCTGTTTTTCAGTGGGGGAACAAAACTAATTGAAAACCAATAGCATGAATTTCAATTTTTTGGGGGGTATGTGTGTCTTTATCGATAAATTGAATTTAAAGCTTAGTTGGGATAGATAAAGCATAACACTACCATGTAAAAAAAAGTTACATCTCTAAGGGATTTTAAAAATTATATTTTACGATGGTGTCTTATTTTAGGAGGCAGGGACGGGCAAATATAATTGTACTTTAAATTGTAAGTAGACTGGTCATTTGTTCTTTTATTAAAAGATGCCATTATGCCATTTTGTTTTTAACCAGGCCACCTATACCCTAAAATATTCTTTATTCATTTTAATTTATATACAGCTAATAACATTAGTACCAGACATAAAAGAATACAGACTGGAGTATGACTGAACCTCACCTCTAATCCACTGTGAGAGGATGGCGGATGCGCCGGCGGAGGTTGTCGCCATGTCTGTCTAACTGGCCAATCACACCAGGGTGGCCCGCTGGGGACTGATCTCTCTGGGCTTCCCAATTACGGGAGGAAACCATGTGAATTTGGTGAATGCCATGGAAACGGTCCCCCACACCTGAAGAAGAACCCCAAAATTATGAATAATCATCAAAAGGACGTCAGTCGCACATTAAGTTACCTCAAGAGACTTGCGTGGCGCGGAGCAAGCTAGGTAGCTTAGCGTCTAGCGCTCTCAAGCGTAAGGAAGGCAATTTTGACACCACATCTCAATGTACATGTAAAAGAGCCACTATCGTCAGTCAACAACCAAGCATTTGAAGCAAACAAGAAAACTAACTGCATACTTGCTTGCATTAAAAAAAAAAAAAACATTCAAGGAAGGCACAAAACTGCCGAACAGTAAACCAAGGCATTTTGTGCATTTTTTCACAAAAATCAAGGCACTTTTAATATTATTGAGGTTTTATGTTTGTCCTGCATAATAAATATACCAAACCATCAAGGCTTTGTTACACACGTTTCAGAATCTGCTGGTTATAGGTTGGCAGGATGCGAGTATAGCTTCCTAGAACTGCTGTTTGGATGTGAACGACCTCAAAACGTTGATAACTTGAAAATTCTGCACAATGTCATTTGCACCAACTGTTCAAGAAGATCTCATTACATATCAAAATTAAAACACAGTGACAAATGGTGTAGAACTGTTTTCTGGGTTATTGTTTTGGGTAAAAAAACAAAAGAAAAGAAAAACTGCAACAGCGCTGTAGAAAAATAACTCAAGAATAAATTAAAACTGGCTAAATTATGGAATTAAATTAAATTATGGAGCCACAAGGGTTAAACACTGAACTTTTTGCGACTCGGTTCTTCCTTCACTAAAAAACAAAATCCTACTCCAGCCTCACTCGTCTGTTCATTGCACAGTCCCGGGCCCAAAGTAATTGCTTCGTTAGCTTAGGCCTTGGGCCGTCTGTAATTATGTCCCGTCAGAGACATGCACTCACCGACTGCGAAGAGCAGGAAAACGCTTAAAGCCAAGAGCAGCAACTTCATTGTGCTGTTCAACACGAGCCGCCTGTGATGGAGAATAAATGTTTCACAGCAACAGAAATTCTGTAAATAAAGCAAACCTCCTGAAAACAAGACAAGAAAATGTATGTTTACCTACCTTGTGTTACCGGTCACTTTTTTTTAATAGCAGCGATTATTGAAATATCATGTTTACACATTCCAATTTTGATGAAAGATGCGCCCGCCCTTTGTCCTCAAGCGTCTTGTTTAATATGATAATTATGAATGAAATTCAGACTTCAAAAGACGATTTTACCGTTGATGATATTGCCTTGCGTGTTCTTGCCAGACCTTTCTTCCAGTCATCCAACTTCTTCACCCATCTCGAGACAGCGGCGGAGCTCCGTGGTGGCCACGGCCACCCCTAACCACTCGCTGGCCAACCCGCATTTGGATTATGTGATCAACAATGACTTCTCCGTTTCAGAGGAGGTTGCGCACATTGGGATGTTGTGATACCCCGGCCACTACACTGAAAATGTTCAGGCTATGCTACTGTGTCCAGGGACCGATGCTCGGGGTTCACGGTACCCTCGGGTCCTTCCAACTGGGGCGGGCAGTATGTAAGAATCTGATCTCTGACACCATTTGCCAACAAATTGGTCAATCTGGTTCTGTTGGGTGAAGAAACTCGACGTGCATCAAAATGAGAGCGAGTCGGAGTGAGTTCACGTTTACTAAATTTGTCACAGATTTGTTTCAAGAACAAGGGGGGCTTAGCCCCAAGGGGAACACAGCCCCTTTAGGGGTCCGGGGGCTTGCCCCCCCCCCTCTCGGATAAATTTTTTCTACATTCTATTAAAAATCCATCAATTCCGTGCACTTTGAGAGCAAAATGAAGATGCTATGAAGAACTACACACATCACATTAGTATCCTCTTTACTATGATGGGGCTTCCTCCCCTGGACTTTAACTGGACTAGATAATAGAAATTATAAAGAGTTCAAAAGTTCAATCTTGGTTGTTCAATGGAATTAGAAGGATGCCCGATAACATAACCTATATGACAGTAGGCCTATATTCCTCTCGACCAAAATGTATTAATATATGTTTAGCCCCCAGAAGACTATGACCCATCTTTTGAGATGTCTGCCGTGATTTTGGTGTTATATAAATAAAGTATCATTATTGTGTCAACACAGTACAGTTGAATGTAGTGGGCAATAAAAGAATTAACTTACAGCTATCTATAATAAATAAATTGCCTTTCCACTTTCAGGAAAATTTAATGTTTTAATACTATCCAACAACAAATGGAAGATTCACACATTTATAACCAACAAAAATAATGTAAAAATATATAACAATGTGCCATTCTTCACAGTTAAAAATTCTTATACTCATAAAATACAAAAAGTATTAAATGATTGTACCCAAGTAAAAGTAAAATACTTGTTGAAAAAATGACTTTCGTAAAAGTAGTAAAAGAAGTCATTCAACTCAAACAAAATACTCAAAAAGAAAATACTCAATTAGAGTACTTTTACACTTAGTTACTCTGCATCTCTGCCCATCTCCAAGACTGTCCATTCACTTGGTGGGTGGAAGGGAACACTTGTTACAGTGCAGTTTCTGCTGTTACTGGAGATATTTTAGCGGACTATAGTCACTAGTTTTACCAGCATGGATGAATTGAATACTTAATTTACCTTGCTAAAAAACTGTCGAATATCCATCCTGTCGACTCAACCTGACTTTCGGCAATGAACTGTCAGTTGTTGCGTTAAGGAAACCTGGGAGATTTAACATTACAATAATGGCAGGTTATCGAAATATAATTGAAAATGGCCACATTACATGGAATTTGATGCAATTTATTAGCAAAAATAAAGGAAAAATAAATAATACTTTTTTTTAAATAGTGCAATGAAATTATTTAGGGGGGGCTAAAGACATTTTTAGGGAGGCTGAAGCCTCCCTAAAATAGGCCTAATGACGCCAGTGCCCACAACCGAGGTGATAACTTTAAAACAAACTATACACGACATGCTTCTCATGGGCTCACCACCCATGGGAGGGGCAAAAGGGGTCGGGTGCAATGTGAGCTGGGCAGCAGCCAAAGCCGGGGACCCTGGCGGTCTGATCCTCGGCTGCAGAAGCTAGCTCTAGGGACGTGGAATGTCACCTCTCTTGCAGGGAAGGAACCCGAGCTGGTGTGCGAGGTAGAGAAGTTCCGACTGGATATAGTCGGACTTGCCTCGACACACAGCCTGGGTTCTGGTACCAGTTCTCTTGAGAGGGGTTGGACTCTCTTCCACTCTGGAGTTGCTCATGGTGAGAGGCGCAGAGCAGGTGTGGGCATACTCATTGCCCCCCGGCTCAGTGCCTGTACATTGGGGTTCACACCGGTAGACGAGAGGGTTGCTTCTCTCCGCCTTCGGGTGGGGGGACGGGTCCTGACCGTTGTTTGTGCATATGCACCAAACAGCAGCTCAGCATACCCACCATTTTTGGAGTCTTTGGAGGGTGTGCTGGAGAGTACTCCTGCTGGGGACTCCCTCGTTCTGCTGGGGGACTTCAATGCTCATGTGGACAACGACAGTGAGACCTGAAGGGGCGTGATTGGGAGGAACGGCCCCCCCGATCAGTACTCGAGTGGTATTTCGTAATTGGACTTCTGTGCTCGTCACGGATTGTCCATAACGAACACCTTGTTCAAACATAAGGGTGTCCATGTGTGCACTTGGCACCAGGACACCCTTGGCCGCAGTTCGATGATTGACTTTGTGGTTGTATCATCGGATTTGCGGCCGCATGTTTTGGACACTCGGGTGAAGAGAGGGGCGGAGCTGTCAACTGATCACCACCTGGTGGTGAGTAGGCTCCGATGGTGGGGGAAGACGCCGGTTCGTCCTGGCAGACCCAAACGTATTGTGAGGGTTTGCTGGGAGCGTCTGGCGGAATCCCCTGTCAGAAAGAGTTTCAACTCCCACCTCCGGCTGAGCTTTTCCCATGTCCCGAGGGATGCGGGGGACATTGAGTCCGAATGGACCATGTTCCGCGCCTCTATTGTTGAGGCGGCCGATCTGAGTTGTGGCCGTAAGGTGGTTGGTGCCTGTCGTAGCGGCAACTCCCGTACCCGCTGGTGGACACCAGCGGTAAGGGATGCCGTCAAGCTGAAGAAGGAGTCCTATCGGGCCTTTATGGCCAGTGGGTCCCCAGAGGCAGCTGACGGGTATCGACTGGCTAAGCGTAACGCAGCTTCAGTGGTCGCTGAGGCAAAAACCCGGGCATGGGAAGAGTTCGGTGAGGCCATGGAAGCCGACTTCCGGACGGCTTCGAGGAAATTCTGGTCCACCATTCGACGTCTCAGGAGGGGGAAACAGTGCACCACTAACACTGTGTACAGTGGGGATGGAGCGCTGCTGACTTCGACTCGGGACGTTGTGAACCGGTGGGCAGAGTACTTCGAAGACCTCCTCAACTCCACCAGCACGCCTTCCTTGGAGGAAGCAGAGTCTGGGAAATCTGAGGTGGGCTCTCCTATCTCTGTGGTTGAAGTCACCGATGTGGTTAAAAAGCTCCTCGGTGGCAAGGCCCCAGGGGTGGATGAGATCCGCCCGGAGTTCCTCAAGGCTCTGGATGTTGTGGGGCTGTCCTGGTTGACACGCCTCTGCAGCATCGCGTGGTCATCGGGGAGAGTGCCTCTGGATTGGCAGACTGGGGTGGTGGTCCCTCTTTTTAAAAAGGGGGACCGGAGGGTGTGTTCCAACTACAGAGGAATCACACTCCTCAGCCTTCCTGGTAAGGTCTATTCAGGGGTGCTCGAGAGGAGGGTCCGTCGGGAAGTCGAGCCTCAGATTGAGGAGGAGCAGTGTGGTTTTCGTCCCGGCCGTGGAACATTGGACCAGCTCTACACCCTTAGCAGGGTCCTCGAGGGTACATGGGAATTCGCCCAACCAGTCTACACGTGTTTTGTGGACTTGGAGAAGGCGTTTGACCGTGTCCCTCGGGGAGTTCTCTGGTGGGTGCTTCGGGAGTATGGGGTACCGAGCCCCCTGATACGGGCTGTCCGGTTCCTATACTGCCGATGTCAGAGTTTGGTTCGCATTGCCGGCAATAAGTCGGAATCGTTTCCAGTGAGGGTTGGACTCCGCCAAGGCTGCCCTTTGTCGCCGATTCTGTTCATCACCTTTATGGACAGAATTTCTAGGCGCATCCGAAGCGTTGAGGGGGTCCGTTTTGGTGGCCTCAGTATTGCATCTCTGCTTTTTGCAGATGATGTAGTACTGTTGGCTCCTTCAAGCAGGGCTCTCCAACTCTCACTGGAGCGTTTCGCAGCCGAGTGTGAAGCGGTTGGGATGGGGATCAGCACCTCCAAATCTGAAACCATGGTCCTCAGTCGGAAAAGGGTGGAGTGCCCTCTCCGGGTCGGGGAGGAGATCTTGCCCCAAGTGGAGGAGTTTAAGTATCTTGGGGTCTTGTTCACGAGTGATGGCAGAAGGGAGCGAGAGATCGACAGGCGGATCGGTGCAGCGTCTGCTGTGATGCGGACGCTGTATCGGTCTGTCGTGGTAAATAAGGAGCTGAGCCAAAGGGCGAAGCTCTCAATTTACCAGTCGATCTACGTCCCAACCCTCATCTATGGTCACGAGCTATGGGTCGTGACCGAAAGAACGAGATCCCGGATACAAGCGGCCGAAATGAGTTTTCTCCGCAGGGTGTCCGGGCTCTCCCTTAGAGATAAGGTGAGAAGCTCGGTCATCCGAGAGGGGCTCAGAGTAGAGCCGCTTCTCCTCCACATCGAGAGGAGCCAGATTAGGATGCCTCCTGGACGCCTCCCTGGTGAGATGTACCGGGCATGTCCCACTGGCAGGAGACCCCGGGGACGACCCAGGACACGCTGGAGAGACTATGTTACCCAGCTGGCGTGGGAACGCCTCGGGATCCGCCAGGAAGAGCTCGAAGAAGTGGCTGGGGAGAGGGAAGTCTAGGCTTCCCTCCTAAAGCTGCTGCCCCCGCGACCCGACCCCGGATAAGCGGTAGAAAATGGATGGATGGATGGATGGATACACGACATGGTATGTAAAATGCCTTATCGCTGGACTGGAATGAGCTCCCGTAAACACGATATTCAGATTAATATTGCGCTGAATTAAGCAGCAAAATCCACCCGGTTTTGATCATCTCAGGGGGCGGCCATTTTGCCTTTCCCTGCCACTTGCTGTCGACTCCAAGGCAACACCACAGTGAGCCCTTTAGCCACTCCGTTTGGCCAAACGGATCCCTTTCTGACATCAAACTGTATCGAAATATCAGTACTAAAAAATGAAAAATAAAAAAATTACTCTTTATCCTCCTTAATTCTACATGTATGATACTTTAATCCTGATTTGTACACACATGGCACATTTTCAAATCTTCAAAGATCCTTTTTGTCAGTGACAGAGGGCACACGCATAAAGATGGCAAATCAGAAATGCAGAAATGGCTTGACTACACCATCAATTTCAGCCACACGTCAGCCTACATTCTGTTTAACACCAACAACAACAACAACAACAAAAAAAGACTCCAAATATTTACTTTTTTACATTTTTATTGATTTTTAATGCTTTGCAAGCCAACTAAAATTAATGGATGCTCGAGGAGTCCAGATAGCATTTAGACCCGATGCGCCCATGCCGCTTCGGCGCACCTGTTGGAGAAAGTAAAAGACGTTCAGATGTAAGACAGAATTTAAAAACTTTTTTTTAATTGTTTATTTTTTTTTAATAAAAAAGCTTGTTGGAATATTGAGGACCACAAATATGTAAAAACATGTCGGATTTCTAAATGATTTATTTTATTTCATGGTCAAGTCTGACTTTTGTCATTTGTCGTTTTATTAAATATACGATTAGACTAATGTGCAGGACACGGGTGAAAAAAAACTAAACAATTTTGAAGTTGATTTTTCCTGCGCATTTACATTTCCTGGGGATGCAAACGGCGCTTATTTGGTGGAGTGGCCCATATGTTGTTTAAAAGCTGTGTGACATGAAGTCAATGTCAGAGATGTTCGCTCGGACAGTCGAACAAAGGCTCGAACGCGGGAACAGATCGACTTTCACTGCCGGCAGGAGGCGCAGTTTTTTTTGAAGCCACGGAGTGGCCTTTCCATGAACTGATACGTTTGTAACCTGGCTAGTGACCCTTTCTCATGATGGAGCGTACAGAGTACTCCCTTTCGCCCAAAGTTAAATCTTCCTTTCCAAGTTGTCAGTTAACAGGCGCCTGTGTGTCAACTAACGAGAGTTCAATCTTTCTGAGATGTGGTCAGGTACCATGCGCTTCACCTCAAATTGACCCCTGATTCTCTGTGCTCCATTGAACGCAAGATGCGTGAACACACGTGTTTCGAGGTCACTCAAGCATGTCACAAAATGAAACTTTGAAACATGACAACATTGTGTTTGTCTACTCTCTAACACGACCATACCCCGAACTCCCACCATTCTGCCCCCCGTCTTCTTCATGAATTTGTTTGCAATTTACATCCGTCATTTGTACCAGCCATCAAAGAATACTCACTGGAGTATGACTGATTTATGATCCTCTCAATCAAGACTGCCGAAGGAATCTGCCGACGGGCTGTTGGTGAAAGAATCTGCCGACGGGCTGTTGGTGAAAGAATCTGCCGACGAGCTGTTGGTGAAAGGATCTGCCGAGAGGGTCAGAAGCCAGAACAGGGTCGGCCACCTTTAACGGAGCAACGATTGGGGGGCGACCACTGAAAATATCGCTGGTGCCTAAAGAAGAACAAGAGAAAAAAGAAAAAAAGACAAATCAAGTGGATGTCAGCAACATGGGGAAAAAAACTGACCGATGACAGCTATGGAAAATGATTCAGTGTGTCTCCGACCATATTTTTGATCGATTTAAAGCCTATTAATTCAAGAGACGTTGACCAAATGAACACGCATTGTTAAATTGGCAGTATAATGAGCTTGTTTGTGTAGGCTGAAAAACATAACTCGACTTCAAAAACAACCGTCGCTGCATTCAAAACCAACATATTTAGTACAGAAAATCAGGAAACGCCATAAAACGTTCAAACAAGTCTCATGCTGAGTCAACGTCGATTTATTGCACTTTTACTGCAGAATTTCAATAAAACGGGTGCCGGTGAGAAATATGCACTCACCGATTGCAAAGAGCAGCAAAAGGCTCAAAGCGAAGAGTGCCGACTTCATGGTGTTGTTCAACACGAGCCGCCTACGACAGAGATTTATGACATAACATACATCGTGTCAAATAAGCCAAACCAATGACAAGAAGACAGAGAAAAAGTATGTCGACGCACCTTGTTGACTTGAAGGTTTCGGTTTGTGGCGTTCAATGATAATGACGTCTAATTTGTCACTTTTCTTATTTCAAGCAGCACTTATTTAAATATTGTGTTTACACCCTCGCTTTCCAACTTTGAAGTCCCTTGAAAGATGCGCCCGCCCTTTGTCCACAAGCGTTGTTTTAAATATCCGTCAGCCATCCAGATAATTAGCAAAATCAACACTTCAAACACGCCTTGTATGTTCTTGTCAGATCATTATTGCAGTCATCTGCCTCACGTGATGCATCTTCAAGCAGTTGTTAGCCCTACTAGCGGGTTGTTAGCCCCACTAGCTCACTGGACGCCCCACATGAGTGTTGTAGTTCTTGAGATCTGTCTTGGTTTTTGGAAAAAACAGTCTCCACACCACTTTTGAAGGTTGTCAGTCTCTTTTTTTTGTGTGTGTCTGTCTCAGACAGGGCGATAAGTGGGAGTGAATGAGTTTTAATCCCAGAGGGTGCGCAGGAATTAAATTGGAATAGTGGTCTGACATTCAGTCATAAATCTGAAAGAAAATGTCAAAAAATAGAAAACGCACAGAGAAAAATTCATACAAATACTTGAATTTTTAAAATTGAATTTCTAACCTTTGTTTTGAATCTTAAACTCAGCTTGAAACTCAAAATGTTCTCCTTGCACGTTAATTATGCTTCGCAGGCCGAAACTTTGTTGACATTTTCCATGTACTCTCCGCTTGTGTCTATTCATGCTAATCCAGGTACACACATTACCCAGGTAATGTGTTTGCTAATTATTAAAAGCATAATTTTTAATGGTGCCTCTGGGCTGTGTCTTCACTTGCATACCACACTCAACTGTCCAAAACATCCGCATTTCTGTCCTCATGCCAAATCATAAGACACAGGTGACGTGTGTGTCCCCGCGATGCCGTCACACTGGTCCAGAGAATAAGCCTTATGTATGCATTCTCCTGTGTTATCTTTTTAAAATCCCGCCGACCCAGAGCCAAGTTTGGATGGGGTTCGACATTAACGGTGGCCCATTGAGTTGTGACTGTAGCTTTGGGTATTGTGGTTCATTTTTTTTATATTTTCAAAATATTTCTTGTTACATTTCCCGATTTTTATTGTCTTAATAATACTTTCATGTTATTTCATTCATTCATCTTCCGAACCGCTTGATCCTCACTAGGGTCGCGGGGGGTGCTGGAGCCTATCCCAGCTGTCTCCGGGCAGTAGGCGGGGTACACCCTGAATCGGTTGCCAGCCAATCGCAGGGCACACAGAGACGAACAACCATCCACACCCACACTCATACCTAGGGACGATTTAGAGTGCTCAATCAGCCTGCCATGCATGTCTTTGGAAGTGGGAGGAAACCGGAGCACCCGGAGAAAACCCACGCAAGCCGGGGAGAACATGCAAACTCCACACAGGGAGGCCGGAGCTGGAATCGAACCCGGTACCTCTGCACTGTGAAGCCGACGTGCTAACCACTGGACTACCGAGCCGCCCTCATGTTATTTAGTTCACATATTTCTAATTGTTGTGAAGCACTTTGAGTTGCATTTTTTTTTTTTTTTGAATGGTGCTATTCAAATAAATTTGGGATGAATTGAAGGATTGCGTTTTTGTGACAAATGATGTCAGGAGTGGGATGATTACATGCTGCCTGCCCGGTTGGGACCACCGAAAGCAGAATGTTGGTCCTTAGAAATGGGTGAGGCAGTTTAAATGATTTGAATGGAGGATCTGGCAAGAACACACAATGCGTGCGGTACCATCCAACATCAGCCTTTGAAGTTCAAATCTCACTAAATTTCATTATCTGGAAATGCTTAATAAGATGCTGGAGGACAAAGGGCGGATACATCTTTCACATAACACGATAAGTCAATAAGAGCTGAAATAAATAAAAGTGACTGATAACACGCAGACACCATCGAACCACCTAAACCGCAAATCTCCAATTCAGGTATGAAGATGTACTTTTCTTGTCCTTGTATTCACGAGTGTCACGATGCTGATTTATGTTGTCGTAATACAAACGTTTAAAATTTAGCCTATAACAAAAGCTACAGGCTAAATCAATAACAAATCAATAACAAATATTGTCCGAATGTCATTGCGCTAACTGCGACGGATTGTCCTTGCGAGTTCGAGCCTCTGACGAGAAAGACGCGGTTTACACTTCATTCACAGGGCACATATATACGGACAATGTGCTCATATTCATTTTTAGATCAGAGGTGGGCAAAGTACAGGCCGCAGGCTACACTTGGGCCACTCCCTTCTTTCAGCCGACCCACTGAGCATTTGCATCATAAAAAGCCCCGTTATATTTTAGGGTTTGAATCGGACATTTTTTTGCGAAAATCGTCGAGTTAAAAATCCATTTATTTTGTAAAGTTTCAAGAACACTGGTCAACAGCAAACTTTAATCAGAGATGTGTTCAATGTTCAAGTAGCCTTGACCTTTTTTTTTTCTTTCTATCAGGTTTTTGAGGTTTGGGGTTTTTTTGGTTCTGAGTTTGACAATTTCTTAGCCTCAGAGTGCAGGTGCAAGGTTCCATTCCGTCTGCGGCCTTGCTGCGTAGAGTTTCCAAGTTCTCCCCATGTTCTCCGCTTTCCTGCCACATTCCCCAAAACATGCATGACAGGTTGATAGGGTCCCCCAAATTGTGATTGTGTCAATAAAATTCATGCGGATCATTTTGTCTCCCAGTTCCTGTTATGAATGCAAACTGAACACTCTTCACCTCTCCAACGGGGAAAACGATGCCGCCCACCCTTTTTTTCCTCCAGCCAGTGAATGAACAAATCTTCACAAGCATTTACTTATCCACACAAATGATCACATGTGATGAAAAAAATTGTACCTTAAATTGTAAGTAAACTTGTCATTTGTTCTTTTATTAAATATACGCAGAGACCAATGTGCAGGATCCTACAGAAACAAATCCGATTTTATTTTGCATTCCTTCCTTTTATTTTCTGGAGACGCTAATGGCCCACATGTCATTTAAAAGCTGTGTGACATTGAGTACATGCCGTTTTTTTTTTTTAACCATGCAACCTCCACCCTAAAATATTCTTTATTCATTTTATTGGCACTTATATACTGAATAAATCATTAGTACCAGACATGAAAGAATACAGACTGGAGTCTGACTGAGTCTCAGGTCTAATCCGCTGTGGGAGGATGGCGGATGCGCCGGCGGAGGTTGTCGCCATGTCTGTCTAACTGGCCAATCACACCAAGGTGGCCCGCTGGGGCCTGATCTCTCTCGGCTTCCGAATTACGGGAGGAAACCATGTGAATTTGGTGAATGCCATGGAAACGGTCCCCCGCACACTATCCTCAGTCAACAACCAAGAGGTTGAAGCAAACAAGAAAATAACTGCATACTCACTTGCATTTAAAAAAAAAAACATTCAAGGATGGCACAAAACTGCCAATCAGTAAACCAATGCATTTTGTGCATTTTTTCACAAAAATCAAGGCACTCATCATTTTAATATTATTGAGGTTTTATGTTTGCATAATAAATATACCAAACCATCAAGGCTTTGTTACACACGTTTCAGAATCTGCTGGTTATAGGTTGGCAGGATGCGAGTATAGCTTCCTAGAACTGCTGTTTGGATGTGAACGACCTCAAACTGTTGATAACTTGAAAATTCTGCTCAATGTCATTTGCACCAACTGTTCAAGAAGATCTCATTACATATCCAAATTAAAACACAGTGACAAATGGTGCCAAAAATAAATCTGTATACAGCACTGCAATCACTGTAAAACTGTTTCTGGGTTATTATTTTGGGTAAAAAACAAAAGAAAAGAAAAACTGCAACAGCGCCATAGAAAAATAACTCGAGAATAAATTAAAACTGGCTAAATTAAACACTGAACTTTTTGTGACTTGGTTCTTCCTTCACTAAAAAACAAAATCCTACTCCAGCCTCACGCGTCTGTTCATTGCTGGACCCAAAGTAATTGCTTCGTTAGCTTGAAGCCAAGAGCAGCAAATTCATTGTGCTGTTCAACACGCGCCGCCTGTGATGGAGAATAAATGTTTCACAGCAACAGAAATTCTGTAAATAAAGCAAACCTCCTGAAAACAAGACAAGAAAATGTATGTTTACCTACCTTGTTGATTTGGAGGTTTCACCATGTGCCGTTCAGTGACACCGATGTGTTATTGGTCACTTATTATATACTATTAATACTTAATTATTCACGAAATTAAAGACTTCAAAAAATGATTTTACTGTAGATTATATTGCCTTGTGAGTTCTTGCCAGACCTTTCTTCCAGTCATCCATGTCACAATTTGTATGGTGGCAGTTGGAGGACCCCCAAAAAAGCAGAGAGGAGCAGGGTGGAGTGACTAAAATGTATTTAACAAAAATACAAACAGGAGTACACTGGAAAATGAATAACTTTAAAGGCCAAGTGTGAAGTAATTTCATGAAATGCCAAATAGGTTCACAATGAAAGTACTTAAACATTTTCCACCAAATAAAGCATGAAAAAATAATTTATATGTTGTATATTTGACAAAATAATCGATTTTCCGAAGTTCCAGCCTGAAAGGGGAGGAACCCAGAAGTGAAACGTCACATGGAGAACCCCGATGACAGAGCTCCATACGGCCGGGATGCAAAGCATTTCAAACAATGATTCAAACAGCGATACAGGCGGTAGATCGAGCGCAAGTGAGGATATCCAAGTTTTTGAAGAGTTGGAGGAAGAAGACAAGGTTGGAATTTTACATGTTGGACCTTACATGTAAGAGCTAGCCGCTAGTCGCACAGTTATCCAAGAGAACGTGTCATGTTCATTTGTCAACAAAGCAGCGCTGCCAACCTATTGAGATGTACTTCCAGAACAATTTTTCTGCCTGTCATTATTACTCATCGCTGATATGAATTGCATCGATCAGGGTTTGCCTCGAGCCGAAAACTAACGCCGCTAGCTTCTGTTCAATGGTGCTAGCTTCTCGAGTTAGCTGTCGGCTAACATCGCTACCTTCTACTGTTCATTCCACAAGAGTTGGCAGCTATGCTACTGTTCATTCCACAGGAGTTGGTAGCTATGCTTTGACAAAATCATCATCATCTATCCAAAAATCACACTTTTTTGCAAATCCTTGATCATAAGCAGACCTGTTGAGAAAGCAGTCATCTTTGTAGTGGAGAACACTCGTCGATGATGGCGTGAAATTCATTCGCTTCATGTGATAAAATGTCAATTTAAGTGCCCTGCTATCCTTCGGCCACTGGTACAACTTTTCTGTCGATTGCGAACAATACATCGCCACACACCGCCGTGGTATCTTACCCAACAAGCAAGGCAAACAATGCTGTTCAATGGAAGGACTCCCCTCGCAGTTCTCCATGTGACGTAATTTCCGAGGATTTCCGAAGATTGCCGAAGAAAAGCATTTTCGATGTTAAGGGCATTGCTATGGGTTAAACAAAGAATCTGGAAGGGTTGCATAAAAAAAAAACAGAAATTTGCTTATAATTGTTCAGCCATAGATATTACTCAAAAACATGGTTGGCCAATTTTACTTCACACTTGGTCTTTAAGTCCTCAAACAAAGTCCTGGAAATCACAAGGAAGCCAAAGTAACAAAAGAAACCCGTGACATTCAAACAAAATGTGACAGGAGCTGAGCGCATATAGACACTCAGACACTCACAACTCACAATAACCCAACAAAGACTGACAGAACTCCAGGAACTAAATACTGTACAAGCAAAGTGACGAGACAACGAGAAACACCTGGACAAGACACAAAGGGGGAGTTGATTGGTTAGACACAAGGGACACTGATAACGAGAACAGGTGGGGACAAAAAAGTAGTGATGTGCTCCACGGGTCGAATCCCTGAAGCGTGTGCCGAGTAATCTAGATGAGTGGTTCATGAATGAGGAGTCGAAGCGCGTGTTGATGACGTCAGTGGTGACGTTTGAAGACCCGTGACGGGTTGTACCACGTGACTGATTCAGGAAATGATACGATAGGTTCGAGTGTTGTTCGAAATAAAAGCGGCAAGGAAACGCGATGGATTCCCCTTCACATTTTGTGGTTTCGGGTCCCTTATTGTGCTACTTTTTGGCATTCAACGAGCTTCTTTTTTGGCGATGGAACCAGCAAGAAAGAGGAGATATTCCCCTGTTTGGGAGCACTTTGAGACTCAAAGTAAAAACTCTGCAAAAAAAAGAAACCGCCTGAGTCCAAAAACTTTGGATAAAATATTTAAAAAAATTTTTTAAATAAAAACGAATAAGCACTTCATTT
The DNA here is from genome assembly GCA_026261675.1 of Hippocampus mohnikei. Lineage (NCBI taxonomy): Eukaryota > Metazoa > Chordata > Actinopteri > Syngnathiformes > Syngnathidae > Hippocampus > Hippocampus mohnikei. Next base: position 1,503,379 of record JAKGUB010000333.1, on the reverse strand, counting down.
TACCTCCTTATTTCACATTTTCACTTGTTGCATAAGCACAAACATAGACAAAGTAACACAGAACAATTCAAGTAAAAACACTCCTCAAATACAAATTATTATGTGTTCAGAGCATGATTTACACCCCACCATTTTATTGCGTGCACCAAGAATGTTATAAATTTTCCTGTCCACATGATGGCGTAGTCGACGAAATGATTCATCTTGAAGCCCCGAAACGTGTGTGAAGTATTTCCCTGCAGGGCTTCACTGCTTTATGGGTCTTCATTTTGCCATCACAACAGAAAAGGGCACATGAGGGAACAAAACCAAATGTAACCAGACAGAAACATAACAGCCGCTGCGGCACACCTGTTGGAGAAAGTAAAAGACGTTCAGATTTAATACAGAATTTAAATGACTTAAAAAAAAATAAGCTCGTTGGAATAACAAGTAACACAAATATGTTTGAAAAAAAAACTGTAGGATTCCTAAATGATTTGAATTATTTTATTTCGTGGTCAAGTCAGACTTTTGTCATTTGCTGTTTTATTAAATATACGATCAGACTAATGTGCAGGACACGACTGAATAAAAAAATATATATATTTTGATGTTGATCTTCCTGCACATTTCTATTTCCTGGGGACGCAAAGCACACTCATTCGGTGGAATGGCCCATATGTTGTTGAAAAGCTGTGTGACATGAAGTACATGGCATTTCGACGGCACCCCGAACCCCCACCACTTCTTCATGACCGTAATTTGATTGTAATTTACATATGTCATTTGTACCAGCCATCAAAGAAGAATACTCACTGGAGTACGACTGCTCTGCGATACTCAATTAAGAATGCGGAAGTGCCGAATCATTCTGCCGCCATGCTGAACATCCAGACCAGGCAGAGCAACTCGACCAGGGTGAAGAGCCAGACCAGGCTCGGCCAGCCTTGACCGACCAACGATTGGGGGGCGACCATTGAAAATATCGCTGCTGCCTAAAGAAGAACAAGGGGAAAAAAAGACAAATCAAGTGGATGTCAGCAACATGGAAAAAAAAATGTCACAGATGACAGCTATGGTAAATGATTCAGTGTGTCTCCGACCATATTTTTGATTGATTTAAAGCCTATTAATTCAAGAGACGTTGACCAAATGAACACGCATTGTTAAATTGGCAGTTTAGTTAGCTCATTAGTGTAGGCTGAAAAACACAACTCCACTTTAAAAACGACCATCGCTGCATTCAAAAAACATATTTATCACAGGAAATCAGTAAACGCCATAAAACGTTCAAACCAGTCTCATGCTGAGTCAATGTTGATTTATTGCACTTTTACTGCAGAATTTCGATGAAACGGGTGCGTCCATATTGGCCGAAGTGTGTCGCCGTGCGGGTTGTCCTCAAAGACAATGCTCTTTTGCACAACGAAAAGGAGTTCGAAAACTAAAGGATTCCATCCTTTGTTGCGATATCGTGGACACATTTTGCACAGACACGACCAACTCGGACAAAAGCCTTCCAAAAAAATAATTGCTGTCCATGTATTACTTGTGAAGTTTTTATTTTTTTCATCCGAAGCAGGACCTCTGTAGGCCTTCTTGTGCTAACCGTGCTCATGTCCCCGACTTGAAAAGTTCTTCTGACTGTCATTTGAAACAGCTGTTCAGGAAAATCAAATTTCTGAATAAATTGAAAGCCAGTCGTCTCAAAAATAAACCCGTTATTTTTTTTGGTTGAAAAAAAAACTGCAATAGCACTGTGCAAAAATAGCACAAGAACAAATTCAATTGCTCACGTCGGAAAGCTAAGTGGGCGCTTAGTTAGCTTCTGTCGTGGGCCGTCTGTGGCCGGGTGAGAGATACGCACTCACCGATTGCGAGGAGCAGCAAAAGGCTCAAAGCAAAGAGCGCCGACTTCATGGTGGTGTTCAACACGAGCCGCCTACGACAGAGATTTTTTTACACAACAACATAAATACCGTCAAATAAGCCAAACTGGTGACAACAAGACAGAGAAAAGTATGTCGACGCACCTTGTTGACTTGAAGGTTTCGGTTTGTGGCGTTCAATGAGCATGACGTCTAATTTGTCACTTTTTTCTAAAAGCAGCATTTATTTAAATATTGTGTTTACACCCTCGCTTTCCAACTTTGAAGTCCCTTGAAAGATGCGCCCGCCCTTTGTCCACAAGCGTTGTTTTAAATATCCGTCAGCCATCCAGATAATTAGCAAAATCAACACTTCAAACACGCCTTGTATGTTCTTGTCAGATCATTATTGCAGTCATCTGCCTCACCTGAAGCATCTTCAAGCAGTTGTTAGCTCTACTAGCGTGTTGTTAGCCCCACTAGCTCCCTGGACACCCCACATGAGTGTTGTAGTTCTTGAGGTCTGTCTTGGTTTTTGCAAAAACGGCCTCCACAACTATTTTTAAGGTCGTCAGTCTCGTCTTTGTCATGATTCTGTTTGTGACCAATAGGTGGCACTGTAGGGTTCTCCCTACCACTCATTGTCGGGTCATTGTTGCTCTTTGCTGCTGTCATGTTTGTTTGTTTGTCATGTTTAGGTCATGTTTTTGGTCATATTTCTGTTATTGGTAGTTTTGAGCTTCAGTCATTGTTTTTGTTTGATACGTTGGACTTTGTTTAGGATTTAGTTTTAATACAATCTTTCAAAGTTCACCCTGCTCCTCCCTCCTGCCTGCTTTTTTGGGGTCCACCACCACCATCTCACAACGTGACAGTCTTGGAATCAAAGGCATTTTTGGGGGTGGGGGGGTCTCGGACAGGGTGATGAGTGAGAAATGCAGAATGTGGGTGCCCCATAGCCTTCCCGTTGTCGCCCGGAGTGCCATGCCACCTGCCCAGTTATTTTTCCAAACACAATGAAAAAAAAAAATACTGGTAATTTTATTCTGTTGTGGGTTTTTTTTTCTTTTGTTTTTTTTTTCAGGGGTGTGTGTGTGATTTTTTTTTCTGAGAATATATATTTTTTTTTATTTCCCCTTGAAAATGTGTTTTTATTTTGAGAATGTAAAGACATTTGTCTTAATTTATTCCATGATTTTCTGGGGGGGAAATATTTTTATTCTTTTAATAGTCTGAATTTTTGGGATCTGAAAATGTTTGTTTTCTTATTAGGTGACATCATTTCTCTTCCTCTGAAAATGAGTTTTTCCTTTGAAATAAAATATTTTATTGCCTAATGTTCTAAATGCAAGAGATCTTTTTCCTACATTATTGCAAGATTTATTAATTTTTCCCAAAGATCAAATTTAATTTCTAGTCTTTATTTTCAACCTTAACCTCGGCCTGAGGCAGTTTAAATGATTTGAATGGAGGATCTGGCAAGAACACACAATGCGTGCGGTACCATCCAACATCAGCCTTTGAAGTTCAAATCTCACTAAATTTCATTATCTGGATGGGTGACAAAGGCTTAATAAGATGCTGGAGGACAAAGGGCGGATACATCTTTCACATCACATCAGCATATTTGGAAAAAGGATATGAATGTGCAAACACGATAAGTCAATAAGAGCCGCAATAAATAAAAGTGACTGATAACACGCTGGCACCATTGAACCACACAAACTGCAAATCTCCAAGTCAGGTATGAAGGTGTACTTTTCTTGTCCTTGTTTTCGCGAGTGTCGCTTTGCTGATTTATGTTGTTCTAATATGAACGTTTTGCGTTCCAGGCTCCTCGTTTTAAACGGCACAATGAAGTTGATGCTCTTGGCTTTGGGCGTTTTCCTGCTCCTCGCAGTGGGTGAGTGTGCAAACGTTGAGAGTCACTGAGCAAAGAAAACGTAACGTGGAGCGCGATGATTACAATCGCAAGTGTACAAGTGGTGCAGATAATCGTCTTTTTTTTAATATGTAAATTTCTGCTCTTGTAATGTATTTTCCCCTCCAAAATATATCATCATTAATTCAACAATGAATGATCAATCAGCAATATTATTGGCCGACACAGAGACCCAAAACTCTCTTTTTTTTCCTCCTTGGGGCCTCAAACTATTCCTGTGTGACACCTTTTCAACTTGCGCTTTTCTTTCCTCAGGTGAGGCCTTGGAGTGCCACCAATGCAAGCCTCTTCCGGGGGAGTCGCATTGTCATTCTCGCGTTGTGGAGTGCTCGGCAACGCAGCCGCACTGCGGCATCAAGACCCTCAAATCAGACTCAAGTAAGTTTCATTTGACAATCCATTGGAGCGGACAGTCGGATTCCGGTGAATCAATAACAAATATTGTCCAAAAGTCGTTGCGCTACCTGCGACAGATTGTCCTTGAGAGCTCCAGCCTCTGACCTTGATGAAAAACCTGAAAAAAAGTCTGACTTCAGATGTTGTGTTACTGATCCTTTTTTTGTCTTTTTCTCTGTCAGGCTACCAGCAGCGGGGTTGCATGAGTTCTCAGGATTGTGAACAGCATCAATTTTCCACTTACCACGTAAAATGCTGTCAATCCAACAATTGTAACAAGTAAATATTACAGCAACTCTTATCACTTCACATGGAGACCCCGCGACCTTTGGGACCCCTTGTGTATTATCGCAAGGGATATATTTCCCCTCTCTATAGCTCTATCCAATCCAAAATGACATTCAGAGAAAAATCAGCTCTTTGCTTTAACGATGAAATCATGTGTAACCTACGCACACTTTCAGATTTCTCTCAATAAAATTCATGCAGATCATTTTGTCTCCCAGTTCCTGTTATGAGTGCAAACTGAACGCACATCACCTCTCCAGCAGGGAAAATCGATACTGCCCACCCTTTTTCCCCTCCAGCATGTGAACGAACGAATCCTCACAAAGATTTCCACACAAATTATCACGTGTGATGTTGAACTTTAAATAGCTCGAGGAGGTAAAGTTCACATGGCAGTTCCAAGGATCCTCCCTTTTCTCTCCAGCATGCACTTACTATTATTCTCTTATGAGCGGGTTCGAGCCTATTCCAATCGAGCAACCGTTAATACAATGAACAATTTAGAGCGGTGGTGTTCAAACGATGGCCCGGGTCTCTTTGCAGCCCACCATCTATTTTTCTGCAGCCCCGCTGTCACAGTTCGTGGACGAAATGAATGGTGACTGGACCCCACAAACGTAGACACAAACAAAACCCGTCATAAAAATGTACTGAAAAGCGTATCAACAAAGTATGAACAGAAATCACTGGTCATAAGCAAGAAGAAAAAAGAATGTACAGTCAAACCTCGGTTTTCGTCCATAATCCGTTCCAGAAGGCTGTTCGAAAACCGAAATTGTTCGAAAACCGAAACCACGCTCTTTTTAAAATAAAAATGTTTACTGAACAAGTCTGCTCACAATGGAAAGCAACACAAGGAAAGGAAGGCGAGAGGAGTCAAATGGTGCATTCAAGTGCGCTCAGTTTGTTCGAGAACCGAAATTCGTTGGTCATCCGAGGCATAAAAAAACTCAAAATTTTTGGTCGAAAACCGAATTGGTCAAGCACCTAGACGTTCAAAAACCGAGGTTTGACTGTATGTACAAAAAGGGGCTTGCAAAAGCCGAGAATGTAAATGAAATGACGTGTTCAATTACACTCAACAAAATAAGAGCAAGATCAAAGAGGAAATACTATCAATACTTACAAACAAGGCGAGGGACAGGTGAGCAAAAAAAACAAAAACAAAAGTGGTCTAGTAAAGAACATTTGGTCATGAGCAGCAAACAAGGTCAATAATCCTCCAGAGACTTGGCAATTTGGAAGTCCTTAAATGGCGAACTGATTGGCAGCAGGTGTGGAGGCTGGAGGGAAGGCCCTCCTCTGCCACATGCTGGAGACACATAAGAACAGAATCATGACAAAAGGCGTGGTCTAAAAATGACATTTGAAACAGCCAACAAGGCTAGTTAAAAAAATAAATAAAAAGGAAAATTGGAGAAGGGCGGAGTGAGAAAAGGAGGATGTTGAAAAAAAAATAGGTGCTACTATTATGAATGAATTGGTTCTGATACTGCAGTCCCTTTCTGGATATTCAAAGACCCAAATCAATTATTGGTCCAATTATTTGGGGCTGATTCGGGTTATACTTTGTGTCAAGGTCTGATTTATGAACATAGCAAATTACTGACCCTCAAGTCACTGTTTTAAAAGTGGTCAGCTGACTACAATTTGCTTTTTTAGTGTTTCTGAAAGTGGAGGTGGGTTTTCAGCTGCTGTTCGCTGCAGGGGCGGATCTAGTCTGTTGGGCTGCAGGGCTGAGGCCACCCCAAAGTCTTGAGAACTTCAGAACCATTCACCTTATAATGTTGAACTTAAAGCTGTTATTTTGCAATTTATCAAACAAACTTGAAAATAAGCTAAATGTAATTCCTTGATTCATTTTCGAGTGTTTAACATAAAGCCAAAGAATTGCATATGGCCCTTAAAGGAAAAAGTTTGGACACCTCTGAGAGGTGCTTAGAGTATTCGCTGAGCCTATCCTGATGTGGAAAACAAACAAAAAAACATCCAACTTATTATATGGTGGTCAGCTAATGAGGTATGATGCCACAAAAATGTTAAGGCTACATTATAACACATCACTCTGATCACACGTTGATCATTTGAGTAAATATGAGTCAGAAACGTGTTGCATTTTATTTATTTCAAGCTGAAATTCTCATCCAGATGATTTTCGAGGGTGGCACTTCAAGCAGAGTGCAGATTTGTGCGAGTCAAATACCTCCTTAGGTAGAGCCTGCGAGCATTGCAAGACAAACAAACTCAGTTTAAAAATTGATGGGGATGGAAGGAAAGTGAATGACATACGATGGTTTGGCAAGGTGTTGCAAAAGTCGGTTGTGCAGCAGTCTGTGTCAAAGTCAGGATTGCGTTGGAACCAAGAGCAGCGAGAGCCAGTCATGCATTCCTGCAGTGAGATAGCTGACAGAGAAGTGATCACAACAAGATTATTAGCACCAACCCTGGTACACGCTTCCTGTGATGTAGATCCTCGGAAATCAAACAGGATTTTTTTTTTGGTTCAATTTTTAAGCCACATTTTGACCGCGTTCCGAGCACCCAATGTATTTTCACAATGATATTGATGTCAGCAAAACCTACAATTCCTGTACGTAGCAAATCCACAGTATTTTTCATCGTCTTCACACTCCGTCTTAGTGACCTCGCATGGTTCCCCAGCTGGTCCAGGCTGACAATAGTTGCAACTCAGACCTTCACCTGAGGAAAGAAAGAGCAAATCAGCACAAAGAGGGGAAAAAAAAAGTTACATTTTATCTGGGGTGTCGAGCTATATCATAAATGAATCCCGCGACTTGAACGTGCATGCTCCAGCTACCTCAAACCTTTGCTTATCCTTGAAAACTTTCACCGAGATATCCACGGAGACACACTCACCGGCTGTGAAGAGCAGAGCAACGCTCAAAGCCAAGAACGGAAGCTTCATTGTGTTGTTCTGTGGGAGAAAATGTGACTTTTTAACAGGCCACACCCCTCACAAAAGTTCCACGAAAATGCAACTGAAACGGTTTAAGTTCAATAGTAACTCTTTCCCGTCTCGGTGACTTGTGATTTTTGACTTTTTGTTTGTTGCCCTACCCGCTTTTATACCAGCTCGTATTTATTCATTATGTTTATGCATTCAGGTTTTTTTTTAATCCAAATAAAGGTTCTTGTATTCCACCTAAAATTATGAATTAATAATAAATATATCGGTAATTAAAAACAAAATGATTATTAATGAGATGAACACTTCAAAAGGACAAATTAATTGATGGGTGAGGCACTCACCCATCATATAATGTGTTCATGACTATTCATTTTTTGTTTTCGAAAAAGGGTGCCACGTTGTTCGACTGGTTAGCACGCCGGCCTCACTGTGCAGAGTTCGATTCCGGCTCCGGCCTTTGTTTGTTTAGTTTGCATGTTCCCCCCGTGCCTTGGGAGCATATCACGTCAAGGTTGGACATGACCGTCACTGCATTGCAGTCGGTCTGAGAGCTGCACTTAAGGACCCTGTGAGCTGACAACAAAACAAAAAAAAAAACTACACTTAAATTTGATGGAACATTTTGCATTTTTTTAAAGAGACATTTGTGACAATACAAAGTTATTTCTTTATTCATCGAAATTGTTGCACATATCGCTGTCGCAGCACTTCATCCGGATGAAATTGTTCTGTTGGAGCATCTGGCAGTCAGACATGGCCATGCACTTCTGGTAATGGCCGTCTGGAAGAATGTGACAGGAGAGAATAATTTTCGATTTCAGATCGCAGGGGGTACATCCTTAAAGACTGAACAAATCTCACATGGTTCCTTTAGGAACTTGGCGGCGGCACAGCCATCTTTCCCTGGTTTGCACGTCTCCACCGTGAGCTCGCAGTCCTCGCCGGCTAATGCTGGCACGCAGCGATGGCAGTCGAGAGCTTCGCCTGGCAAAAAAAGACAACTAAAATCAACCCAAATCAGCACAACATTCTTGCTTCTGGAAAATGCAACCAAGTCTGAGGAAGACTAGTTGGAAAAAGTAACGTGACATAATGCAACCTCCAATTTAAAGTGGACATATTGGCACTTATTTTGGGAAACAGGCGCTCTCCAGCACCAATGAAGCGGTGGAGCAATGCGCCTGTTTCGAAAAAGTCATTGATGAGCACAGGGAAGCGACGACGGCCTCAACATTCTGTAAAATCAATCAGATTGCCGCTTTGCCAATGACCTGCCGGTTGTGAAATGTGGACCGTGCCCAAAATAAACAGAGACATTGGCCTTTTTTTCCCCCCATCCATTCATCCATTTTCAACACCGCTTATCCTAAACGAGTAGCTGGAGACTATCCCAGCTGACTTCAGGCAGAAGGCAGACCGCACCCTGAACTGGTCGCCAGTCAGTCGCAGGGCACGTGCAGAGACAAACAATCATTCACATCCACATCCACATCCACACCATCATTGAGAGGGAACCGATCCCACACAGCCCGCAGGCAAGTCCGGCGAGTGTTCCACTACGCCATCAGCGACCGGCCTTTTTTTTTCATCAATGAAATACCAGTGGAGAACGACTCACCTGCGGCAAACAGCAGCGTGACACTCAAAGCTAACAGCAACAACTTCATTGTGACGTTCGCCGAGACCACAGCACAGCCTGCGCCAGAGCAAGTAGATCTTGCATGTTACACATTTATGTCAGCAGCGGGCTCCTTTGAAGAAGCATCGCTGAAGCGAGGTGAGGCTACATTTAAATCTTGCTAGTCACAGTCATATATTCTTTATCATCTGCAAAGGCTGTTTAATATTAGTGCTGTACTGATAAGCTCTGAAAAGAGTTGAGGTCTCTCAACGAACGGTCTATCTGTCCCTTTCCGTCTTGGGCTTTCCTCATTTGGCTAAGGCGGCAACAACCAGAAGGAGCAACACAATCGCAATTCAATTGATGCAGTGTGGTGACAAATACTGTTCAATGCTTTTTACTTCGTACATTTTAGTACGTTTTTGTAAACTATAATATTATGGAGTGACATTCTTATCAAATTAAAACACTCATTCTATTTTTGATGGAATGATAAAATTACATTCTCAAGTACCTTTAAAGTATACATACCTTGCAGATTTGTAGGTCTCTGTTAGGGATAGTAATGACCTTGCTGGCTTGTCGCCTCCTTTTATAGCCGCACATACTGTATTTGCTTGACCTGACTGGGTCATCCGTCCATGGCTGCGTATGCTCCACCGCGGTCAGGGAGCGGTGCTGGCATACCGCCTTATGCAAGATGCAGCCGCACCTTTGTGCTCCTATACTTGAGCAAATACGCATTTGTTAAACACTCATGACGACACATTTTGAATATTTCTGTCTCGGGGCGGCATGGTGAGCGACTGGTTAGCATGTTCGCCTCACACCGCAGAGGTGCAGGGTTCGATTCCGGTTCTGGCCTTCCTGTGTGGAGTTTGCATGTTCTCCCAGTGCCTGTGTGGGTTTTCTGCGGGTATTCTGGTTTCCTCCAGGGTTGCCTCGAGTCCACGGATTGGTGCAACCTTCTCTCCCCCTCCGACGACATCAATGTCCAGGTGGATATAGTTTCCTCATACATTCGCTTTTGTGAGGAAACCATTATCCCCTCCAAGACTGTCACCATCTTCCCCAACAACAAACCCTGGATCACCAAAGAACTGAAGGAGATAATCAACAGGAAGAAGCGCATCTTCTTCACGGGCACTGAGGTGGAGAAGAAGGAGATCAACAGGGAGGTCAAGAAAGCCATCAAGATCGCCAAGCTACATTACAAGCGCAAGGTGGAGGAGAAACTCAATGGTGGTAACCTCCATGTAGCCTGGCAGGGCCTGAAGAAAATGGCAGCTGTGAACACCACCACCAGCACCGCCCCCATCCTCATCCCTGGGAGCAGCCCAGCCTCCCTCGCCAACGACCTCAACTCCTTCTACACCAGGTTCGAGACTGATAACACCATGCAGCTCACCAACATCAGGTCCCACCTCCGGCCCGGTGACTCTCCAATAACATTCCGCACAGAGGACGTTGTGAGAGCCCTCAAGAGGACCAAGATCAACAGTGCACCAGGATCTGACAACATCAGTGGCCGGGTGCTCAAGTTCTGCGCCGACCAGCTCGGGTGCGTTTTCCAGCTCTTATTCCAGTCCTCCATGAACACCGCCACTGTCCCAAAACTGTGGAAGCACTCCACCATCACACCCATTCCCAAAAACAATAATCTTAAGACTCTGAATGACCTCCGCCCTGTGGCCCTCACCTCCCACGCGATGAAGGCCATGGAGAGGATCGTCAAGCAGCACATCCTCACAAAGACCAGCTCACGCCTCGACCCCCTCCAATTTGCATACTAGGCAGGCAAAGGTGTCAACGGTACCAAAGCCTTCATCATCGACACCATCCACAAACATCTCGAGCTCCCCAACACCATGGCCAGGCTTCTGTTTGCTGACTTCTTCTCTGCCTTCAACACCCTGCAGCCTGACATACTGGCACAGAGGCTCAAGCAGAACTTCTCCCTTAACACCCAACTCATTCTCTGGATCCTGGACTTCCTCACTCACAGAACACAGAGAGTCAGGATCAACAGCGACCTGTCTGACCTCCTTGCCACCTCCACAGGCTCCCCACAGGGCTGCGTGCTCTCGCCACTGCTCTTCATCCTGTACACGGATGAATGCAGGTCCTCGCACCCCAACAGCCACCTGGTGAAGTTTGCCGACGACACTGTCCTAGTGTCTCTGCTCTCCGGCTCCACGCAACACCATGGTCCCGCCCTGCAGCAGTTCGTCGAGTGGTGCGACGCCTCCCGACTGGAACTGAACGTCAGTAAGACCAAGGACATGCTGATGACCTTCTCCAGAAAACAGAGAGAGCTGGCCTCGACAATCCCCACCATCATCCAGGGGGCTCCAGTGGAAACTGTATCCGAATACAAGTACCTGGGGACCATCCTGGACAACAACCTGAGGTTCTCCTCCAACACTGAGGTGATCCTGAAGAAATGCCACCAAAGGATGTACCTGCTCAGGAAACTGAACTCCTTCTCCGTCAGCAAGAAAATCCTCCTGACTTTCTTCCAGACATTCATAGAGTCCATCCTCTCGTTCTCTTTGGCCTGCTGGTTCCACTCCCAGAGTCTGCAGGAGAAGAACCGCCTCGACAGCATCAGCAGAGTGTGCTCCAAGATCATTGGACTTCCCACTCGCCCTCTGATTGCAGTGTGTCAGCAGCAGATTCGTGGTCTGGCTGCTCAGATCATGAAGGACCCCTCACATGCTCTCTTCCCCGCATTCGAATGGCTGCCTTCCGGTCGCAGGCTGCGGTGCCCAGCTTGCAGGACAGCGAGGAGGAGATCCACCTTCGTCCCCCAGGTTGTTCTTCTCTTAAACTCTTAAACTCTTAGTCCAATCCTCCCCCCCCCCCCACCACAGACTCGCACACCCCATTGTGCAATATGGGTTACAGTGCAATACTTTGATGTGCAATACTGTTTTTCACAGTGCAATTTTGTTCTCACTGTGCAATACTGTCTCTACTGTGTCCTTACAGTGCAATACTTGACGTGCAATACTGTTTTCACAGTGCAATTTAGCTTTTACTGTGTAATACTGTCTATACTGTGTCCTTACTGTGCAATCCTGTTCGATGTGCAATACTACTTTGCTGCTGGAACCACAACCTCAAGACCTCAAGTGCTAAGCTACTCTCATCCTATGTTTTTCCTTTGCTCTGACTGTCTCTATAATAAGCCGCTCTAGCACAACTCTAATTGCCCCACAGGGAAAAATAAAGTTTTCTGAATCTGAATTTGAATCTCCTACATTCCAAAAACATGCATGGCAGGCTGATTGGACACTCTAAAACTGTCCCTAGGTTTGAGTGTGAGCGTGTACGGTTGTTCGTCTATCTGTGCCCTGCGATTGGCTGGCAACCAGTTCAGGGTGACCCAGCTTATTGCCAGAAGATGGCTGGGATAGGCTCCAGCACACCCGCACCCCTTGTGAGGGTAAGCGGATTAGAAAATCAGCCATCCAGATAATTAGCAAAATCAACACTTCAAACACGCCTTGTATGTTCTCGTCAGATCATTATTGCAGTCATCTGACTCACCTGATGCATCTCCAAGCTGTTGTAGGGTTAGCCCAAATCGCTCACTGGACACCCCACATGAGTGTTGTAGTTCTTGAGATCTGTCTTGGTTTTTGCAAAAACGGCCTCCACAACTATTTGTGAGACTTTGTGGCAAAGTCTTATTGTTTGTTTGTTTGTCATGTTTAGGTCATGTTTTTGGTCATGTTTCTGTTATTGATAGTTTTGAGCTTCAGTCATTGTTTTTGTTTGATACGTTGGACTTTGTTTAGGATTTAGTTTTAATACAATCTTTCAAAGTTCACCCTGCTCCTCCCTCCTGCCTGCTTTTTTGGGGTCCACCACCACCATCTCACAACGTGACAGTCTTGGAATCAAAGGCATTTTGGGGGGGGTCTCGGACAGGGTGATGAGTGAGAAATGCAGAATGTGGGTGCCCCATAGCGTTCCCGGTGTTGCCCGGAGTGCCATGCCACCTGCCCAGTTATTTTTCCAAACACAATTAAAAAAAATTAAAAAAGATACTGGTAATTTTATTCTGTTGTGGGGGTTTTTTTTCTTTTGTTTTTTTTTCAGGGGTGTGTGTGTGATTTTTTTCTGAGAATATATGTATTTTTTATTTCCCCTTGAAAATGTGTTTTTATTTTGAGAATGTAAAGACATTTGTCTTAAATTATTCCATGATTTTCTGGGTGGAAAAAAATATTTTTATTCTTTTAATATTCTGAATTTTTGGGATCTGAAAATGTTTGTTTTCTTGTTAGGTGACATCATTTCTCCTCTCCTCCATTTCATGTTCTGAATGCAAGAGATCTTTTTCCTACATTATTGCAAGATTTATTAATTTTTCCCAAAGACCAAATTGAATTTCTAGCCTTTATTTTCAACCTTAACCTCAGCCTGAAACTCGAAATTGTAACCCTTAATTTTCTCTTTGCACATTAATTATGCTTCGCAGGCCGAAACTTTGTTGACATTTTCCATGTACTCTCCGCTTGTGTCTATTCATGCTAATCCAGGTACACACATTACCCAGGTAATGTGTTTGCTAATTATTAAAAGCATAATTTTTAATGGTGCCTCTGGGCTGTGTCTTCACTTGCATACCACACTCAACTGTCCAAAACATCCGCATTTCTGTCCTCATGCCAAATCATAAGACACAGGTGACATGTGTGTCATCGCGATGACGTCACACTGGTCCAGAGAATAAGCCTTATGTATGCATTCTCCTGTGTTATCTTTTTAAAATCCCGCCGACCCAGAACCAAGTTTGGATGGGGTTCGACATTAACGGTGGCCCGTTGAGTTGTGACTGTAGCTTTGGGTATTGTGGTTCATTTTTGATATTTTCAAAATATTTCTTGTTACATTTCCCGATTTTTATTGTTTTAATAATACTTTCATGTTATTTAGTTCACATATTTCTAATTGTTGTGAAGCACTTTGAGTTGCATTTTTTTTGTTTTTTGAATGGTGCTATACAAATAAATTTGGGATGAATTGAAGGATTGCGTTTTCGTGACAAATGATGTCAGGAGTGGGATGATTACATGCTGCCTGCCCGGTTGGGACCACCGAAAGCAGAATGTTGGTCCTTAGAAATGGGTGAGGCAGTTTAAATGATTTGAATGGAGGATCTGGCAAGAACACACAATATGTGTGGTACCATCCAACATCAGCCTTTGAAGTTCAAATCTCACTAAATTTCATTATCTGGATGGGTGACACAGGCTTAATAAGATGCTGGAGGACAAAGGGCGGATACATCTTTCACATCACATCAGCATATTTGGAAAAAGGATATGAATGTGCAAACACGATAAGTCAATAAGAGCCGCAATAAATAAAAGTGACTGATAACACGCTGGCACCATTGAACCACACAAACTGCAAATCTCCAAGTCAGGTATGAAGGTGTACTTTTCTTGTCCTTGTTTTCGCGAGTGTCGCTTTGCTGATTTATGTTGTTCTAATATGAACGTTTTGCGTTCCAGGCTCCTCGTTTTAAACGGCACAATGAAGTTGATGCTCTTGGCTTTGGGCGTTTTCCTGCTCCTCGCAGTGGGTGAGTGTGCAAACGTTGAGAGTCACTGAGCAAAGAAAACGTAACGTGGAGCGCGATGATTACAATCGCAAGTGTACAAGTGGTGTAGATAATCGTCTTTTTTTTAATATGTAAATTTCTGCTCTTGTAATGTATTTTTCCCTCCACAATATATCATCATTAATTCAACAATGAATGATCAATCAGCAATATTATTGGCCGACACAGAGACCCAAAACTCTCTTTTTTTCCCCCTTGGGGCCTCAAACTATTCATGTGTGACACCTTTTCAACTTGCGCTTTTCTTTCCTCAGGTGAGGCCTTGAAGTGCCACCAATGCTTCTCTCTTCCGGGCGAGTCGTTGTTGAGATGTCGTTCTAGCAGTGTGGAGTGCTCAGCAAAGCAACCGTACTGCGGCATCAAGACCCACAAAGGACACCCAAGTAAGTTTCATTTGACAATCCATTGGAGCGGACAGTCGGATTCCGGTGAATCAATAACAAATATTGTCCAAAAGTCATTGCGCTACCTGCGACAGATTGTCCTTGAGAGCTCCAGCCTCTGACCTTGATGAAAAACCTGAAAAAAGTCTGACTTCAGATGTTGTGTTACTGATCCTTTTTTTGTCTTTTTCTCTTTCAGGATACCAGCAGCGGGGTTGCGTGCGTGCTCACGAATGTGAAAATCATAAATTTTCCACTTTCCTCGTAAAATGCTGTCAATCCAACAATTGTAACAAGTAAATATTACAGCAACTCTTATCACTTCACATGGAGACCCCGCGACCTTTGGGACCCCTTGTGTATTATCGCAAGTGATATATTTCCCCTCTCTATAGCTCTATCCAATCCAAAATGACAAAATGAGAAAAATCAGCTCTTTGCTTTAACGATGAAATCATGTGTAACTTACGCACACTTTCAGATTTCTCTCAATAAAATTCATGCAGATCATTTTGTCTCCCAGTTCCTGTTATGAATGCAAACTGAACGCACATCACCTCTCCAGCGGGGAAAAAGGATACTGCCCACCCTTTTTTCCCCTCCAGCCTGTGAACGAACGAATCCTCACAAAGATTTCCACACAAATTATCACGTGTGATGTTGAACTTTAAATAGCTCGAGGAGGTAAAGTTCACATGGCAGTTCCAAGGATCCTCCCTTTTCTCTCCAGCATGCACTTACTATTAGTCTTTTATGAGCGGGTTCGAGCCTATTCCAATCGAGCAACCGTTAATACAATGAACAATTTAGTATGTATGTACAAAAAGGGGCTTGCAAAAGCCGAGAATGTAAATGAAATGACATGTGTTCAATTACACTCAACAAAATAAGAGCAAGATCAAAGAGGAAATACTATCAATACTTACAAACAAGGCGAGGGACAGGCGAGCAAAAAAAACAAAAACAAAAGTGGTCTAGTAAAGAACATTTGGTCATGAGCAGCAAACAAGGTCAATAATCCTACAGAGACTTGGCAATTGGGCAGTCCTTAAATGGCGAACTGATTGGCAGCAGGTGTGGAGGCTGGAGGGAAGGCCCTCCTCTGCCACATGCTGGAGACACATAAGGACAGAATCATGACAAACGACGTGGTCTAAAAATGACATTTGACACAGCCAACATGGCTAGTTAAAAAATAAATAAATAAAAAGGAAAATTGGAGAAGGGCGGAGTGAGAAAAGGAGGATGTTGAAAAAAAATAGGTGCTACTATTATGAATGAATTGGTTCTGATACTGCAGTCCCTTTCTGGATATTCAAAGACCCAAATCAATTATTGGTCCAATTATTTGGGGCTGATTCGGGTTATACTTTGTGTCAAGGTCTGATTTATGAACATAGCAAATTACTGACCCTCAAGTCACTCTTTTAAAAGTGGTCAGCTGACTACAATTTGCTTTTTTAGTGTTTCTGAAAGTGGAGGTGGGTTCTCAGCTGCTGTTCGCTGCAGGGGCGGATCTAGTCTGTTGGGCTGCAGGGCTGAGGCCACCCCAAAGTCTTGAGAACTTCAGAACCATTCACCTTGTAATGTTTAACTTAAAGCTGTTATTTTGCAATTTATCAAACAAACTTGAAAATAAGCTAAATGTAATTCCTTGATTCATTTTCGAGTGTTTAACATAAAGCCAAAGAATTGCATATGGCCCTTAAAGGAAAAAGTTTGGACACCTCTGAGAGGTGCTTAGAGTATTCGCTGAGCCTATCCTGGATGTGGAAAAAAAAACAAAAAAACATCCAACTTATGATATGGTGGTCAGCTAATGAGGTATGATGCCACAAAAATTTTAAGGCTACATTATAACACATCACTCTGATCACACGTTGATCATTTGAGTAAATATGAGTCAGAAACGTGTTGCATTTTATTTATTTCAAGCTGAAATTATCATCCAGATGATTTTCGAGGGTGGCATTTCAAGCAGAGAACAGATTTGTGCGAGTCCAATACCTCCTTAGGTAGAGCCTGCGAGCATTGCAAGACAAACAAACTCAGTTTAAAAATTGATGGGGATGGAAGGAAAGGTTCAAGGTTCAACTTTATTGTCAAATATGCATACATTGACATGCAGCATGGATGAAATGTTTTCTCTCAATCCTCAGCAAGCAGTAAAACAGTAAAAGACAATGTAATCTAAAAACAGCATAAACATATAGACGATATATACAAGCAGCATAAACAATGGCACTTGAGGCCATTGTGGATAAAAGTGAGGTAGTGCATTGTGCAATACGCAGTATGCAGATGTCGGATAATGAGGGGAGGGTCATAGTCTAGAGGTGAGGGACCAGACAAAGCACGGCTCAAAAGACCCCTTATGATGAACAAAATAAATGGACTTAAGTTTCCCTTGCCCGGACGCGGGTCACCGGGGCCTCCCTCTGGAGCCAGGCCTGGAGGTGGGGCTCGTTGGCTAGCGCCTGGTGGCCGGGCCTACACCCATGGGGCCCGGCCGGGCTTAGCCCGAAGAGACAATGTGGGTCCCCCTTCTCATGGGCTCACCACCCATGGGAGGGGCCAAAGGGGTCGGGTGCATTGTGAGCTGGGCGGCAGCCAAAGGCGGGGACCCTGGCGGTCCGATCCTCGGCTCCAGAAGCTAGCTCTAGGGACATGGAACGTCACCTCTCTGGCAGGGAAGGAGCCCGAGCTAGTGTGTGAGGTGGAGAAGTTCCGGCTGTATATCGTCGGACTTCCCTCCACACACAGCATGGGTTCTGGTACCAGTTCTCTCGAGAGGGGTTGGACTCTCTTCCACTCTGGAGTTGCCCACGGTGAGAGGCGCAGAGCAGGTGTGGGCATACTCATTGCCCCCCGGCTCAGTGCCTGTACATTGGGGTTCACACCGGTAGACGAGAGGGTAGCCTCCCTCCGCCTTCGGGTGGGGGGACGGGTTCTGACTGTTGTTTGTGCGTACGCACCTAACAGCAGTTCAGCGTACCCACCCTTTTTGGAGTCCTTGGAGGGTGTGCTAGAGAGTACTCCTGCTGGGGACTCCCTCGTTCTGCTGGGGGACTTCAATGCTCATGTGGACAACGACAGTGAGACCTGAAGGGGCGTGATTGGGAGGAACGGCCGCCCCGATCAGTACTCGAGTGGTATTTCGTAATTGGACTTCTGTGCTCGTCACGGATTGTCCATAACGAACACCTTGTTCAAACATAAGGGTGTCCATGTGTGCACTTGGCACCAGGACACCCTTGGCCGCAGTTCGATGATTGACTTTGTGGTTGTATCATCGGATTTGCGGCCGCATGTTTTGGACACTCGGGTGAAGAGAGGGGCGGAGCTGTCAACTGATCACCACCTGGTGGTGAGTAGGCTCCGATGGTGGGGGAAGATGCCGGTTCGTCCTGGCAGACCCAAACGTATTGTGAGGGTTTGTTGGGAGCGTCTGGCGGAATCCCCTGTCAGAAGGAGTTTCAACTCCCACCTCCGACACAGCTTTTCCCTTGTCCCGAGGGAGGCGGGGGACATTGAGTCCGAGTGGACCATGTTCCGCGCCTCTATTGTTGAGGCGGCCAATCTGAGTTGTGGCCGTAAGGTAGTTGGTGCCTGTCGTGGCGGCAAACCCCGTACTCGCTGGTGGACACCAGCAGTAAGGGATGCCGTCAAGCTGAAGAGTCCTATCGGGCCTTTAAGGCCTGTGGGACCCCAGAGGCAGCTGACTGGTATCGACTGGCCAAGCAGAATGCAGCTTTGGTTATCGCCGAGGCAAAAACTCGGGCGTGGGAAGAGTTCGGTGAGGCCATGGAAGCCGACTTCCGAGCGGCTTCGAGGAAATTCTGGTCCACCATCCGACGTCTCAGGAGGGGGAAACAGTGCACCACTAACACTGTGTACAGTGGAAGTGGGGCACTGTTGACCTCGACTCGGGACGTTGTGAGCCGGTGGGCGGAGTACTTTGAAGACCTCCTCAACTCCACCAGCACGCCTTCTTTGGAGGAAGCAGAGTCTGGGGACTCTGATGTGGGCTCTCCTATCTCTGTGGTTGAAGTCACCGATGTGGTTAAAAAGCTCCTCGGTGGCAAGGCCCCAGGGGTGGATGAGATCCGCCCGGAGTTCCTCAAGGCTCTGGATGTTGTGGGGCTGTCCTGGCTGACACGCCTCTGCAACATCGCGTGGTCATCGGGGACAGTGCCTCTGGATTGGCAGACCGGGGTGGTGGTCCCTCTTTTGAAAAAGGGGGACCGGAGGGTGTGTTCCAACTACAGAGGGATCACACTCCTCAGTCTCCCTGGTAAGGTCTAATCAGGGGTGCTGGAGAGGAGGGTCCGTCGGGAAGTCGAGCCTCAGATTGAAGAGGAGCAGTGTGGTTTTCGTCCCGGCCGTGGAACATTGGACCAGCTCTACACCCTTAGCAGGGTCCTCGAGGGTACGTGGGAATTCGCCCAACCAGTCTACATGTGTTTTGTGGACTTGGAGAAGGCGTTTGACCGTGTCCCTCGGGGAGTTCTGTGGGGGGTGCTTCGTGGGTATGGGGTACCGAGCCCCCTGATACGGGCTGTTCGGTCACTATACCACCGATGCCAGAGTTTGGTTCGCATTGCCGGCAGTAAGTCGGAATCGTTTCCAGTGAGGGTGGGACTACGCCAAGGCTGCCCTTTGTCGCCGATTCTGTTCATAACTTTTATGGACAGAATTTCTAGGCGCAGCCGAAGCGTTGAGGGGGTCCGTTTTGGTGGCCTCAGTACTGCATCTCTATTATGAATTAATAATAAATATATCGGTAATTAAAAACAAAATGATTATTAATGAGATGAACACTTCAACAGGACAAATTAATTGATGGGTGAGGCACTCACTCATCATATAATGTGTTCATGACTATTCATTTTTTGTTTTCGAAAAAGGGTGCCACGTTGTTCGACTGGTTAGCACGCCGGCCTCACTGTGCAGAGTTCGATTCCGGCTCCGGCCTTCGTTTGTTTAGTTTGCATGTTCCCCCCGTGCCTTGGGAGCATATCACGTCAAGGTTGGACATGACCGTCACTGCATTGCAGTCGGTCTGAGAGCTGCACTTAAGGACCCTGTGAGCTGACAACAAAACAAACAAAAACTACACTTAAATTTGATGGAACATTTTGCATTTTTTAAAGAGACATTTGTGACAATACAAAGTTATTTCTTTATTCATCGAAATTGTTGCACATATCGCTGTCGCAGCACTTCATCCGGATGAAATTGTTCTGTTGGAGCATCTGGCAGTCAGACATGGCCATGCACTTCTGGTAATGGCCGTCTGGAAGAATGTGACAAGAGAGGATAATTTTTCATTTTCAAATGTAAAACATTCCGATCGCATCTTTAAAGATTGAACAAATCTCACATGGTGCCTTTAGGAACTTGGCGGCGGCACAGCCATCTTTCCCTGGTTTGCAGGTCTCCACCGTGAGCTCGCAGTCCTCGCCGGCTAATGCTGGCACGCAGCGATGGCAGTCGAGAGCTTCGCCTGGCAAAAAAAGACAACTAAAATCAACCCAAATCAGCACAACATTCTTGCTTCTGGAAAATGCAACCAAGTCTGAGGAAGACTAGTTGGAAAAAGTAACGTGACATAATGCAACCTCCAATTTAAAGTGGACATATTGGCACTTATTTTGGGAAACAGGCGCTCTCCAGCACCAATGAAGCGGTGGAGCAATGCGCCTGTTTCGAAAAAGTCATTGATGAGCACAGGGAAGCAACGACGGCCTCAACATTCTGTAAAATCAATCAGATTGCCGCTTTGCCAATGACCTGCCGGTTGTGAAATGTGGACCGTGCCCAAAATAAACAGAGACATTGGCCTTTTTTTTCCACATCCATTCATCCATTTTCAACACCGCTTATCCTGAACGAGTAGCTGGAGACTATCCCAGCTGACTTCAGGCAGAAGGCAGACCGCACCCTGAACTGGTCGCCAGTCAGTCGCAGGGCACGTGCAGAGACAAACAATCATTCACATCCACATCCACATCCACACCATCATTGAGAGGGAACCGATCCCACACAGCCCGCAGGCAAGTCCGGCGAGTGTCCCACTACGCCATCAGCGACCGGCCTTTTTTTTTTTTTTATCAATGAAATACCAGTGGAGAACAACTCACCTGCGGCAAACAGCAGCGTGACACTCAAAGCTAACAGCAACAACTTCATTGTGACGTTCGCCGAGACCACAGCACAGCCTGCGCCAGAGCAAGTAGATCATTTATGTCAGCAGCGGGCTCCTTTGAAGAAGCATCGCTGAAGCGAGGTGAGGCTACATTTAAATCTTGCTAGTCACAGTCATATATTCTTTATCATCTGCAAAGGCTGTTTAATATTAGTGCTGTACTGATAAGCTCTGAAAAGAGTTGAGGTCTCTCAACGAACGGTCTATCTGTCCCTTTTCGTCTTGGGCTTTCCTCATTTGGCTAAGGCGGCAACAACCAGAAGGAGCAACACAATGGCAATTCAATTGATGCAGTGTGGTGACAAATACTGTTCAATGCTTTTTACTTAGTACATTTTAGTACGTTTTTATAAACTATAATATTATGGAGTGACATTCTTATCAAATTAAAACACTCATTCTATTTTTTGATGGAATGATAAAATTACATTCTCAAGTACCTTTAAAGTACACATACCTTGCAGATTTGTAGGTCTCTGTTAGTGATAGTAATGACCTTGCTGGCTTGTTGCCTCCTTTTATAGCCGAACATACATATATCTGTGCCCTGCGATTGGCTGGCAACCAGTTCAGGGTGTACCCAGCTTATTGCCAGAAGATGGCTGGGATAGGCTCCAGCACACCCGCACCCCTTGTGAGGGTAAGCGGATTAGAAAATCAGCCATCCAGATAATTAGCAAAATCAACACTTCAAACACGCCTTGTATGTTCTTGTCAGATCATTATTGCAGTCATCTGACTCGCCTGATGCATTTCCAAGCAGTTGTAGGGTTAGCCCAAATCGCTCACTGGACACCCCACATGAGTGTTGTAGTTCTTGAGATCTGTCTTGGTTTTTGCAAAAACGGCCTCCACAACTAGTTTTAAGGTCGTCAGTCTCGTCTTTGTCATGATTCTGTTTGTGACCAATAGGTGGCACTGTAGGGTTCTCCCTACCACTCATTGTCGGGTCATTGTTGCTCTTTGCTGCTGTCATGTTTGTTTGTTTGTCATGTTTAGGTCATGTTTTTGGTCATATTTCTGTTATTGGTAGTTTTGAGCTTCAGTCATTGTTTTTGTTTGATACGTTGGACTTTGTTTAGGATTTAGTTTTAATACAATCTTTCAAAGTTCACCCTGCTCCTCCCTCCTGCCTGCTTTTTTGGGGTCCACCGCCACCATCTCACAACGTGACAGTCTTGGAATCAAAGGCATTTTTTGGGGGGGGGTCTCGGTCTTGGACAGGGTGATGAGTGAGAAATGCAGAATGTGGGTGCCCCATAAACTTCCCAGTGTCGCCCGGAGTGCCATGCCACCTGCCCAGTTATTTTTCCAAACACAATGAAAAAAAAAAAAAGATACTGGTAATTTTATTCTGTTGTGGGGTTTTTTTTCTTTTGTTTTTTTTTTCAGGGGTGTGTGTGTGATTTTTTTTTCTGAGAATATATATATTTTTTTATTTCCCCTTGAAAATTTGTTTTTATTTTGAGAATGTAAAGACATTTGTCTTAATTTATTCCATGATTTTCTGGGGGGGGAAATATTTTTATTCTTTTAATATTCTGAATTTTTGGGATCTGAAAATGTTTGTTTTCTTGTTAGGTGACATCATTTCTCCTTTGAAGTTTGAGTTTTTCCTTTGAAATAAAATATTTTATTGCCTAATGTTCTGAATGCAAGAGATCTTTTTCCTACATTATTGCAAGATTTATTAATTTTTCCCAAAGACCAAATTGAATTTCTAGCCTTTATTTTCAACCTTAACCTCGGCCTGAAACTCGAAATTGTAACCCTTAATTTTCTCTTTGCACATTAATTATGCTTCGCAGGCCGAAACTTTGTTGACATTTTCCATGTACTCTCCGCTTGTGTCTATTCATGCTAATCCAGGTACACACATTACCCAGGTAATGTGTTTGCTAATTATTAAAAGCATAATTTTTAATGGTGCCTCTGGGCTGTGTCTTCACTTGCATACCACACTCAACTGTCCAAAACATCCGCATTTCTGTCCTCATGCCAAATCATAAGACACAGGTGACATGTGTGTCATCGCGATGACGTCACACTGGTCCAGAGAATAAGCCTTATGTATGCATTCTCCTGTGTTATCTTTTTAAAATCCCGCCGACCCAGAACCAAGTTTGGATGGGGTTCGACATTAACGGTGGCCCGTTGAGTTGTGACTGTAGCTTTGGGTATTGTGGTTCATTTTTGATATTTCGAAATATTTCTTGTTACATTTCCCGATTTTCATTGTTTTAATAATACTTTCATGTTATTTAGTTCACATATTTCTAATTTCTAATTGTTGTGAGGCTACATTTAAATCTTGCTAGTCACAGTCATATATTCTTTATCATCTGCAAAGGCTGTTTAATATTAGTGCTGTACTGATAAGCTCTGAAAAGAGTTGAGGTCTCTCAACAAACGGTCTATCTGTCCCTTTCCGTCTTGGGCTTTCCTCATTTGGCTAAGGCGGCAACAACCAGAAGGAGCAACACAATGGCAATTCAATTGATGCAGTGTGGTGACAAATACTGTTCAATGCTTTTTACTTAGTACATTTTAGTACGTTTTTATAAACTTTAATATTATGGAGTGACATTCTTATCAAATTAAAACTACTCATTCTATTTTTGATGGAATGATAAAACATAAGTTTAAAAACAAGTCAAATGGAAGTATTTAGCATGAAAAATCCATTCTCAAGTACTTTAAAGTATACATACCTTGAGGATTTGTAGGTCTCTGTTAGTGATAGTAATGACCTTGCTGGCTTGTCGCCTCCTTTTATAGCCGAACATACTGTATTTGCTTGACCTGACTGGGTCATCCGTCCATGGCTGCGTATGCTCCACCGCGGTCAGGGAGCGGTGCTGGCGTACCGCCTTATGCAAGATGCAGCCGCCCCTTTGTGCTCCTATACTTGAGCAAATACGCATTTGTTAAACACTCATGACGACACATTTTGAATATTTCTGTCTCGGGGCGGCATGGTGAGCAACTGGTTAGCATGTTCGCGTCACACTGCAGAGGTGCAGGGTTCGATTCCGGTTCTGGCCTTCCTGTGTGGAGTTTGCATGTTCTCCCAGTGCCTGTGTGGGTTTTCTGCGGGTATTCTGGTTTCCTCCTACATTCCAAAAACATGTATGGCAGGCTGATTGGACACTCTAAAACTGTCCCTAGGTTTGAGTGTGAGCATGTACGGTTGTTCGTCTATCTGTGCCCTGCGATTGGCTGGCAACCAGTTCAGGGTGTACCCAGCTTATTGCCAGAAGATGGCTGGGATAGGCTCCAGCACACCCGCACCCCTTGTGAGGGTAAACGGATTAGAAAATGGATGGATGGATGGATTTTTATATCGAGATACAAAGGACACATGGATGCTGCTCAAAGGCTCACCAGGTTTCAACCTCAACAAATGTTCCTGGAGTAGTTTACAGAAACATTTATGTTTATCTTTGCGACATTTGTCTGTGTTGCCTTATTATGATCATGGAGTATAGAAATGTCATGACAGTGACAGAGGACCCACTGAAAATGACCGATCTTACCACAATAATAACAAAAATAAATGGATTCTTTGATTTGGAGAAGTGCACTGAAATGCTCTGTCGCCACTTTGCTACCAATTGAAAGCACCGATGACTACTTTCCCTTTCTGCCACAAAAGTTGGTTCACCCCAAGAACGAACTCTCGAAAAGCAAATTCAGCAGTTAGCCGTGCAACGACCTCTCCATCGGAGAGGCCAAGCAACCCGTACGCAAACGTACTGCACAACATGCGAGAGCCGTTTCTTTGGGTCCAGTTTGCGTCAGCGGTTATATTTGCAAAGTAAAGGGACATTCCACCGCTATCCAAATTCTGGATTGAAGGGTGGTTTTAAAGTTGGGTTAACAAAGTCAGACAGTAGATGGCAAGCTAGAAAGGCCCTCCTAAACAGAGGAGGAGGTTTTGTTTGCTTTCAACAATGTCCATACATACATCACCAAAGAGTGGCCTCAAATGAGTTGTTTTGCTTCCTGGCAGTTGAACGACCATTTTTTTAATGTATGATGGTTACTCGCCAGCCACACCTTTCGCCAAAAACAACGACCCTATTGTGACCACCCCCTGGGGCCACAGCCACCAGATACATAAATAGAGACCTTTTATGTCTGATGACTTTTATTAATTATAAATAAACAAGCCTGAAATCCAAATGTACTGTATCAGAATATGGAGCAGATGATTATGTTGACTTGTTGCTTGCTTCCATGTGCTGTATTTCTAGAAGCCGCAGGCGGGGGAAAAAAAACAGGTTTCATGTCCCGGTATTATGTATTCAGCATCCTTAAAGAGTACAAACACAATCAGGCAAAGTTAAGTCTCTAGATTTAAAAAAAATCAAACGACCATGCCCAAAAGCCACGGAAAGGCGTGTCATTTTGCTTTGAAGTATGAAATTCAAACAATGTAAATGATGACCCAAAATTCTAGATGTTGTCCTTGCGAGCGGACGCAGAATGGCAGCAACTTTTTTTATGTTTTCAATCATAAATGAACTCCACAACATTCGAGCCCGAACAAACGCCCCCACGCCCCCAGGTGGCAAAAATGTGTCAATACCGTTGCTTCTGAAAATAAAAAACGCCCCTTTGGCTCTATTGTGAACCAAAGTCCCATCTCAGCAGTGGCGCAATGTAAGAGAAAGTGCCCATGTGGCAAAATGTCTAAACCCGCCATTGTTGTGCTTTTGTATATATCCCGGGAGCCAGGCTCGTGGTGGGGGTTTGGAACAACTACAACTGTGGAAAATGTCTCAGAGCTCAGGAAAGGTGAGTACCCAAACGGCGGCGTGGGGGAGGAGGCCATCTCAAGGTCTACCATCAAACGGTCAAATAGTAGTAGCATATCAAGCTAGTACAAACAGCTTATGGATAAAAAAAAAGTCTTTCGAATTTTCTGTAAATTGTATATGAATGTAGTGGCATCTTAGGCCACAAAAAATATACAAACAGGTGCATTTTTAAGCGAATAGTGATTGGTGAATTGCATCCATTTCACATAACTAATAAACTTTGTGTTAGCTTAATACCGCTATGGCAGGGTCAAGAAAAGTAAGCAAGATTATGTTTTTGTCTTAAAATGTCAGGAGAAGGGCATTTGAGAGGCATCTTTGGTCAGTTTTTCAGTGAATAGTAGTTCTACAGAAAAAATGCCAACAGGTGAGTTCGCGAATGGTGAATCGTGAATAAGCCGGGGTTCACCGTGCATGTCAAAAGAGAGGCAAAACAATTGTCCATCAGTACGGAACTCGTCCAAAGAAACACTCTCGACCCCGTCCAATGACAGATCGTGCTGTACGAGGGCAAGAACTTCACAGGCCGCAAACTGGAGGTTTTAAGCAGCTGCGACAACTTCCAAGAACGCGGCCTGGTCAACCGCGTCAACTCTGTGAGAGTGGAGAGCGGCGCCTTTGTGTGTTTCGACCACCCAGACTTCAAGGGCCAGCAGTACATCCTGGAGCGCGGCGAGTACCCCGAATTCCAGCGATGGAGCGCCCTTAACGACCACATGGGTTCCTGCCGGCCAATCAGAATGGTAGGTAGACAAAGCTAATCATATACAGTGTTATTCATTTTGACTTAACATTTTGGGTCAAATCAATCACCCCAAAATTTGAGTCAGTCCCTTTTTTTAACGGAGTCTTGGATTAATATCTTGCCTGTCCAAACCTGTTGCATCATCATTAATAGTTCCTGATTTTTGCTCTTTGCTCTTGTGCATATTTTTTTGTACTTTAAGGCTGCAAGATTTCAATGATTGACTTTACATCCATTTTTACATCAAAATTAATTATTATGCTATTTTGATAAATTAAGTGGATTTTTTTTTGGGGGTATCTGCACTCAATTATTTTGTTTTCCGGCGACTTTTTAGTTTTATCGCTCAATTGAAAAGAGATATCTGCACTTTCGATTCCTTAAGTCCAATAACAAAATATTTGTACTTCAATACTTGTGCTTCTCCTCCCCAGCACGGTGAGCACTACAGACTGGAGGTGTTTGAGGGAGACAGCTTCAGCGGCCAGCACGTGGAGCTCAGTGAAGACTGTCCCCTGCTGCAGGCCAGAGGCCTGACTAAGAGCTGCATCAAGTCCCTCAAAGTATACGGAGATGGAGCGTACGTACAACACAGCTCTCGTGTTCTTCTACCGTTAAATGCAAAGGGGGAAAAATGCATGTCCAACCTGTCTTTGCAGCTGGGTGCTGTACGAGGAGCCAAACTACCGCGGTCGCATGTACGTGGTGGAGCGAGGAAGCTACGGCAGCCATACCGAATGGCAGGCTGACAACCCCAAGATCCAGTCTGCTCGCAGGGTCGCCAACTACTTCTAGGTGGTGCTCAGAAGCTGTACACGGATGTCTGGCTGGGTAGCAGAAAAGGCTGACGGAACATAGGACACACTTGCCGCTACATTTTTGTACTGCCTGACTCAAATGCCACAAATAAAGCAAATTTACCATCTTATCGTTGTTTGTAAACTAGTGGTGATTCTCAATTTTTACACAGCAAGCAGCAAGGAAATTACATTAGAAAATAATTTCAAGTCAAATTATCCCCCACCCCCAAAATAGTAAAATTGATTGTTTCATGGCCCCAATATTGCGTTTAATGGACGACTAACCTTTTCGTCTCCATGGACGTTCACTCTCGAGAAAACGTTGCTCCATGTCTGGAAATTGCAATCACCCTCAATCAAATTGGGACATCTCTAATAATTTCCACTTCACTCTCAGCAAAACGATTGCCCCGATACGTATTTTAAACAATAAACGAGTCTTTCGACGCAAACAAAGCGGAAGTACTTTGTTGACACTCGATTGAGACGCAAAAAGAGAAACAAATCAAATTTACTCATTAATAACTGTATGCTATTTAGCCTGATTATTATAACACAGATTTACATCTATTTTGAAGTATTTTCATGCAAATATTTCATCTTCATTATTTAACCGTTATCCCTTTCAGTGACTCCGTTTGGCGGATGGGCGGCGCCTATAGCGCCCCCTATTGACGAGCCACCATGAGTGCATTACTGCATGGTTTGTGTGCGGCGGATTCAGTCATACCCTTATATCTCCGACGACCATAAAATAAAATATCTCAAGTAAGGTCTTATATACTGTACCTATATATGAAAGGAATAAAATATTTATGTGTAATAAAGACAATTTTTGTAGCCAAAAAAACAAAAAAACAAAGCAACATTAAATTTCAAAATACTGTACCAATTTTCAAGACAAAATACATGCTTACCATCAGCCCAAAGATGGCGCCAGAGTACAAATAATAAGACAGACCTCGATTCACATTTTGTATTATGTATCATTGTAGCCAAAAAGAAAATCTAACAAATCAATGTATTAATGAAAAGAGATCATTGTGATATTCAGTGAATTGAAGAAAAACAATTCGTATTCATATAGTCTTTAATTTATTTTATTTTTTATAACATTACGTATGTTATGCATGAATTATTTGTTGGATGCATTTTTGTTCTGTTGTTTTTTTCATATTATCTTTTTTTTAAATATATTTTGTTATTAGTTACTGAGAAATCCTTGAACACATTTGTGACAAAGGGCAATAAAATTCAATGTGCAATGATCTACAGTACATGTACAAGAACACAAACTACAAATATAACCATGAAACTGAAGTGTACTCTGCAGACAGTGGTTTCTCTGGGGTTGTTCTGTGTGGACTGTCCTGGCGGTGATGTGTGTCTGAAACATGGCGGCCAGGCAGACAAATGAGTGTCACTCTGCTTTTTGTCACTAATGAGGAATCCTGCGGCAGCACCATCGTCACAGTCTATGAGTAACACGCTGCTCATTTAACACGTCAACTTTGCCTATAGTATTTGTCGTTGGCCTAGTGTGTGTGTGTGTAATGTATATGTAAAAATCATATCCAAACTCAGTAGTATATAGTATATCAGCACAGGGTGAGGCCAGTTGAGCTGCGTAGGAGACAGATGGCCTCCAACAGCATCATTGGTCACAGGGTCAACCTTGTGTTCGGTCACCATTGCACATGGCAGATAGCCAAGCAGATGACCAGAATCGGGGATCATGTGACACATTTTCACAGTGTTCCGTTGCAACGAGAAAATGTCTGTCCATCCAACAGTTTCCGATCAGGCTTGTACCCATTGAAGGCCACAGGTCGATGACAATATGTAACGTGCATGGATATAGTCTAGTTTTTTTAATGTAAGAAAGATTTTTTTTTTTTTATTTCGCTAAAATAAAATATTTCAAGTGCAGGAATTTTATAACAATAATAAAGTGTTGACTGGTTAGCAGGTGTGTCTCTCAGTGCAGAGGTGCAGGGTTCAATTCTGGCTCTGGCCTTCCTGTGTGCAGTTTGCATGTTCTCCTCGTGCCTGCGTGGGTTTTCTCCGGGTACTTTGGTTTCCTCCCACATTCCAAAAACATGCAATACAGGCCAATGGAACACTCTAAATTAAGGTGTGATTGTGAGCTTGGATGGTTGTTTATCTATGTGTGTGGCTTGTGATTGGCTGGCAACCAGTTCTGGGTGTCCCCCACCTGCTGCCCAAAGACAGCTTGGATAGGCTTCAGAAAGCCAACGACCCTTGTGAGGATAAACGGAAAAGAAAATGGATGGATGAATGGATTGTTAGGACATCCGCCTCACAGTGCTGATTTCATGGGATCAATTCCGGCCACGGCTTTCCTGTGTGGATTTTCTCTGGGTACTCCAATTTCCTCCCACATTTCAAAAACATGCATGGCAGGTTAATGGACCCCTCTCAATTGTCCCTATGTGTGAGTGTGAACGTGCACGGTTGTTCGTCTATGTGTGCCCTGCGTTTGGGTGGCAATCAGTTCATGGTGTACCCCGCCTATTGCCTGAAGCCAGTTGAATCAGCATGGCCACGACCCTCGAGAGGATGAAAAGATTAGATCAACACCAATTACCCTGAACAGAGTCACGGGAGCCTGTCCAAGATGACTTCGGCAAGAAGGTAGACTACTCCCTTAACTGGTTGAAAGTCAGTCGCAGGGTAAGTATAGAGAAAAACAAACATTGACACTCACATCCATACCGTCACTGAGTCGGAACCGATTCCCACACTGCCCGCACACAACTCAGGCGACTGTACCACGACGACGGATTACATAATTTAATCTAAACAATTTTAATTATGGTGCATGTTCCATGACATTGAAACCGACTGCTCGTAATTATCGTAAAATGTCGCGATGACTGCCCCTCCTACCACTTCTCGATCTGTTGCCCATATGTAATCCAGGATTGGTTTGCTAGTCAGTGTCCAGAATACCAGATAGGGAGAAGTACCGAGAAGCAGACTGAAGGTTAGGACTTTTCTTTCACGCCTTACACATATATCAGGCTTTCATTTGATAAAACTTGATTTCTGCTTGGCGACGGGTTACAACGCTAATGCTCTTTAAACCCATTTGACCGAATTTAATTGCTTTGTGCGGTGTTCAGCCTCCATAAGAAAGACAAGCGAACTGTCGGTCACTTTTTATGGGTCTTCCGGCAAAGCGTTGTTTTTTTTTTTCAAAATAATAGCGCGACTATCTGATTTTCGAACTTTAATCAGCAAGTTGCTCACGAGTTGTCAGAAAGTTCACTAAATGAAGTTAAGAGCCGACTTTTAGTCATTTAGTATTCTGGAGTCCAAAGGTTTGTGCTCTGTTGAGCTTGTCTGCTCCCCTGTCATTCATCTCTCGGACTGTCTGGCACACTGTCAAACATTAACACAATCTTGTTTTGCATGCACTCCATTCAGTTTGACGAACCGTCATGACAGAGCTGAGCGGCAAGGTCCAGACGGTCCTGGGTCTGCTGGACCCGGACCAGCTAGGTCGCACCATGACCCACGAGCACCTGACGATGACCTTTGAGTGCTGCTATGTACCCCCGCCGCCAGAGAACCGGCAAACAGACAAGAATCCCTTCCAGTTGTGCCATGGGCACTGGCTGAGGCAGAACCCATACAGCTGCCTCGAGAACCTGTTTCTCTGCCAGGAGACAGAGGCCGTGCGCGATGAGCTGCTGGCTTATAGGAAGGCGGGCGGCGGGAGTGTGGTGGAGAACACCACCACGGGCATCGACCGGGACATGTCCACCCTCAGGAGGCTGGCCAAGGAGACAGGGGTCAACATCGTGGCGGGTGCCGGTTACTATGTGGACTGCACACACTCGGATGACATGAGGAAAATGAGTGTGGAGAAGGTGCACATGGAAACCCACTGAAGTATTTGACATGAAAATACAAAACCATCATATGAGGGAAAACGTACAAAGATATTCAGGGAGAAAAAAAAATCAGAAGATTGGGGAATCAATACGGAAATCTAAAACAAAAATATAATAATCCTACAAAAAAAAACAAATATTTGGACGAATAAGAAATCCTCAATGGGAAAAAAATAAAAGTACCAACGGTAAATCTGAAATAAAATTCATAAATAATTCATGAAAAATAAATGAGTATTAGGATAAACATCCACAAATATTTGAGCAAAGGTCACCTTAAAAAAAAAATAAATAAAAAGAATAGAAGATTTGACACTGGCTTGAAAACAGAAGTTCAGAATCATCCTGTTAATTTTTTTCCCCCTCCAATCTGACATTTATGCTATTTGTTCAAATTTGTATTTCTTTACAACTATTTTCCACCAGCTTCCAAAATTGTTTGTCTACTCACGTGTCACACGGAACAGCTTTTGTGACCGACACCAGTTGCGCTTTCCTTACCAGCTGACGGACGTCATCGTAGGCGAGGTCCTCCACGGCGCAGACGGCACGGACGTCCGCTGCGGCGTGATCG
Organism: Hippocampus mohnikei; assembly: GCA_026261675.1. Classification (NCBI taxonomy): domain Eukaryota; kingdom Metazoa; phylum Chordata; class Actinopteri; order Syngnathiformes; family Syngnathidae; genus Hippocampus; species Hippocampus mohnikei. The sequence continues at coordinate 1,471,262 of JAKGUB010000333.1, read as the reverse complement.
GCGAGATCGGCACTGGTTGGCCCATCACGGACAGCGAGAGGAAGGTGCTGCGGGCGGCGGCCCACGCTCAGTCCCAGCTCGGTTGCCCCGTCATCATCCATCCCGGCCGCAATGCCGCCGCTCCGGCCGAGGTCGTCCGCGTCCTCCAGGAGGCGGGCGGTGACATCAGCAAGACGGTCATGTCGCACCTGGACAGGTGAGGGGCGCATCGGTAGTGGAGCACCTTTTGATGCTTTTTTTTTTTTTCGTGTTGCATGTTGTTTGCTAAGGTGCTACACAAATAAAGTTGAATTGAACAGCGAAAGGGATGACCTGTAGTGAAGTCCATCAATCTAACTTTTGCTCCAATGGCTCCCGATTCATTTATTTAATCACGTGTCTCGCTGCAGGACCATCTTCACTCACGCTGAGCTGCTGGACTTTGCCGAGATGGGCAGTTACCTGGAGTACGACCTGTTTGGCATCGAGACGCTAAACTATGTCTTCAACATGGACGTGGACATGCCCAGTGACAGCCAGAGAATCAACACGTCAGTACACCTGCCTGCACATTCACTTGACATCCAATCTGAGAATTGGACCGAGAAATAATTTGAATAAACTCTCACCGATTGGCACCGTGTGTCATATTGCGTGGTGGTGGTGGTGGACCCCAAACAGCAGGCAGGAGGGAGGAGCAGGGGGCACTTGACAGATTGTATTAAAACATGGAGAAAACTAAATCCAAATCAAACAAAGTCCTAACAACACACAAAGTCAAAAGTATCAAACAAAAACCATGACCGAAGCTAAAACATAACAGTAACCGAAACATGACTGAAACAACCATGACCGCAGCCAACAAACAGCAACAAGGACCCGACAATGAGTGCTCGGGCTGGGAGTCCATTTAAAGCACTAATTACATAACGACCAACAGGTGTGCAGCTGCAGGGAGAGCCCTACGGTGCCACCTGTTGGTCACAAACCCAATCATGACACCGTGTACTCTTTCGCAAGGGGTGAAAAGTAGTCATGATAAAAAATAAGAAAAAGGAGGCTTGATACTTTTTGTTTTTTGGTTGCATTTTTAACAGGTACTTGTGTTACTATTGATGTAATAACTATTGCTTAGTTGAGTAATCTCAATAAGTTAGTAAGTAGGTCATTAAAAAAAATTGTAACATACAAAACTTTTTTTTTCTTGACAAAATCTACTTTACAAAAATGTGACCTGATTAAAAAGAACACTTAAAAAAAAATATATATATATATATTTATATTCCTGATTTGTTTTTTTCTCAAAATTATTCTTTTTTTCTAGAAAGGAAAAATGACTGATGAATGTTACGATACATATTTTTTTCTTCTTCCAAATATACTGTACATCCATAGGAACTCATTAAGACTGCACTTTAATTCCTCGGAGACGTTTGTTTGGAAATAATGGACGAATCGTATTGATTTTGGATGACATCCGATCTGACACACTCAAGAGGGCTGACTTTAAAGTGCTCCGCTGTTTTTTAACCAAGCCTCTTCGCTCTTCTTCTTTCTGTACGTTCAGCTTGGCCTTCCTGGTGAAAGAAGGCTACGAGGACAAGATCGTGATCGCGCACGACATCCACACCAAAGACCGTCTGTGCAAGTACGGCGGCCACGGCTACTCGCACATCCTGCGCAACATCGTGCCCAAGATGCTGAAGCGGGGCATCTCGCAGAAGCAGGTGGACAAGATCCTGGTGGACAACCCCAAACGTTGGCTCACCTTCAAATGAAACATGGTGGGGGGGAGGCCAGGCAGGTTTTCGTTTGTTTAATGAAGCCATCAACATTTTTTTTTCTGATTTCTTCGTGAGATGATGACCCTAAACCTGAAAACATCAGTCAAATCATCGAAATTCCAAAACGTGGAACTTCAAGTTCTCTGCCTTTTTATTCATTCGAAATAAAATTAGGCAATGGTGGAGATTAAATACACTTATTATACATATTCCAGTTTGATTTTTGAAAAAAAAACAATGAAAAAATTGCCATAACGATTAGTCATATTTGTTTTTGAATTAGATCTCATTTATCATTTATAGCCAGAATCACTTTTCAGGAAAAAAAAATGTTGAGCCTTTTACATTGCATCATCAAAGAGAGCAAGCCATTTTCAACACGTTGTACCGATCAGTAATTTCCCATGATTCAACTTTTTACTCCCGATATATCACGCAACCCTTTTCTGAAGTAATTTTCCAGCCAATATTTTCGACGCCCATTCATCAAATCAAAATGCGCTGTCACACAAAATACGTTCCGGCTACAAATAATCTTGTCGTACAACTGTAGCCCACAGAGACTCACGTGAATTTATTTCATATTGGGATTACATACATTGAGTGTCATTCGCCGCCAGCATTTCTTCACCGGCAGCCACACGGAAACTCCAAAACACCTTTCAGTCCGTGTTACAGAAGCACGCGCGTGTTTAGTGTCGCCGCCGCTTCCTAACGAGCACGCGGCTGATCAGTATGCCACGCCCGCCCTCACGTCGCCACCAGAAAACGAGTCGACCCCTCGACGGCGTGTCTAAACGGGGAGGGCCCAGATGAAGGACGCGCTTTCCTCTCTCGTCTGGGAACAGGTGGCCTCACAGGGTGAATTCACGCCATGATCAATGGCCGCCGCGGTCCAGGCCAAACTTTTGATGAATCTTGCGGGAGGATTAAAACTGTAAATTATATATGATATTCATATTTGGGGGAGTGGTGTGGGGAGGTTGACAGCGGGTGGCGTGTCACCGGCGGGGTCAAGGACATGTTGCTGTCACATTTGCTGATGAACCGCTTTGCCAGCGGGGCTGCCCGACCAACTGTCACGTTGGACGAGAAAAATGGCGGTTTTGATTTCAAGATGGCAGCTTTTTTTTGCGAATCATGCGTCACTCCAGATTGCTTCAAAATGCAATTTTTTTTTTCTCCAAATAAAAACACAGATTGACACAGAGTATGCCGCTTGGCGTTGTTTTGGTCTCTTTCTGCTTGGTTCTGTTTCTTTTCTCACTCGGCAAAAAAATAATCAGTGATCCACAGCGTTCAGACTCTTCTCTTTTTGGTTGCAAGAATGTAAACACAAAGTTTTGGCGTATGCTGAATGAGTGGGGCCAGGTGGGAAAATCTTTGTGGGGGTCCTTGATGCTCTTTTTTTTTTTTTTTACTTATCCTCAGTTATTCACAAAAAAAAAATCATCAACTCACTGTTTTATTTTCCCCCTGTGGATTTTCTAACCTGCCCTAAAATGCCATCAGATGATGTCAAAGCCATGTCCAATGAAAAATGTGTGCTTTGGCCCCATCTTGTGACAAGGGGAGGAGCTTTTATTAGACAGGTCAAAGGCTTGTCTAATCGAAAAGTCATATTTTGTCACAATTTTGTGGCATTTTAGGCAGTTATAAACGTCAGTTGCTCGCAGGTTTTCGGTCTTCACGGGGATGGCTGTACTTTGGTATTGACCTACGGTTGTGACGATACGAACATGGCGCAATGAACTAATTTGTGCTGTACATAGAATTTTCATTTGAATGTTTTATATTTCAGGGACAGCGGTAACTACAGTGGACAACCGATCATGTTATCAGGTTACAGGTTATCATTATTGGTGAATGAAAGGGTTAAGATACAAAAATGTCCATACAAGTCCATAAATGTCCTTAATTATATGCAAATTTGGTGTAGGAACGGAACTCCGTCATAAACTGTGGACCTCTTGTTACTGAGTCTTAACCTGCAAGCCCTCAATCGTCATCTCGGTGCTCATAAGATGCCAGCAAATGACCTTCATAATTGCTCCAAACCACTTTGATTCACTTTGGAGGTCATATCACCCCTGAGCTGCCATTCTGGCATCATGGTCAGAATGGCTGCACATTATCGATTATACTAATTTTCAAATGTTTACGATTTCTTTTAACCCTTTCATGCACTACTAATGATAACCTGATAAACTGTCCACTGTAGTAACCCGCTGTCCCCAAAAGGCTTAATCAGTCATGCAAATGAATTTGATGAATGTTTTGGCACCGATTCTGAATCCGCCCTAATTTTGTCATCTTGCACATCCGATTTTCATAATAAAAATAATATATATTTTATGAATAAAGGGCTAGGTTCAGCAACAGGTGGAATCATTTTTGCTGAACTTTCATAGCCCCAAATTAAAAGGCAGTGACCTTTCGATGAATTTGAGTGGGATTAAAACAGATCCAAGGGTGCTACGGGGAATGCATTCTCGAGTGTATGGCTGGGGTGTATAATTAGGGTTCAAGAGACACATGTGTAGCGTGTTATACAATACGGCAGCAGCTACAGTACAACATGGCAGCTCTTCACAGCTCATCCAGTTGGACACCAATCAGACTACATGTCAACAATTACTGTACATGAAACTCTCCCGAGCAGGCTCGCTTGGTGAACAAGGACGACGTGAAGCTCTGTCTCTACTAATCCAACGAGTGATGGAGCGTGCGAGGGAGGAAGCGAGCAAGAGCGAGAGAATGAACCGGTGGATTTGTTTTCAGTCGGCGTACAGCATGAACCCTGAGAAGGTGCTGTACTTGTTGTTGTTGCCGCCGTGCGCCTTGCCACCGTCCAGCTTGATGTAGATCTCGTCGCCGGGCTCCAGGTGCAGCACCGCGCTGTTGCTGGCGTAGTCGTAGTTCTGGTCGGCGTCCTGCGCGATGGCGCTGGCTCGCACCTGAGGGAGACGGGAGGGGGGGACGCACACACACAGGACACTTCATTAGGTACAGCTGCACCATCTGAGACAGATGATGATGATGATGATGATGATGATGACACTGCTTTTAAATAATAATAATAAATCCAATTTAATAAACTAAGATGCTTGACGTGTACAAGATAAATACCCCAAAATATGATAACTATCATGAAAATAAAATAGGATAAGAAAAATAGAATACGAATGTACTGTAGAAGCACATAGCATCAATTTATTTCTAATATTCTGGGAACTTGGGAGGAGCAAAATATTAGCAACAGTTCTCAGCCTGAACTACACCCATACTCTGCTTTCAACCCGAAATACTTCATATGTACATCAACCATATGGACTTCATAGTTGTATTGCATCTATTTACTAATTGAAACGATACATTCAGATAACAGGGGCTGCATGGTACACATAATACAAACGTTAAAATACTTATGTTAAATGCTGCTATCAAAATTGTCTCCAAAATCTCAAACATATATTTCATGAAGTTATGTAGAAAGTTGTCTTAAAAAATGTACAGCTGGATGTCAATGAAGTAGATGGATAGAATTTTAGTTAAAGGTGTCAAAGTGTCAAACAAATCTATGGTCATGTTTATTTTGTCCATTAGTGATATAAAATTATCAAAGCCATCTACTCTATCTCTATCTCTAAGTTAAATACTGCGCAAACGGTCTTGAGTCCAGCCCGTTTGGATTTAATCGCTTTAATTATGCAAATGAAGTTAGAAGTGTGCGCGTAACGCGCGTGCGTAACAGCTGCGCGTAAAAGTGTCCAAAGCAAGCCCCAGAAAAAGCGCGCCGGTCTCATTTTCAAGGTTGTTGTGGTGTCGGGCCCACCTGGGTGTTCTTGCAGAGGTCGGCCCACATGCTGGTGCCGTCGCCGCCTCGCATCAGCACGTGATAGGTGAAGAAGTAAATCCCCGGTATGGAGCACGTGAACTTGCCGGTGGCGGGGTCGTAGTGGTTGCCCAGGTTGGTGACCACGTCGTCGAACTTGAGCACCTCGTAGCCCTCGTGTTGCTTCTTGAGTCCTGCATAGAAGGCGATCTTTGGCACCGTGTTGTATGTGGCCGCGCTGATGGCCCCAGTGGGTCCGCTCGCTCCCGGTGGACCCGGAGGACCGGGCGCCCCCCGCTCCCCGGGCGGGCCGGCGGGTCCCGCCGGTCCGGGCTCGCCCGCGGGACCCCTCGGACCCGTCCTCCCCGCGCGACCCGGCTCGCCTTGCGGACCCTGGATGAAGGTAGGCAAGGACTGCACCAGGCGGTTCTCTTTCATCGGCTCGCCGGCCGCTTTTGCCGGAGCCGTGGCGGTCGCGGTCCCGTGGGGGTCGCACACCATTTGGCAGGCGCCGAGCATTTCGTAGCGGGCGGGGGTTCCGGCGGAGTTGACCATGGCCGGGATGAGCACCACCAGAACCAGGACGAGCGCCACGCCGCATACACCGGTGGCGATCATCTGCGCCCTGCGGAGCGGCTGAGTCCTGCGAGCCTGGTGGTCTTCCAGCCTGCTTGCCGGTGCTGCTTGAGCCGGGAGGAGAAGAAGCCGAGTCGGGGCGTTCTTCGGAAACTTTTACGAGTGGCCCTTGGACGCGCGCTGGGAAACAATCCGCAGCTTTTTACGCGCTGCTGCGGCGGCATCCGTCCGAATGGCGCATCTCCTCCCCCCACCTCAATAATAAGAATAGGTGGGAGGGAGAGAAGAAAAAAAAATAACAAGAACGCTGTATGAGAGGATTTAATCTGCTCAACATACGTTAGGGTGCTTGTTTCTGCCCACTGTGCACAAAGAGAGAATTCAAATGTTAGCTCGGGCCCTGGTGTTTGGTGAGGAGAGATGAAGGCGAAGGGAGGGGAGGGGGCTCAGGTGATGGATGGCAGCAGAGAATACACGCGTTTCTTCAATCACACCGCGGGAAGTCAACAACAACAACAACCAAAACATCACCGAGGCGTGATTAGAATGCCCCACGGTGTGCACGCGTGGACTGTTTACACAACTCGGATGCATAAAACAACAAAAAGCAACGCAGCGGCGGAACGCCTCATGAGAAGATTCCGAGTTCGAATGTGGCTCGAGATACATTCGTATCACTGTAAAATGAAATAAAACGCTGATTGAACTCAAAATTTCAAGACAATAAAAATTGATCTTTTTTTTTTTTAAGCTGGGCAAACCCACAAAATATTTCAAATGTTGCCGTTGTGCTGCTTCCCTGCATTTCACAACAAAGAAAGAAAAGTTGACAGAACTGTTGTTCTTTGTTTTGCCCCCACCAATTTAGAGACACGGTGATCCCTCGCTCTAACGCGGTTCACTTTCCGTGGCTTCGCTGTTTCACGGATTTTTTTAGTGCAGTTTTTTTTATGCTTTTCAACAGTGAATTGCGTTCTGCATCCTGATTGGCTAAGGCACTGACCGGCAGTCCAACCTCGGACTGGCTATTAAAAATATTATTTTACAGTACAGTATTTCCAAAAACTATTATAGTTATTTGTTGAAAACATTTGAGGGGGTTTTTGTGCTTGGGCCTGAAAACAGGTTTTGGTCTTTGGTTTCATTGTATACATAGTTCAGTGTTGTTTAATAGCTGTAAAAAATAAAGCTCACTACTTCACGGATTTCACCTATCACTGGTTCTCTTTGGAACGTAACCCCCGCGATAAACGAGGGATTACTGTATAAGGAAAAACAACTCAGTAAATTGTTTTGGGGCAAACAACTAGCTTGTTTTGTTGAGCAAACTAACTTTATTGCCATAAAAGTCAATCATTTATATGCATCAAAATTATGTTTAGTCTATCATTTCATCCGTTTCCATACTCGCACCTTTGACGTGAAAGTCATCACTCGTGTCACTCTCCACTTCATCTCTACAGCGCTCCCCTTCGCCCTCCCCCCACTCCTCTGACTCGTCTGACACTGACAGCATAGCTACTTCTAATGGGGAGTAAGTCTGTCAACTGCTGGTTACGCACATTCTGTGTCCACTCGCCATATGTGTACACACGGTGGGTTGAGGATTTGATCCAGCATGTACTCTTAAAATTTCTTGGGTCAAAATTAACTCAAATTGGGTGAGATCACTAACCCAGCGCTGGGTCGAAAAGTAAACGAGACAATGCTGGGTTACTTTTAGACCCATTAGTTTGAGGATTTGATCCGGTACGTTGTGTTAAGATTTTGCTCCAACAAAGGGAGGAAAACTGTTCTTACTGATGAGTTAAAGCAGGGGTGTCAAACTAATTTTTGTCACGGGCCACATTTTAGTTACCGTTTTCCTTGCAGGGCCGTTATGACTGAAACCATATCAAGAAGTCAAGACTAACGGTTTATTCATTCATATTTTTGTTTAAAAGCTACTTAAATTAGAGGTTTGGTAACAAGAAAATGCTTAACAGTGTCGCTCTTATTTATTACAAATGAGAATTTGACATTTTGGTAGCGATTGTAGCAAGCATCATGAAAGTTGCCATCTTTGATTTGCTTTCACGGGCCACATCAAATAATTTGGCGGGCCAGATGTGGCCCCCAGGCCTTGAGTTTGACACCTGTGAGTTAAAGGAACTCAGAAATGGCTTACCGGGTCATCAGTAGAGCTATGGGTCAGTGGCTCTGACCAGAACTTGAACCCCAATCTCTATTTCGAAAGTTGAATGTTACCTTAAATGCACTTCAAGGACAAAACAATAGTGACCAAAATCCGATCTCCAACCCAATCGGCTGGGTCAAAATAATGAACCCAATCTTCGGTAAAAGTCACCCAATCTGATCAAAATCCGCAACTCGCCAGCGAGTCTGTTAGAAAACCAACCCTGTATTTTTATTTAGTTCTTTATTTTTCTGTACGCATATCATTGACAACATTGGTCACCAGCAATCTGTAAGAGACTAATTAGGGACATTAAAGCAGAAAAAGAATAAATAAATAAATAAATAAAAAGAATCTGTGCCGGTCGTCTGGCACCGGGTCACACCTCAGTGGCTCCCTGAGTCCAATTTATCATGTGAGGAAAATCTATAGAGTAAGTGAAAAGAAGGAGGGAGTGACTGAGAGGAGGCAGTGAAGGATGACTCCGCACAGACATACGCATCAAATGAAAGTCAAATCAAAAGTGGGCCGTCACTTGATCAATTATGCCACTCAAAACAGCCTTTAGCGGCTCGCTCGCACCCAAGCGCCGACGTGGCCATTCGCTCGGTGCATAAACTGGACGCTCATCTCATTGATTTGATACGATGATGCCACTCGCCCACATCGATGGCTGAGATTAAAAACAAACGTCTCAATAGAATTTTATCCGAGGTTTTTTTTTTTTTTTATTTGTCTTTCGAAAAAGTTTGAGTGATGAAGGACCAATTCATGTTGAGGAAGGAAAATAATGATGTGCCGGCAAATGCGCGGCTCGTCACTCACCTCGCTGCCAGGTGAGGAGATAGATGGCCCACAAACTTCCGAGCACTCGTCATCTAATCGTCCCGAAAAGTCTAAAAAATAAAATGCCTGTAAGGTCGCACCAAAATGGCAACAAGAGCTCACTCCAGATGGTCCATTTCGATTTTTGGTGGTTAACTTGTTTTGGCAGTGTCACGTTTGCGAGGTGGTGGTGGACCCCTAAAAGCAGGCAGGAGGGAGGAGCAGGGTGAACTTGACTAATTGTATTTAATAAAACACAATGAAAACTAAATCCAAAACAAAGTGCTAACAACCAAAACGAATCCAAAGTATCAAACAAAATCATGACTGAAGCTCAAAAAACCAGAACAGAAACATGACCGGAACAAACATGACAGTAGCAAAGAGCAACAACAAACAAACAATGACCCGACAATGAGTGGTCGGGCTGGGAGTCCTTTTAAAGCACTAAATACATAATGAGCAACAGGTGTGCAGCTGCAGGGAGAACCCTACAGTGCCACCTGTTGGTCACAAACAGAATCACGACAGGCAGTTTTCACAGTATGACCTAAATATGTCATTAAAAAAAATTCAAAAATTCATAAAGGCTTTATGATGCCATAGTTTGATTGTATATTTATAATTAGATTAATTTGGTGTTTTATTTTATTTTACCTTTTAAAATTGAATATTTAAAATTCATTCCATTTGGTGTTTTACTTTATTTGAACTTTTACTATCTTGAAAATATTTATTTTTTGTATTATTTACATTTTATTTATTTTATTGCCATGTTTGAGTAAAAAATGATGGAGCTAAATGGGAATGGAATGTAGAGCAACACTCCCACTGTCAAGGCAAAATTTGGGTATTGGACCGAGTTTAACTGCTCAAATACAGTATACCTAATGAAGTGACCGGCGAATTCATACATGAGCCCTTAAAAGCAAAAAAAAAAAAAACCCTGTCACTGATAATAAGCGCCATCATCTGGAATGGTCAAGTGAAGGAGATAGATGCCCCATGAATAATGTAGCGTAGCTTTTCAAGCAGCACTAATCAATGTTGCATATGATAATGGGAAAAGTGTTTTCTTAAACCCTAAGTGGGCTTCTTTCTTTCTTTTTTTCTTCACTTTTTGGATCAGGTTAGCGCATTGGCCTCACAGTGCAGAAGTGCAAGGATCGATTCCGGCTTCAGCCTGCCTGTGTGGATTTTGCATTTTTTCCCCGTGCCTGCGTGGGTTTTCTCCGGGTATCCTCTCAAGTTCCAAAAACGTGCATGGCAGGTTAATGGAACACTCTAAAATTGTCCCAAGATGTGAGTGTCAGCGCGGATGGTTATTGGTCTCTGTTTATGACTCTATCTTAATATAATCACATCTCGTATGCGTGTTGAAGTACTGCAACGAATGCCAAGCTGCGTTCATAACGTTTGTTGACATTTTAGTGTTGTTTCTTCTATCATTTAAAAATGGCAGCGTTAATCACCTTGGAGAAAAGAACACATTTTCAGTGGGTGAGGGTGGCGAGCAAGAGGGAGAATATAGTACATAAAGGCGCGGTGTGACATACTGCCGTGGCTGTGAGTCAGTCCGCGGGTACTTGTTTGCCTCTTTTCTTTTTCACTCTCTTTTTTTTTTCCTCCACACAGTTCCAGTGAGTTGGGCAAGCCTCGTGGACCACAGCCGTGTCAAAAGCCCACCAACCACCGCTATTACAATCATCCACAAAAAAAACCCCCGACATCATTTCAAACAGGGGCTGAATTGAAGGGGTGTCCATTGTTGACTTTCATGTGCGGCAAAGTGTACTCACCTCGGGCCCAAAAGTCATGAAAGATTCCCCCGGCGGGGCTGACAGCCGCTTTTGACGTTCATTTACAGCCAGTCAAGGCAGCGGTCCCTTGAGGAGAGGGAAGGCGGGGTGGTGGGTGTCTGATGATTCCTGACATCTGGACAAGCAGATGTTCAGAGGACATGAATAAAACATGGCGCACGGATTGTCTAATAGAATGTGTGAGGGTGCGAGAAGTCCACAAGACGGAGATGAGAGAGAGGGGTGCTGCATGAAATATGGATGACGTGTATGAAGGCTTGAGGTGGGGTGTCTCTTTTGGGGAGGGGGTCACAGTTCGGTAGATCCTCGAGTGGGTCTTTCATTAGCCCAGACACGGGGCCATTTCATTAGGTACACCTGCAAGTTCGAAAACCATGCCTTTACTAAAATATGTCCGTCACTATAAAGTTATCCGCGTTGCATTGATGTAAGCCGTATGAGTGGGTCATAATATTAGGAACAGATCCTAAATGTATTGTTAAATGAGCAAATCTAACATCTTTTGACATTTATGGATTCGGCTTTAAAAATATTTGTCCCTTTACAAAAACGCAAATGGCATGATTTAAATCAAGTTTGATTTTTGTTCCCATTCTAGAACTTAATTTCTGCTGGCACCAAACAAGCTTTGAAATGTTTTTTGGGGGTGAGGAGGGGGGTCCCATGCGGCATCAACTTCCCCACGTGTAACAGAAAGACGCAAAAAATTCTTTACAGATGATGTCAAAATTTCCCTTGTGGAAAGAAGGTTTACCACTACAGCACCATTTTATTTTTATTTTTTTAACAATTGTAACATGAAATTAATCGGAAATATACCCTAAATATTGCGAACGGGGTTAAAAAAACAGCTTTGTTTGTTATTTTAAAATGTAATTTCCAAGCGACCCCCAAATTTAAGACTCATTGTCTATTCAATGGATGAAAAAATTTACACACCTCTGTGTTTAGGGCAAGAGGCGGGATACATTCTCGACAACACAGGGCAATATGAGTCACACAGCAGCAAGAAATAAATAAAGTTCTCAATGTATTGGATTTTGTGAGTCTAGCTAATGAAGTGGCCCGGACATAGTGAAGGTGGGATGCGTTTATTATTGTGATACACCTGTGGACATGATGACAGAAGGTGTTGGAGGAGGTGGGAGACAACAGAAGGTGACACTGCTGCTCTCTCATAAAAGCTTTGAAAGATATTGTATAGAAATAAATAAACGAGTGTGCATATTGAGCTTTTTTTTTCAGGGGCATCGGGGACTTGTTTACTGTGTAAACTCTGTAAAAGCTGTGATGCAGTCGGTATGGATTGCTTACACCATTACAGTGGCACCTTCAGCATGAAACTCAGCAATAGCTGCCCATTCTGGGGCTAGACTGTTGTCACTCGAACTTCTCTTCAGAGTTTTTCTACATAGGAACCATTGCTCAGCTTAATGCTAATGGGGCTAATGAAACGAACATTTTTCTCCTGATAGTACAATGTTAAATTGATGTTGCAAAACATTTAAAGAGCCAATGTAACAATACTCACAGCCATAATTCTTTAACGTCTGTAAAAAACAAAACAAAACAACTAACATTACTGAAGCTTAATTATTTGTGAAATTCTTTCATGTAGAGTAAGCAGGGCACTCAGGGAGTAACTGCGGTGCTGCACGAGGATATCTGGAGTGACAGAGAATTATGTTCGAATAGTCCAGGACGTGAGTGTAGCAGAACATTGGTTAGGTGCTCTGTAGAAGAAGGTGGGAGTGCATCAGGGATCAACTCTAAACCCCTTCCTCTTTGCAATAGTGATGGACAGGCTGACAGATGAGGTTAGAATGGAATCCACGTGGACCATGATGTTGGCAAATGACATTGTGATGAGTAATTGAAGCAGGGAGCAGGTGGAGGAACATTTAGAAAGGCGGAGGCATGCTTTGGAAAGGAAAGAAATGAAGATTATCAGAAGTAAAACACAATATATGCGTGTGAATGAGGGGGCTGGAAGAGGAAGAGTGAGGCGAAAGAAGATCGCAACGGTGGAGGACTTTAAATTCTTTGTACTTTGGGTTCTTACCTTGCAAAATCCTTAACTATGGAACAGAAAAATCCATTGAGTTAAAAAAAATGAACATGACTACTTTTGTAAAAAAAAAAAAGCAAAACTGTTTATAACAAAACACACGCATCAAAGGATAAATGTCGGGCTGTGTTCTTTTATCACATATTAGCGTTTTGTAATTGTTTGTCCTTCAGTTGCTCACTTTCTCCTCCTTCCTTCCATCTCGTTTTGCTGCTTGCAGAAAGGCCAAAGCAAAAAAGCTGGACTCGACAGCGCCGCTCCACAGGGGGGGACGGAACGGATTGCCATATCACGCCACCCACTCAAAGCTGCTCCTGTGTCCTTCGCAGAGGAGCAATCATGGTTGAGGTGGAGCAGCTGTAATTATGATTGTTTATCAGGATTAGAAATTTGAAAAAAATAAAATTATTTGTTCATTCAAGAGACAAATCAAGTCAATTGTTTTCAAACCACACAATGGTTTCTATCCCGCTGGTCACTATTCGAGTTTGTGTGCACATGCGGGCTAAAGACCGCACAATGACCCTCTTAGGCCCCTGTCACACCTTGACGATTTAGCCAGCGTATGCCGACGTAGGAAAAATTTGGCAAATACGCTGGCGTACGTCGAATAAGTTATGGGTAAGTTTTGTATACGTAACAGCACGCTGAAGCACGCTGGTATACGCCGGCATCGCCGAGGTCGTCGAGAAATTTTAAGCATGCTTAAAATTTCGTCGTATGTCAGCGTATGGCTATACGTCCCGTATACGCAGGCCATAAGTAATAGGTAAGTTATGCGATCGTTGCACACGCTCAAACACGTTAAGTGTAGGTTACTCATAAGTCCATATACGCCGAGAATACCTACTAGCTGTTCTCCAACATCCGTGCCTTTCGAACTGCAATACGCTGCTGCATAGCCGCAGCAGCGTATTGCCGACGATCACGTGACGTAGTCTATAAAAGGCTGGCGCTCGACGTTGCCGACGATCACGTGACGTAGTCTATAAAAGGCTGGCGCTCGACGTTTCAAATCATAACTGCACTAGACATTGCAGTACCAACATCTGTTTGGGGACTATCCCCCCCGGTCTAGTTAAAATGGTATAACCCAAGAGGCAAGGTGCGGCTTGCCATCGTTACTGTGAGTTGCTATTCACGCTATTAAAGCAGCAATCAAACGCCATTATGACTTGTGTCATTAATAAACCAAACAACATCAGCGTCATGGCAAAGAAAAGTCTGGGGAGCTCATCAAAGGTCTCGCAGAGGCTCATCCCATCACAGCCACTGCAGCCTTCGCCAACTACGTGCGTGACAGCCTGGTCAGCATGTCCAAGCGCAAGTTCCGAAAGGCACGGATGTTGAGAACAGCTAGTAGGTATTCTCGACGATTTGGACTTATGAGTAACCTACACTTAACGTGTTTGAACGTGTGCAACGATCGCATAACTTACCTATTACTTATGGCCTGCGTATACGGGACGTATAGCCATACGCTGACATACGACGAGAAATTTTAAGCATGTTTAAGCATGCTTAAAATTTCTCGACGACCTCGACGATTTCGACGTATACCAACGTGCTTCAGCGTGCTGTTACGTATACAAAACTTACCCATAACTTATTCGACGACGCCAGCCGTATTTGCCAAATTTTTCCTACGCCGGCATACGCTGGCTAAATCGTCAAGGTGTGACAGGGCTTGAAACGTCGAGCGCCAGCCTTTTATAGACTACGCCACGTGATCGCCGGCAATACGCTGCTGCACGCTATGCATAAATTAGACTATCGTTGGGCATAAGTTGTGTACGCCGCAACACGCTAGGCATTCGTTGGAATAAGTTATCTATAAGTTATCGAAACGTTCTATATAACGTTATGTATACGTCCAGCCCGTTATGAATGCGCTATGTATACGCCCAAAATTGAAAAAAAAAATCGATAATTCAGCGTATGCCAGCGTTTTAGGGAAAATCTGAACGTCGGCATACGCTGGCTGAATCGTCAAGGTGTGACAGGGCCTTTAAACTGCAACAGGAAATGTGAAATAACAATATCATGCACCATATGGGGTCTCCACCAGTGAGTGAGCAGCAACCAATTTTTCGCAGATTTTCACTCGCCACACCTGGGTTCTGTCCCTGTTCCCCACAAATAGGGGTGCCCTGGTCTACGTGGGCCATTAACTGCCCACAACAGCATTTGAGCCATCAAATTCTAACCTCCCGCCAAAAAACTTTTATAATAGGTCCTCCAAAAATGTTCATAATATAAAATATATACATTGTATATATAACATTGTAAGCGCACCCTGCCCGACAATGGCCCTGCCAGCCAGCTACTGGACATGCTTCCTTTTTTTAGCACGGCTCCAGCAAGCACTGCTCACGCAGCGCTTCCAGTTACAAAACGAATTAAAAGATCAGGTTTTTTGCTTTCTCCAAACCACACACGTCATCCGCCTAGGAGAGAAGGTGAATCATATGATGCGCTCACTTTGGCCACGCGAACCTGGCGGCGCAGCTCTTATCAATGAGTCTTTGGAGTTCCCGCTCACATGGCTTAGAAGTCACATGTTCTAAACGTGCTTCTCCAGAGCTGGCTGATGACCTGTTCACTTTAATTAGGTGTGTTTAAGGAGGGAGACATCGAAAACACAGTGGATAGGGGCCCCTTGAGGAGTGGGGTTGGTGACCCTTGACCTAGATGACGGTACCGCGGTTTTGAATAAAAGCGCAAGCAATATTATCGAATATAATCCACGTCAAAAATTGTTACATCCGGCTAAATCTGATGAAAATCTACAAATTCAATGTAAAGAAGTATCCCAAAGACGTTATTGTGGCCGTATAAATCATCAAGCTATGCATGTTGTTGCAGTCGTTAAACTTGTAATCACTCTCCTGCAAGACGGCAAAAACGGAGTGAGTCCACTCTATCGCTCTCAGCGGCTCAAATTTGATAGTGGTTGACGACACTCGTGCTGAGTGGCAGCGGTCAGTGTTTTATCGTTTGATTGTGTTTGAATTATAGTTCATTTCCAATCATTTAATTGGTATCAATGTTATTGTTATCGTTTATTGTTTTAACCATGCTGTGATGGTGTGTTTACTTTTTGTTTCATTTTTAAACCATTTTTCTCGTTATTTTATAATTTGTGCTATTTATTAAAATGATCTTATTTTGTATATTACCCTTTTCATCGTTAGGTCGTTTTTTAAAATTGATTTGTTGATGTCATTTTTATTTTTGTAATATTTTTTGTGATTGTATTTACAGTATTTTTGTTGTCATTTTCAAAATTGTGCATATTAAATCGTTTTTTACTGTTATTTTTTAATTGGTTTTTTTTTCATTTTCAATATAGTGTACATTTTAAATTGTCTTCTTGGCTATCGGTTTTGCATTGTTTTTGTCAGTTTCATCATTTATATCATATTCAAACGTATTACGCTCTATTGTTGTGGGACTTCATACTCCTCCCATCTTCAAAAATGACGTTTGTGTCCCATTCAAACTAGTCAAGAGCCTGCTAATATCAAAAGGGTCCACATAAAAGCGCGTCAACATCAAAGCCTTTTTGTCAATGTTGACAGAGCGACGTGGTCTACAGGGAATCGCTCGGTGACCACAATCCAAAAAGTTTATGTCCAAACCGTGCCGCACAATATGACCACAAAGGATTATGATAAAAAAGACAGAATAAGTCGATCGATTTTCATGGAGATGTCAATCGATGGTTTGTTTGGTTTGACGGCGTCCGAGGGCGCGGTGTCACAATCTGGCGCGGGCGAGATTGAGCAGCGTCGAGGGGCTTAGTGGCAAACACAATCGAGAAGTGTAAACATTACTGAGAGGGCTTGCGAGAGGGAGGGAGCGGGGTGTAGGGGGCGATCAATGGCCGCAGTCTGGGATTGATTAATTACCCCTAGAAAGAGAGTGAGGGGTGAGGGCACCAGAGAAACCTGATCAGAACAAGATTTATCACCCAATCTGCCAAGCATCCCTCCCTTTCTCTCCTCGATTCCTCTTCTATTTCATCCGCGCTCTTCTTGCCTTAAATTGGACAAGGACCGGACCACCCCCGCCTTCGCCTTCCCGCCCTTTCGAAATAAAAGTCACACACAGGCATCTCATTGGACCGCCTCTCAATGGCTCTTGCGATTCATTCCAAAACCACTAGCGGAGATTGTCACTCGTTTCCCACCTTTTTATGGTTTACCTTTCCCGCTGGTTTCTTTTTTTTTTAAAGGTGTTCCTAATTTTTTCAGAACAGTAAACCCCCTCTTTCTTTCTTAGTTGACAGCACTGCTAATTTCCAGATTTTATTATTTCCACACAGTTAAATAACTTTGTTGACTATGTTTGGTGTAATTCCACTGTAGAACACCAGATGGCAGCACTCCATTCACTTTTAAAAGAAGAATGAAAACAGGCAAGTATTTCAAGCACATGTTAAATCCTCTAATTCTGCTTTTATGACTACAGAAAACAACGACTGTAGGGTGATTTTGTAAAGGGTGTCACTTACATCCTGGTTTTTACATTCAAGCTCTGTATATCATTGGCATGAAGACAAGTCCCAAACTTTGTCTGTCTGTCTGTTTTGTTTTCAGCCCCACCTGGAGTGAAGGGAGTTTCCCTCCAGCAGGCGCACCTGTTGCGTGTTTACCAATCAAGCCTGCTATGTATTTAAGGACTGCCAAGCTGCAGAGTCTCTTGTCGGATTATTGACCTTGCTTGCTGTTTTTGATCTGGACCTCTCGATTTCGTTCTTTGCTCTGTTTTGTTATGTAAGTATTGGTATTCTTTGATTTTGTTGATTTTTCCTGGCTCCTTGTTACCACCAATTTGTTTGTACTTTGTCAGTGCACAATTCTGTAAATACATATTTTTTGTTATCAGAGTTTGTCTGAGCCTGTAGTTCTGGGATCCTAAAAACATTATTCGGTTCAGTTTTGAACCTAACATAAAGTCCAAATTCCAGCAACACACAGACAATCAGGCAGAAAAATGAGTGCAGAGAGAATAAAAGAGTGGTCCTTGTCATAGCGTAGACAGCCACATGACAGCGCTGTCCCTCCCTGTGATTCCTGTTACATCGGGAGATCCGCTAATGATGACCTTTGGTGTCGGTGGGCACGCCACCCCACTTCATTCGGGGTGGGGTGGGGGGGGATAGCCGCTGGACCGAACGCTCTGAGGGCCTGCGGGTCGAGAAAAAAAGAAATAACGGCTAGCCGCAATTAGGATTCCGGGAGCCCTTTGTCAACTTTAATTGAAGCTGACAACCACTGTGGACGAAGAAGAACAAGACAGTCCCAAAGCCCTTCAAACTCTTATGATTCACTCTCTCACTCTCTCCCCGTACAGTCTAGCGATTGGCTCTCACGCACACACTGCAGTGCCATCCTTCTTGGCAAAGTGTATCCTGCGCAATAAAAAAAGATCATTAACATCACGGTAGTGACGGTAACATAACTTTTACTTGAACATGTATGAAAGAATGTTGGAAGGAAACAAGGATGCATGAAAGGAGAGCAGGGTGAAGGACAAGGGGAAGGGTGGGAAGGAGAAAACAAGGATAGTCGGAAAGGAATGGGAGGTAATCCATCCATCCATCCATCCATTATCCGAACCGCTTGATCCTCACTAGGGTCGCGGGGGGTGCTGGAGCCTATCCCAGCTGTCTTCGGGCAGTAGGCGGGGGACACCCTGAATCGGTTGCCAGCCAATCGCAGGGCACACAGAGACGAACAACCATCCACGCCCACACTCATACCCAGGGACAATTTAGAGTGCTCAATCAGCCTGCCATGCATGTTTTTGGAATGTGGGAGGAAACCGGAGTGCCCGGAGAAAACCCACGCAGGCCCGGGGAGAACATGCAAACTCCACACAGGGAGGCCGGAGCTGCAATTGAACCCGGCACCTCTGCACTGTGAAGTCGACGTGCTAACCACTGGACTGCCGGACCGCCATGGGAGGTAATATTAAAAATAATTCTTTTTTAAAAAAAAGTATTGCAGTTGATTTTATTTTCTGTTGTATTTTCTGCTTCCCGAATATAAAAAAAGTCAATTTTTATTTACCAGCAAAAATGTAAAGAAAATGGTAAATTACATTCTACTACAGTTGTAGAGTAGCAAGTAGTCTACTTGCTAAAATATAAAGCATGTTAAAAAAAATACAGATCTAAAAACATTTTGCATTTAGCAATGAAAATTCATCAACCGAGCTTCCTTGGGATCTGACCATGTTGTTTTATTTCCACTTGCTCGTGCTGAGCTCAAGTTTGGATAATCCACAAACAAAAGTGTGCGGTTCTTGTATCAAGTGCTTCACATGACACCGAGCACATTCCACCGAGTACGGGCAAGTTTTGCTCCTTCCACTTTTCAGCCGAGCAAATTCCTCTAGCGCTGAAGAAAGTCTGCATTCGTGATAACTTGTTTCATTGACTTCATTTCAATTCGTCACATCCACTCAGCCTTCAATGGGCTGGATGCCGCAATCAATGTGAACAATGGATGAAATGACGCCAGATGGGCGTCTCGCGGTGATTAGCTGTCACCTAACCAGCGTTCATATCACCTGCAGCGTGCGAGGCGCAACACGTTTCACACTTGTGCTTTGTTCAAATGAAGCGTCGACAGGACCGGACAAAAGAGTGAACAGCACTTAACCAACAACACAAAGGACAACTTGAAGTCATTTGTGGATTGGGTAAAACGGAGTGGGATGGGGGCTGTATTAGACTGAATATGTAAACATTTATTTCAATCATGGTGTAATCACATTTAATTGTATTTATAATTCATGCAATTACGAATAAAAATAATAATTCTATGGGATGAATTAAAAACTTATA
This sequence comes from Hippocampus mohnikei, assembly GCA_026261675.1. Classification (NCBI taxonomy): domain Eukaryota; kingdom Metazoa; phylum Chordata; class Actinopteri; order Syngnathiformes; family Syngnathidae; genus Hippocampus; species Hippocampus mohnikei. The sequence goes on along the minus strand of JAKGUB010000333.1, from coordinate 1,451,343 downwards.
AAAACGTTTTTTTACAAATATACTTCATAAGAGTCTCAGACCGTTGCTAATTTTGCAGCATGGGCACCCTCTAGCTGTACGTAAAAGAATTACTGAATTAAATGTTCAACTTGCAAAAGGGTCCAGCGGACAGAACTTTTTGGGCCGCAAAGACATCACTGAGTCAAATTTGCTGTTGACCAGGGTTATTTAAGTCGCTTATAAAAAGCAGTGTCAGGGACGGAGCTACATGGGGGCCAATGGATCGATGTATCGATATCCTCAAGAGTATTGATCCGATATCGACTACTCTCATAAAAACGTCGCTACCAAGGTGATATAGTTTGGTTTCAGTATGTTGTGAACAAAACAGTTAGAAATAATAACAATATTAACTAAATAATGAATATCACTTATCAAATGGTCAGCTATTGCCCTGTGTTTAAAATTTTAAAAAATGCCCAAAATGTCATTCGTATCTTATCTCAATGCTGTTGAGCTGCATGCGGAAATGAAAGATCGAAAGAAGAAAACTACAAACTTCTCAAAACACATTTAGATATTTTTACAGCATTTTGGTCATTATTATTATTTTCAGCAGAGCCTTGATTCTCAGTTTTCTTTTAAGGGATCTTTCTTCCTACTTTCTTCTTTCAAAACAATAGCATAAAAAAAGGCTCTTTTGAGTCTCCCTTTCATTTTTGCTATTAGTCATAACATTATTTAAAAAAAAAAAACGTTTACCCCCAGTGAGACTGAAAGAAACAGACCAGCATTGCATACAATATGGGGTTGATTAATGTATGAATATTTCCATTCCATTTTGGCAGCACTCCGCATGCTTTCTTTATTGTTCACAGCACGAGGAAAATGACCCTTTTGTCATATTAGAATTTCTCATGAAATACATTAAAAAAACGGCAAGCATAGGCTGGAGAATTACATTTATTTTGGTCATGCACACTACATTTTCTGCGTATTTCCCTCATCACACACAGCCTGTAGCAATGAATACTTCATGGTTTGTTTCTGTAAGCAGCATTAATTGTTTGTTTTTTTAATTTAAAAAAAATCTTGGCACATATTCGTTCATACTCACCATCCATGCAGTACTGTACTACAATTTTGACAAAAACTTGTTTTAAGTGTCCTTGTTTGGACGTGCGAAAACGTCCACGTGTGCGATACTAAGAAGAGTCAACGTGAAGGCACTTAAAAAAAATAAAAAATAGGATCGAGAATTTGGCAAAAGTTCTTTAAACACTCCTGTGTGTGTGTGTGTGTGTGTGTGTGTGTGTGTGTGTGTGTGTGTGTGTGTGTGTGTGTGTGTGAAAGGCAGGGGACTTAGGAGTACTGCTTGGTGAACCTCTGGTGGAACTCCTTCACTTTGCTCAGGAGGATCTTCAGCTTGTCAGCGGGTGGTAGGATGGTCATCCTGTACAAGAAGAGAAACAAGTTTCAAAGAAATGTAGATGACACATTTTACATACTTTTAACATTTTTAGGGGGTGATTCAGTTATAGAAGGCTGCCGATCATTTTTATTCTAAGAATAAAAACTGCCTTCAATTTATCTGATATCAATTTGCTTTAGTTTTACTATAGAGGGGCTAACTTCTTTTTACACTTTCAAACAGGAACTTTAAAATGGTCAGACAGAATTTTTTTTTCATGCCAAATTCTGAACTAGTGTTTCTCAATGTGGGGGTAGTGTGACTAGTTGAGCATGGGCTCCACCTAGTGGTACCCAAGAGAATGACTGAATTAAACAGAAATATTCACATTTAAAAATATGACATTCAAGCAAACATAGAAATAAATCTGTATTTAACTTTCTGTACGATATATTTGCATTTAATCTTTGTTTTAAAAATCTATGAGGTACAGTTTTTATCTAACTTTAATGTGCAATACATTTTTAACTGAGTCATTTGTCTTTTTTTTGGTTTTGTTTTCCTGTATTTATATTTAAACTATGCCTAACATTACAGTGTCTTATAATGATAAATATAGTTTTCAGGAATAAAAACACATTTAGGCCAACTAAGCTAAATATTTGACTGTAATAACTTTTTCTATACAGTATACAGAAACGGCAAGCGTTACGCTACATCACGAACCAGCTTCGGCTTGTTATGCTTCAATTTACAGATGCTTCTTGTCATGTTCCCTACGATATAATTCAAATATCAAGCCCTTTAAAAATAGTCCAAGCAACATTGAAGTCCTAAAAAAACTTCCCCACCACCCCCACCCAGGCCTTTTAACATCCGTAGGAAGCTTGTCAGAGCGCAAGAGGACCAAGTTGTTAAGCCGAGCCATGCGTCTTCGGCTGCGGAGCGTTTAAAGATTTCCCCCCCGCCGACTTTGAAGGATCACCGTGAAGAGAAGTGGTTCGATAGCAACGATGAAGCAAAAAGCTTCTCCTCCTAATTTTGCCGCGGCAGATGCAAAAACAATCGATCCATCTACGTGCAGAGTCAATTAGAAACTCTGGGCCCAAATACATAGAGGAATGAATTAAAACGCCTTTTGGAAAAAGTTCATTCAGAAGGACAACAGAGCGATGATTACCAACTTAAGCCTTTTTTTTTTAATGCGAGGAAAAACGGCATAGAAAGAAACTGCCAGAAAATGCAATAGAGAAGAACTAGTAGTAGCTGAAGATTAAAAAAAAAAAAATAATAAAAAAGGAGTAGCTAGGCTAATTGTTAGCGCTAGTGTAGTTGCAATCTCTTCTTGCCATTCTTGTGGTGATTGACTCGGGAGACTCATTTCACAAACACTTGACTCAATTAGGCAAGTGTGTGTGTGTGTGTGTGTGTGTGTGTGTGTGGAGCCCATTTCAGCAGCCGTGTGCGGTATTCTTACCTGAAGTGGTAGGTGCCGTCCTTCTGCCCAAAGCCGCTGCCAGGAACAAGGCAGATCCCGGTCTCCTCCAGCAGTCTCATGCAGTAGAACATGTCAGGCTGTTGGCCTTGTCCCTTCAAAATAAAACGACATGTGTCACAACAACACTTGCTACTTTTAGAAGTGGGATCGTTTGGCCTCTGGGAAAAGACTTAGGTTCTACTGAGTGTCACGCTTGTTGTTGCGTTGTGTTACAGACTGTCCTGCATGTCCTGAATGCACCTTTATCTTCCTGTGCAGACTTACAAAGGTTTTGATGAAGCATTCTGGAGTGAAGTGGGCCCAACGGAAAGTGAATGGACTTGTTTGGTTCACCAGATTGTGAAGGAATTAATTAAGACTGAAAAGCTCTTGAGCCTTATTTGCGATTGTCGTTCAACCTCCAGTTTGGGGAACAGAACACGTCTCTGCATCCGGGTCGCTCGAACACAGGAGCGGCCTTCAGGGACTTCAAAAGGCGACATCTCGCGCTCGATTTCGGCTAAACCAATAGATTCCGCTCCGAGGCGACGCGCAACGTACGAGGGTGCATAATGGATTAAGCAGGCTGCTCGCTTTAACTACGTCCCATGGCGTGGCCGCGAAGCCATTGCTTGCTCCGACTGCCAACGCAAAGCGATTGCGGCGCTGAGATACCTGATGGCGCCGAGGGAAGTTAACGAGGATCGATTGGCTGGTCAGCTGACCTTTTCAAATGCGAAGCGAATCACATTCTCTGTTTGTGCGGACAACCGTGCTGCCTTAAAAGAGCTTATTTAAGACAACGTTGTGTTGTGATAGAGTGCAAATGTATTTAAATAAGACTTTGTGGAAGTTAGCGTTATAATGGACGTATGTTAGCTTATAATTGTCTGGAGTCTCAGAAGTCAGCCAATTTTTGAAAACGGGTGCCTGCTGCTGACTTTAACCAGTAAAAAATGTTTTTTTTTAAATTTTGTCCTCTCCTGGTTCTCTTACAGGAAAAATGGGCTCTGTAAAGCATACTGTAATTGCTGACCCTTTGAGTATGTTAAAGAAAGCATGCTACAAACACAAAAGCCGAGTCCTTGAACATAGCTGCCTCTTTGTAATATAAGACGCTTTTGAATGATGCACACCAACATTAATGGCCAACATTTCAATGTAAACTCTCATCCTCATCCCCAAACAACCCAATAATATGTTTTAAGCAGTCCCAACCAAACTCAGAAACCAGGTGTTAGCTAACATTTGAGGCCTTCGTTTTCACAAAACCCATTTAATGACTTGGAATGTTTTGGGGTTTTTTTTGGTTTGCTTTTTTCTTGAAATAAACTGTCGGAGTGAAGCAGTCTGAACAAAAATCTTAGCTTGTTGACGCTAGGGCGACATCAACACAAGAGGGTTTGCTTTGGGCTCCAACACATCAATGCTGCAAATTTATAATAGCCATTTCGAGGGTGGCAGCATGCTAGCTTAGTGGTTAGCATGTTTGCCACACAGTTCTGAAGTCAGGCATACATCTGGATGGATGTGACATGAAAAACTGCATGTACAGTTTAGAAAGGTTTTATGACGGCAACAATTCATTTCCATTTTGGGAAATGAATGCGGAAAAATACTACAAGCCCAAACACTTTGTTTTGACAGTGGATTACGTACCGTGGCCTCTTTGACAGCCTTCTCTGGAATACTAATACGCGGAAAGGAGTACATGGCGCCCTGCACAGGATTGCAGCTGATGCCAGGCACGGTGTTGAGCACTTCCTCTGTCAGCCTGGCCTTGTCTGCTAAGGCACTCAAGGTAGCCGTGCGCTCCTGAATGACAAGGAAAAAAAAACAACAACAATGATAAAAAAAAAAGCACTCCCAGAAATGTTCAGTAAAAACAAGCTTGTTGCATCTCTTCAATGAGACTTCATTGTACCTTCATGAAATTTTCATGCGACGGCTCTCCGGCCTGCGGCGGGTTGACCACCAGGCCCATCAGTGCCTGTCCGGGAACGGGCGGGCACAGGCGCACCGACACCAGCTTGGTTAGTTGGGCCTTCACATCGTCGTCCATGTTGATGATCTCCATGTAGCCGCCACGGAAGCCACACCTGGGAGGAAAATATAGGAGTTGACTTGAGTTGATAAGGTGAAATTTACTTTTGAAATGGCTTTTATACAAACAGGTGTCTGTCTGGAGTGTTAAAGGACATAACCTCGTCTTTTGTTATCTGCCCACTGCAAAAAATGTGCCCATGATTGAGCCACGTTGCACCGCTGCCCCATTGTTAGTTTTTTTTTTTTTAATCGCACCATGAAATAAAAACACACACCTATCGAGAATTGTTATCAATAGACTCATCATACAAGCACGACACAAGTCGAAGTAATTGTGGCTCTTAATTAACTCATTCAGTACCAGCCAATTCTAAACCAAGTCTGAAAAGACGTATAAAAACGTCTTTGGGAGTGAATGAGTTAATTCACTAGGAAATGCCATTTTCTTTGCAGTTGTGGCTGGAGGTTTTGGGGACCCCCTTTCCCCATTGGAGACAGAAGAAAAAAAAAAGATACCTGCAAAAATGAAGTGAAGAGTGTTACATGGATAAGGGCTCAAGAGTCGTCACTTACTCTCCCATGTAACATTTGGAGGTGGAGTGGAAGGAGGCCAACTCCACCGTGTTGGAATACTCGGGCCCCATCTCAAAGAGCACCTTCTTGAACGAGTGGAACTCGCACCCATCGGCGTACACGTTATCCTGGTACACCTGGCAAGAAGACGAACGTTATGACAAGGAGCGTTTACCCGTGTTTGTTTGAGAGAGCGAACGGAAGGTTGCCCAGCGGTCACCTCGTCAGCCATGAGGAACAGACGCTCCTTGGCGGCAAATCGGATGACATCTTCGATGCACTTTCTGTTCTGAACCTGGCCTGTGGGCAGAGAGGGTGGATGAGCCTCGTGGTTGTGTTGCTTTGCACCCATTTAGTGGCGCTTCTCTCAAAGTTAGGACGAAACAATACAAGGGGTCCAAAAGCAATCACGATATGGAAGTCATTTTTTGTCTTGCCGACTCTAAGGACGTTCTCCCACTGAGGCCATTTTAATAATGCTTGCTGCGCCTGTCTATCAAGATACCAAAATAAACAAAACTTCACCAATGCACACACTTAGGCTGCACTCTGCGCTGCAGCATGAAAATAGGGCCTCCGGTGTTTTAGTCTATTTGAGTGTATTTAAAGCCTCTTTGGTGCACTCTGAAGTGACCACCAGAGAATGTGCAGCAGCATCTTATAAGCCCAATAAAGACAGTCTTTCTCTTGAGTGAGTATACTCAGTTGCCATGGAGACCACCTTAGCTGTCATCGCCACAGCCTACACGGACTCTGGTGAGCACCCGGTCAAAAAAAAAAATCTGATTCAGCCTAATGTCTCCCCCAAGAAATAGCATATTGACGCAAAAAAAGGAGCACAGAAGGGGACTTTACCAGTGGGGTTCCCGGGATTGATGATACACAAGGCACGGGGGTTGCAGTGGCCCCGCGCCTCGTCCAGAGCCCGTTGCAGCTCGCCGATGTCCATGCTCCAGCACGCCTCCTCGTTGAGGTAGTAGTTGATCTGCACGGCGCCCAGCTCGGCCAGCGCCGCCGAGTACAGAGGGTACTGGGGGATGGAGATCATGACGCCGGTGCGGGACGCGCCCTCACCGCACACCAGCAGCTTCAGCATCGTCTAAACAAAACCAATTAACAAACAAAAATAACGTATATGATGTATAATAGCATTTAATGCCATTAACAAACAACAGCACAGTAGCCTTGTAGTAGCCAGAAAAGTACAGCATTCCAATTTGAAGTGGCTTATAAGCACTTTCCTCAAACATAATTCTAATTGCCTGATGAAGACTAGTGATGTTGCACTTCCCCGAAAATAAAACACAAGCTGCTTCTGTTTTCACCGTAAATCCAAAACATGAAATCTGTCCCTGATTCAGAGTAAAACGCCATGCTTTGCAAGCATGATTCGTATAGTGACCTCTAGTGGTGTACGTATGGTAGTACGACTCACCAGCCACTTCAAGTGGTTGTAGTTGAACCAATGAAATGGTCACAGAATGCAGCTTAAGTGTGTTTTTTCTGTAATTGGTTGAATTAAAAATATATATATATATTTACCACAATCCCATCGCTGGCCCCGGTGGTGAGGTAAATGTTGTCCGGGTCGCAATACACGCCGCCGTCCCTTTGCTGGACGTAGCGGGCCACGTCCTGACGTACTGAATCGATGCCTTGACTGGCACTATACGAACCTGAAGAATTGAAAAATAGACAACAAAAAGCAGTTACAGCAAAGTGACAGGTTGTTAATAACGCTCAGAATCAGCCCTGAAGTAATTTTAGCATTAAAAAGCTTTAAAAATGCACTTCTACCTCTACTGTTTTACAATTTAGGTATTATTGTGATCTAAGATAACTCATAGTTGTTGTTTTTTATTATTATACGTCATGAGTACTTGTGGGTCAAATGTTGTGGGCTTTTAATATAAGCTCCTCCCACTTTTCATCTAAGAAATGCATCGTGGGCAGGGTCAAAAGTTCACGTGGACCATAAAAATAACCCCAATGCTATTGGTTGCCCACATCTGTTCCGAAAGTCTTACGACAAGTCACCATGACAACAACGAGTCACAATGCCAGTCTGCTCTCAGGAGGAGTAGCCCAAGAGGCGTAAACGTCCGTCATGTATATGAAAGCTGGCTGTTCATGTTAGAAGAAATACCACAACTGCAACACACCCATACTGTTGCCACCGCAGGATTGCAGGATGCGGCGCGCTCGACTCTTTGCGTCGTCTGGGAACGTGCTGTCATTGAGCAGCTCGGGGTAGGAGCACAGCGCCAACACCTTCAAAACCACACAGAGACAAGAATGCGTGACGTCAGCTCTGTGTGGAGATATGAGCCATTCAGAGTTGGGATCTCTCTGGGGTGCGTGTGACGTTGGCGAGCCTGCGTGTGAGTGTTTGGGCGTGAGCTGCGGCCGACAGCAGCTCCTGTTGCTAGTGTGCTTATTTTGTTTAACCGTTCTCTCTGCGTTGATTAAATAGCTGACAACTGCATCGGCGACTGTGACGGCATTACAATAAGTATACTATAAAACCCCATCTAAGATGATTGCTTAAAACGTCTGATAAATGCAGAACCATGATATAGCGATTGTGAAGTTAGCGACAATGGAAATATTTGGTGACATGCATATTTCTCAAAGTGTGAAAGTAGAGCTAATTTACATAACAACTGCCGTCAGGCAAAGTACCTGCGCCCCTGCTGCAGTGTTTAAACCAAAAGGTAAGCAGAGCTGTATAGTTTTGTTGGACGCACAGATTCGCCTTAGCTAACTGGGTTATTTTCAACTAGATGCACATACTTGACTGCTCTGTGAGGTTGTTGACGCAATGGTGGTGGTTTGGCGGTGTACCCATTTGCTCCATATACACAGTGCAGTGTACACTATGGAGTGTTGTCTCCACCAGTACAAAAAACTGTATTGTTTTCATTAGGAAGTAAACGAAAGTTGTAGTCGCCATTAGCCAAGCTGTATAGCCCTCACTAGCATGAGACGAAACGGACTGATTTCAACAAGACAAGGTAATGAGGTGTGTAAAGTATACTATACAGTCATTGTTGCTCTAAGCATGTCAAAAATATGTTATGAAGACACCTGTGGGCTGTTTAAGAAAAAAGATATTGTGGTCAAGGAGCTAACCTGTCGAAAGAATGTGATTGGCTGCTGGCCCATGGCGTGCGCATCACCAATGTTGGCTTTGATGACCTCCTGGAAGGGCTTCTTCCTCCCCTGCGTGACACAAACACAAACAAAGACTTTTTCGGTTTATTCAAGTCAAGCTTTTCTTTTTGTGTCTGACAGTTTTTTTGGGTTTGGCTGACAATTTGTTGTTAAATTCCAGCGCTTGGACAGAACTCAAACTTAAATGCTAACAGATTGTGACCTATAAAACGATGGAAACGGAGAGCAACGGCACTGAAAAAGAAGGGAAAAAAAACATGCTGGGATTCATTAAAGGGGCTGCTTTAGTTTGACGCTTCGGCTCACGTTGCTCAATCTGCCGTATGGCTCCTGAAAATGTCCAATGTCCACCTTATTTTCACATAAACACACATTACAAAGACATGCTTTAACCTCCTAAGTGATGAGAAACATGCGAGGGAGGGGCCGGGGGTTTATGGCATCTATAAACGTAAAGCGGTCTGTTTTCTGGGGCTGCCATGTGAAGTTTGTGTCGTAGGATTTGAGCAGCTGCGAGCCAGGAGGGAGTTAAAAAGTAACAATAACTGACACGTGTGCAAACAAACAAGACTTGACGCACGCTGTGCACACGGAGCTGAAGAGGAACACTTTCACATTCAACATTCCCCTGGAATCAAAACAGCCCTGTTTGTACGATTTAACTGAGCAAATTTGAGTGTGTTGACGCCTCCTTGCTCATAGAAAAGAAAAAAAAAAAGAAAAACACATTCTGGGCCAATCCAGTTTGCCGGAGTGCATCACACCCCAAAGTCATCGCACGGTGGTTTATGACGGGACTCAAACAACCCATTGTTTGCCGTCATTTATCACTGATAAGTTAGTTGGTCAAACTATTTACTTGACAGTGGATCGGTGGAACATGTTGATAGTGGAGTGGCATTTTTTTAAACAATTTTAAAGACATTGAATGAGTGGTTATTTGTTTTTATAAATGCCATTAAAGAGAGTGCGGGACTTGAGTGTGTACTTTCGTGACCGCAGCTGTTGAAATCCAGCTGGGACCTTTGACATTTTTGAAACGAAATATATTCCAATGTTGCCTTTGACAATCAAAATGCATCAACTCCAAATGATCCCGAGGCAAGAGTCTAAACGAGTGCAATTTAAACACGCAATCCATCCGGGACAACGTATTTTCAGCCCTTTTGGTTGTTGTTGTGAAATACGATAAGTCAATGAAGCATCACAGAGACAATTGTAATCAGCTAAAAATAACACATTACAAAAGTTGAACATATTTTACATGCTATTAGCTATAGCTAATAGCATGTAAAATATGTTTACTTCCTATTTTTCAGGAAACTTGTTAAGGCAGCTAAGTAGTCGCGCCGACGGGATATGTGCCACTGGGTGTTAGCTGTCAAGAGACAATTGTAATCACTAATATTGCTTCCAGTACTTTGTATTTGTCAGGAAACCTGTTAAGGCAGCAATGTGGCCAGACCGACTTGACGTGAGCCATTGGTTGCTTGCTTGCTGCCACTCAACAAAAATCAGCCTCGGGCCAAACTAATTACATAAAAACACAAATGATATTATTTATTCATTCATATTAACTTGCCAGTTTTGTCTAAATGTGTCTGTAAGGCAGCAAACAGGCAAGGGGTTACTGTTCATTGCAGGCTTCTTCTGCGCTCAATAAGTGGATGCTACATTGGTGGAACACTTTGCAACGATGTTAGTGAATGTGCAGAAAGGGGTCTTTTTAAAGGGTCAGCATGCCTTCATTGTGTCAGAGGCCCTAGGAAGACAGACAAGAAAAGCCTTGTGCGCGTGTGTGTGCGCCCCAGTTGATTATCAGCTTGCATGGCCATGAGGACAAAACAAAGGTAGCAATGTACAAAGTGCATGTGCATCGGAGCCTTTAAGTGGGATGCTTGCCAACTGGTGGCAGCAAGCCGTATTCAGAGTTTGATGAACAAGACTTATGAAAATATAGAACGATGTGGACAAAACCTGGGCTTTTTTTTTTTTTTAAACAATCGGAGATTCAAATTCAGATCTGCGAGGCAGATGTACGAACCACTGAGCTATTTCACTCAAGAGGTTGATTGTTTGACAGTTTTAATCACTCAGCAAAGGCTGGTGAGTTAAAGGCAGGCGACAGGTGTTATTTCTCCATAGGGGAAAACTGATACATAATGTCCAAATCAGTCGTTGAACAGATTATGAAATGTCAGGAGAGAGGCTCCTGTTGGGATCAAAACTCAATGATTAACCGACAGATGGACTTTGCCAAAAGGATGTGGGTGCAAGCGTCCGAGTGATAACTCACCGAGTCGTCGTTGGGGGTGGGGGTGGGGGTGGGGGTGAAGTGGCAATGACATACGCGAGAAGCTTTTAGCAGGAACAAGTAAATACAATTTGTCCATTTTCACCCCAGTGATGACACACGGCCCACATTGAGATTACAGTTCAGGAGGCACATGAGCAAATGGGTGCCATTCGTCACAAGGGTGTCACATTATTATGTAAGCAACTTTATGCTCCTATGGCACTTCATTAGGTCGGCTAGCACAATTGAATGAGATCAATGCAACAATAATATATGTTAGATAATACTGTAGATCTTTTTTTTTATCAGTATGTTGCCTTTTAGGATGGCTCAAAATACATTTTGCACATTGCTCATTATTTTCATTTGCACATTATTCTTGTCGGTAAATGTGCACCGAACGTGATCGGACAATTTTCATGGAAAGGTACGTGATCGGTGATTGCCGAACACAGCCTTATATAACCTATCGATCACCCGAAGTGGCCTATTGTTCTTTACCAACACACACTGTCTTTATTTACAACAGCTGCAAACAATGAACAATGGTCTCATATTTTATGACAGAGAAATCGACACCATATGTTTGTTACTTTTAAATTACATGATGCAGTCGCTAACGCCACATGTCCTCGTTTCTACATACAACTTCATATTCACGAGCAATGCTCAACGCATTGCGGATTGAAACGAGGAATTGACATGGATGCTGTTGTGGGTGATAAATGACAGTTAAAATCCATCCATCCATCTGTAGTAATCTCAAAAATCACTCTTGTATTTCTTTTATTTATTGGCATATTTACTGTGCAGCATAGCGTTATGCCACAACATCAGATTGTTATACTTAATTATAAATTTCCTTCTTATAGTCCAGCTGGATTGGCATTAGGAATAGTGTATGCCACCCCTCTGACCCAAAGTGAATTGCATACTGATTTGCCCTTTGGTGTATGAGACAATTTTCATTCCATTTTGTAATTTGTTTTCATTCTAAGTGCAAGCTAAGGCTCTCTGTAAATGTAGGACTTTTGCAAATGGCTGCTTTTACCTGGGGAAAATAATGATACACGTTCCCCTATATTCTGACATGTTTCTGGCCAAAGCAGTAATGGTAACATAATTTGTTTGTGCTTTTTCTGCACTGTCAATTTGAAGCAATGTACACTTTTTTAATAATAAAGGGATAGAAATATCCCTTTTTTTAAATCGGACTAATAGATTAATTTTTAAAAATTAACATATCATTCGATTATTTAAGAAAAGTCGCTTGTTGCAGCTCTAAAATATAAATTTTACACCTATCCATGTGATTGGTATCAGTACGTCACAATCATGAATAATCAATAGCATAAAACCATGATCGGAATGCCCCTCAGGGGCGGAGCTATGTGGTGTACAGGGGTGGCCACAACCACCCTTTTCACTCTATGGCCACCCTCCCTGGCCACACCCACCTCTAATTTTCTAAATATTTTGTCTCATCATCATCATCTACATTTTTAATATTTGTTCTATTTATATTTAATTGGCTAATATTCCTCCTTTTAGTATTAAAGTAATCAAAAACTACCTTTTTACTTTTTATCTCGTGTCGCATTTCGCCATGATGTGAATACTGACGCAATCCAAATGGTTTCGCGATATTAAATGTTACAGTAGGATGTGGAGGGCCCCATGAGTGAGTTTGCATTGGGTCCAATTCCAAACAAATGCAAATTCAAATAGATTTTTTTAAAAACCAAATATGTCCCTGCTGCCTGTATGATGCAAACCACAATAGTGTGCCTTGTTGTTCAATTTCAACAAATAGTTCTGCAACAGTGTCAAACAAAAGTAAGCATGATCATGTTTTTGCCTTTTGAGTAGATGTAGCTAATAATGTGACCAATGAACGTACATTCGCAAAACAAATAAAAGCTGGAACGAACAAGTTTGTCAAATTTTTTTTTAAGGCCACCAAAAGCAGGGTAAAAATCCATTTAAGATTTACAAAGTGACCCACCTCGGAGAGCTCTTTCTCCAGCTCCACCGCCCGCTGCACGATGGGCCCCCGCACGGCGTACTCCACCATCTTCACGGTGGGGTTCATGGTGTCGATGGTTAGTACCTTGCCCCGCGGCGGGGCTCCGTTCTCGGCCACGCTCTCCTTGGGCAGCCCGCAACGCGTGGCGCTCAGGCCGGACATGGCTCTGGCGGACACAAGGGGAGAGGTCAGTGAACGCACCGCGGGCACACCACCACGGCCACCGCTAACGGCTAACGCTCCACACCGGCTTTGAGTCAAACTCAGACGGGCAACTTTGCCGGGCGACAGCCTCGCTATCCTCGCCGCTGCCATGTCCTCCTAAGTTTTAGTGGAGTTAACTCGAGAGAAGTTCAACGCTAAGCTGAGCAAGTGCAGCCGCCACCTTGAACGAGAGTCCCTTTGAACTTTGATCAGGGTGCAAGTCCAAATTTCCTCCAAAATAAAATGGTGGTATTAAAAAAATGCGCTTCGAGATGTTCCCAAGCATCCAGTGTGTGGTTTTTTTTTTCTTTTTGGAAAACGAGTGTGGGGGGGTGTTTGAAAAGAAGTCTGCACACATGGTAACGCTTTCAAGAAAAGGGTATCCTCCCCTTTTTTTGTTTTATCCCTCCCCTTCGAGGACCCGATCCAACGCACCAGGCTCGGTTCCGCTCAAGTTTTGCACCCTGACGTGGCCACGCGGTTGCATGCAATTCACCGAGAGACAAAGTGACAGTGACAGCACCAAGGAGGAGTGTTTTTTTCCTCAAATGCAAAATAAGCAGAGAGGGATGCTCCTCCTATTTTGGACTCACCCCTTTTTATTCAGATATGGCTGCTTTGTTGCAGTTCATGTACAGTACAGTACATCCTATACGTTGTTATGGCAAAAAAAGATGTTTTTACTAAATTTGGGTTAAAAAAATTCTAAATGGATTTGAGCGCAATAAAATCGGGGAGGGTAAACTGACAGAGTTTATGGACAGTGAACGCGATCCTATTTAAAAAGCAGAACAAAATGAGTCCATGAATGATTTCACACCTTGTTACCCCTCAAAATAATATTACGTTCAACGTAAATGAAATTGTTTTAATGCATTTATATAGCCCCTTTCAAGGGGACCAGGCATTCTTGATAATAATATATACTGTATTTTTATATTAATTGTAACATGTATATATGTTAAAATAAAATCTTACAAACAATATAACAGAACAAATACAGCTGGGATAACACTTGTCTAAAATAAATAAAATGTGAGCATTAGCTAATTTATGAATCATTCAGCATTTCTGTGACCATTCCAAATATGTCATATTATGTCAACAAGGATAAACTGCGAGAAATAGATCACACCACATTGTTAAATTTCTTTCTGATATTCGAAATGCAGAAAAAATAAAAGACATTCTGTAGTTGCATCTTTATCTTAATACTTGTCACATGGCTTCAAATAGCATATACAGCTCCTGAAGATAGATCTCTCCATCTAATGAACAGTGAAATGAATATCTCTGAGCAATAACGTCTTTGCATCGGAGCCCATTGTTGCAGGCAACAAGTCAAATGTGGAGGCCATTTTGGTAAGTGGGCCATGAAGTGTAAAAGGGGGTAATAATGGTAGTAAATCAAGTTAGGACTTTTAACCCTTGGGGGAGGTCAGAAATAAGGTCATTAGAAACCAGTAGCAGCAATAATACTTGAGAGAGTTTGTGCAGCAATGGTGTTCAGGGCAAATGTTGGCGCCGTCAGTGGCGTTAGCAGGAAGAGTTGATGCTGCGGCGTCTGCAGCGCGAAACTTTTACACTCATCTGACACCACATAGCACTTCAGTGGCTGGTGGGAGAATCCATTTACAAAGTCCTCTGTGTTTCCTTGGTGGGTGCCCCCCTCCTCCTCCGCGGTGCCCTCCGCTTCCTCCTGCTTGAAATAGCGCGTCATGCAGAAAATGTAGAAGAGCTTCAGCAGCTCCCAGCAGCGAGCCTCAGAGGGTGAGGGTGGGTCCCTTTGGGGGTAGGCGCACGAGGGGGCGGGCACGCAGCAAACGGAGCGGTGGTTTTCGCGGTTGATGAGTAGGAGGGCCAGGACGTCAGGCCGTAAGGTGACGGATGAGGGAATGCAGCGTTCTCCGATGGCGACGCAGTCTCTCAGAATGTCCACTAGGGGTGACCAGAAGCGGCCCACCAGGGTGCTTTCGGCACCGTGCAGAGAGGGCGTAGGGCCGCACAGCACGCACACGTTAGCCCCGGGGAGCAGCTGGAAGCGAAGGAGACGGTGAGCCACTGTAGGGCTGCCCTGCGGGAGGAACACTGGGTAATCACAAGAGGCGGCGCCAGAATCAGAAAGGGCTCGCATTACAGCTGAGAGCAGGACTATTTCCTGAGGGGCCAGGCGCCACCACATCTCTGTGGCGGCGGCGACCCGCCCATGGATCAGGAGGCAGCCGAACTCGCTGTCAGCGGCTTTGGCGAAGCTCTGCACGGCCTCCTGGAGGGGGACTGGCTGTGGGGGCAGCAGACAGTCAGCGCAGTGTGTCAGATGGCCCAGGATGCCTGGGCGGCGCTCCTCCAGCAGCTCATCAACGAGGCTGAAGCAAGAGCGCAGGTCCCTCTTCAACCGCTCCAAGTTCTTGGCGTTAACCAGCTCATCCTGGCCCAGCACCATCACCATGCAGTTCCACACGTTCTCCAGGAGGCGCTGGAGATGCATGTGCTCGCCTTTGCTGCTTTCCACACCCTGGCCCACCTGCTGGCTCGCATTCACAGCGATGAGCATCACACTGTCTTGGAAAACTCGCCACACCACTCTCCCGCCGCCCTCGGTCTCGCAGCTGGATAATGTCACCCCTTGTCCACTTCCGAACATGTGAACGCCATTCAGGGACCCAATGATTGAAAAGGGGAGTTGCCTGGAGGCCCCCCTTGTGAATAGGGGAACCCCACTGCTGGCCGTGAGGCAAACAAGCTGTATGGACCCCTCCTGGAACATCATGCTAGGGCAGGACTCTAACTTTGCCACAAAGAAACAGACACAACAGTGTGATGGAAAATTCCAATAGAAAAGGAAGAAATACTCCGAATGCCCATACCAATGTTTAACGTTTCAACCTAAATTAAAAAAATATATATATCGAATTCAAGCAAATAAAATATGTATACTTTGTCGCTATTTGACAAGCTCTACTTCCACTGACAACATATCAACAGAGTCCGTGTTGCCAGTTTAACGATTTGGTGATTGTTTGTTTCTTTTGTTATTTGAGACTTTTTCAGCCCTTCGAATGGCCAGCCATAAAGAAAAAGGAAAAAAAGTCTCATTTGCTTCTTATTTAAAATAACATAAATCGCTTGCAAAATCAGATATGTGCGATTAGTAATATTTTATTTCAAGCCCATATCGCCCGGCCCTCCATCATGCTTTGTTTGATTTCATTTTTGGTACGCAATGACAGTGCTGCAGCTTAAGCATGCTAGCTCGCTACTCGTTGGCAGATTAGCCGTAGCGTCGGCTGCTACTAGCATTAAACTATTTACAGACATCAAACTATGACTATCATGCAGCAAAGGTGGACTTGTTTTTTTCTCTCTCCACTAACAGCTTTTAGTTATGGTAAACGAACATCCTGGGTGAAGGGAAACCGGTTACCGTCGTTTCCACAGCAACGCGGTCCCATGATTCATTTCTTCGACCGGCGTCGGTGGAGAGCGTTTCATTGTGGCCGGGTCAAAAGCAGCCTTTTGCGGTACCCTCGTTGTCACGCTGCCGCCTGGAGAAGCACGACAGTCGACAGACCGCACTTCGGTTCCTCGCGTAAACGCTCCAGTGTGCACGCGTGTGTGTGTTTTAGCGTGTTCCTCTTTTTTATTATTTTTTTCCCCCCAAACGGATGGCGTCAGTGTTCTTCGTCTACTAATTCGTTCTTCTCTTAAGGCGGTTGGCTGATGTGTCAGCGCCATCTTCTGGCAAGAGTGTGAATCTGGGGTTCAACTGATTTATGAAGACATTAAACACAATAGAAAGGAAATTAAAAACTCATCAAATCGCTTTCAGAAATGTTAGTTGTCAAATATGTTACCCGTTTATTTAAATCAATACAGGAACGGACAGTCTTAAAAAAAAGGCTTGATCCCCTCTGAGCCTCCGCTTTTATATATGTGTGTGTGTGAATGAAGAATATGAAGCGATAGTGACTACTTTTCTTTTTTTTGGTCCAAATATTAGAACTATAAAAATATTCCTTGATTAATACATTAACATAAATCATGAGTTTGGAGTAACAAAGAATGTTTTTATTCATTAAATACAAAAAAGTCCAGTAGAGTGATGACTAAAATAGAATAGAAAAGGCACAATTAATTAAAAATCCACACTGTGCCATGAAAAATAAAACTGCTTCCTTTCATCGTCTTCTTTTGCTGTGACTGAAAATAGATGGTTGTCTTCTCTGACATGGTTCCGATGTATAATACGCTCAAGAGAACCCCCCCACCCCCGCCCCCGTGGCAGTTTTAATGGCTTGGCATGAGGAGCAGTGTTGAGGTCGACGTTTCCCTGTAGCATCAAAATAAACGCCTGTAAGGGAATCCGGAGCAGAGATTAGATCTGGGATCCAAAAGAAGACAGTGATGTGGGTCGAGGTGCACACTTACCAAATGACCGCGGCAAGTTCACAAGAAAGAGCAGACCTTCTGTGGCCTGAATGGGTTGGTGCTGGATGATACGCCAGTGAGCAAGGGGTCTTGCAAGGCGTTCTGCATGCAAAACTGCTGGAGGTCTGCAGCTGCTTGGGAAACCTCGGGAGCAAAATGACAAATTTAATAATGACCTGTAGGAAGATAAAAGTAGCTCTTTTTTAAACAATGGGGGAAAAAAACTCGGGGCAGATGGTCAACACTTCTTCCAAAAACAGGCTTAAAGCTACTTATTTTCACTCCGTTGACGTTTACTGTTGAACTGAACAAAAACTAAAGAGAATTACACATATTATGCGTTTAAAATAGCCATGTCACTTAAACTTAGGAAATTCAGCTCACTTAGTGCTAACGCATTATGTTAAACACCATAGAGGGGATGACAATTAGCATCTGTGTTGTGACCGCCCTCACGAAAATAGGTCTGTATGTACTTTTCCTGCCCCCAAGTGGCCACGGCGCAACACACACTAGAAGGAGCCAGACAGTGATTTTACCATGATGCACATTTTAAATTCATTACAGTCGAATTATGTTACTGCTGTGTATTTTATTAAGTACACAAAAGTGCTACTTTTTTTAATTAAAAGACATGTCACATAAATGTTTGTTGTATCTTCTGAGAGGCTGGAGCACAATGGTATTTGCGGGGGTTTTCCTAAGAGGAAAGAGTGGTTTGAGCGGTTTTATTTCCAAGCGCGATAATGGGATGAATTTAACTCGCAAGTCAATCTTTACGTTTATTGCTAAAGATAAAGCGAGTGAATGTACCACTCTTTGGTGACATCGACATCTTTACGTTTATTGCTAGAGATAAAGTGAGTGAATGTGCCACTCTTTGGTGACATAGGCAGCTTTGACTTCACGCTTCAACTAGATGTCGGTAATGTTACTGTCACTGTAGCCAAAAAGCTGAGAATCTGTTTCTGCAAAATTTGAAGGAAAGCCACATTGCTTCACGAAGCGTCACTCGCCCATTTCTAAGTATACGACACCCAGAGGGCTTTAGTTTAAATTAAATATTGGTTTTGCCATTAAATCGAACTCATAATAATACCTAATACGGCAGTCTGTCAACTGCGTTCAACAAATTCAAATTGTTTTTTTTTTTACAACGAATTAGCTTGGCAGTCACTTATTTTTCAGCAAATTCTCCCAAGTTGAATTCAAATACCAAAATAATGAATAAAAATCATATTAACCTCGAGTAGAGGTTGTATATTTGACTTCAATGAGAACATGACAAGAGTTAAATCCTAAACTTCCCCTTCTTCGACAAACAACGCCCAAGTCTGCGTGCCGGCTGAGTAATGGCTAACTGTTGAGAGGCTAACGCTAATGCTAGCACAGTGTAGGTAACGGTCAAGACAATCGGCCCGGAAAACAGTCTAATTTGCTCGTTACCTTCACTCTGTTTATGCTCGCCTCGAAGCGCAGCTGTTGTACGACCTTTTTCATGGCTACAAGGTTGTTGGAACTCGACATAGTCGCTGTGATTTTTCGGCTAGTCGCGCGGTGCTGCGAGGCTTCGTTTCTTGCTGGGCTTGGGATGGAGGAGACGAACGGAACGAATCGATGACAACTTCCCGTTTGGGTTGGGGGCTGCAGTGCGCGTTTTGGACGCTCAGGGGGGGCTAGAAACAAAAGAATGTTGAAGACGGTGAAGGGAAGTCAAATATTTCTTTCTAAATACGTTCTATATATTTAAAGATGATTGTTGAAAAACGGTGCAAAGACTGAGAATAATGTAATTCTGAATTCTTTAAATAATTCACCATGAAAGTTGTCCGTATTTTTGGGGCGTGGCGAAGACCAATCAGTGACACTTGAGATTCCTGGCATCAGTGTGAAAATGAATGAGACAATTGGTAGTTTTGATGAAAAATCTTTTTTTTTCTTCTTTTTCCATCCATTCCACTGACAACTCCTCTTCAATGTCCACAATATTTAACATTTTTTTACCTGAATCAAGTTAACATGTGCTGTGAGAACATGCAATAGTCCATTTGATTGCAGCATAGGGGGCGGGCGTGGGAAAAAAAAAGTACAATGTCTCCATTAACTAAAATTTATATTAATTTATTAGTAAACAGCAGATATTACACAAGTAAAATAATTAAATCTTACAGACATTTACAGAAACAGGCCTTCAACTTAATGAGGGGGAAAAAATTGTCATAGCAGTACTTGGTAAAATTCTCTGACTTTCTTTCAGCGCTTCATTTTTTTAAAGTGCTTGCTTATTCATTTGGCGACTGATCGGAATACTTGTTCAAAAAAATGTATATATAAATATATATAAATAAGAGTTCATCAACAACATTGAAAGGAAGGAGGCACATGGATTGATTGGGTCTTTTAGTTGAGGCTGTTCTCATCATCTCTGAGAGAGAAGATACTCAAGTCTTCACTGTAGACTGTTTTTAGCCATGACCCGAGAGTCTCTTTCATCCGTGGTGCTGCAGGTCTCCCGCAAGCGTCCTCGATTTGAGCACCCAGAGGAACTGAAACAGTGTCAAGAATTATTAGTGTGCATGGAAATTAATTTTTAATTCCTGCGGGAATCTTCTGGATATTTCTCTTGGCATGAAGCATAATTAGAGTGTAGCTCCGTTGTTGATAAATGACAGTGTACCTGGTGTCTGGAATAGAGTGGAATGTCCGGTCAAGTTTGTTTGAGGATGGTACCGTGCTGCTTTGAGAAGGAGCAGGCTTGGGAGTAGAGAACGGTGTATAGTTTGGCGATTTGGAGGAAAGGCTTTTTGCAGAAGACTGCCTTGACTCTGTCTCACTACCTAAAATGTAATAAAATACAGAACATTAATCACATTTTAAACTAGCAAACGAGGCTATTGATAGCCATCAGCTGCATTTGCCTGAATTACATCATCCAGATTCATACAAAAATAAAAATCACTTGCTTGGGTGTATTATGCATGATTACAAAACACTTACTGATCGATAAGGCACTATAACCATCAGCCGAGGAGCATCTACTACGGTTGGCAAAGGGCGTCATGTTTAAAAACTGACTCTTCAGCCATGATGCACGATCCTCCTCAAAAGCCTTTTTCTGCAGGAGGGATGCAACGACAATTAAAATCTGGACCGTACATTTGAAATATGTCTTCAGTAAAAACAATGAAAGTGAAGAATTTTGCTCACTTCTCGACCGAGGCGGATGGCGGCCTCGGTAAAGTACTTTCTCTCCCTCTCAAAGTTCCTTTTCTGCTCCTCAAAGAGCCTCCACTCTTCCTTGAGCCGCTCCTTCTCTTCCAGGGTGTAGCAGTCACTGAGGAACTCGGCGGTCTCGTCGTCGAATGATGCGTGCGGTTGTTGCTGCCAAACACCCAGAGACACGCGCGTACACAATTTACAGCATTTGTGTTTCTACTGCTTACAATCTTTTATAACAAGTCTGACCTGGAGGAGTTGCTGCTGCGTGTGAATGAACTCCTTGCACTGCTGCACTTCGCGCCTCATCCTCTCCATCTCGTCCTCGTGGGTTTCCCTCGGGATCAACTCCTTACTCGACTCTGCGTGATTTTGAACTTGGAGGGGGTAAAAAAAAAAAAAACAAAACATCAAAATATGATGATTTAAATTACAGTGCACTCATCAAAGGGGAACAAAATGAAAAGTTAGGCCTCAAAAATCACTTCACAAGTCTTTCTTTTTTTGGGGGTTTATTTTCAGATTCAGATTCAGATTCAGATTCAGAAAACTTTATTTAACCCCATGGGGTAATTTGGTCTTAACAGGCACGCTCTGCACAAGAAACATGAAAAAAACAATGACGAACATGGGATACAGTGCAAAGGGCCTGTCGGTACTCGCCGTATGTACAGCGCCCCGAGATCTTAGTTGAGAGAGTAAACACTAGGGAAGGAGAGGGAAAAAAAAAACCATTATTTTGTAATATGTGATGGCAAAACGGTATCAGTGATAGCAAAAAGGCATGTCCAGCAGTATCAATAAAACACAACTTTGCTCTACAAACACATTTTTCTTTGCCAAAGGGGGAGTCATTTCACTATGGACTGATGAACTTCTTTTTATACTTTTATGACAGGAAGGAACGTTAACTAAGAGCTTGCCTGCGTAGTTAAATACCTTATGATGGTTTGAGCCTTAAAGTAATGAATTCACTTCACATTAGTTTCAGTGGGGGAAAAATTACTTTGAAATTTAGAACAACTTGTAAGGTAACAATCTTTACAATACACATTGTGTGTGACTGTTGTGTTTTGGTTATGGTATGTGTCTCATACCTTGGTGGTCCAACTTCTCCATGTGGCTCTTCACTTTCCTCCACTGCTGGCGAATGCTGTTGGTGAGCTGCTCCCTCGCCGGGTCACATGAAGGGTCGAGTAGTTCTCTGCTGGTGTTGCCCGTCGTCTCCTCCCCATCAGAATTCAACTGGGCAAAAAAAAAAAAACACCAACAACAACAAATAAGCTAACACTTAGCTTAGCTTCTTTCATTTCATTATACAGTAGTTTGTCCATCTGGCTGGCCGGTGGCTCTCACAGGTCAATTTTAGTACTACATACAACAAACATTTGGGTTTGGGGAGGAGACTCACGATTGTCAATTCTGGGTATTGGCTATTTGGAGAAAACCACTTGCACAATAAGAGCACACAAGCTGATTTTTCTCCCTCTTCATGTGTGGGGTCGCTAACATAAAATTCAGTGCCGATTCAGTTCGAATTTTTGTGCCACATCTACCCTCTCCTGGCTGCCATCAGTGCTTGCTCGTCTGCACGGCGCGCTGTGTGGACTCAGCAAGTGTATCATTTCCTTTTTCATCTGCTGAAGGACCTTCTTCAGCTCTGCATTCTCCAGCATAAGCGACTGCTGGCTGGCCTCGTATTCACGCAACATAGACTTGTACATCTGCTCTTCGTGGCTGCACAAAGTGAATACAAATACAGATATTACAGATTCCTCTGATCAAAATGTCACAAGATGGTTCCTCCCCATACCTGGCTGCGACTTTGGCTGTCTTCCAGTGGCTCCTTTTGCCGTCTGCTCGTCCAAGGCAGTTTAGCACGTCAATAGCTATTGGGACACATACATCTTGCAATTAAGAGCAGGAAGTATCTAAGGACATTAATCTTAGTAAAGCAGGAGAGTTATCGGCTAACATTAGCCCCTTTCACACTGCCATCCTGGTCAACTAGTGTATCAGAGACCTAACAGAGCCAGCATTCAGACTGAACTAGCTGAAGCAGGACATTGTGCCTTTCGAAAGCTGTTGTGGCTTCCTGCATTAAAATAACCATACGAGTGGCAACGTCAGGATTAGAACACAAAAGCGGCGTGAGTCGCGAGTCTCTGGTGTAAAATTTCACACGCTCCTTATCCAATGGGAATATTGCACCTCAGATACTACCGCCGAAGTTTGAAAATTCCCATGCCATTTCAAGCCAATTTGCAATTTAGCATCACGGCTCATTTGGACGAATTGGCTAGTAGCAAAAATGGCTGACTTCACGTTGACGTTCAAGCGTGGGTCCTTGAGATTTTTTGTGTGTGTCCTGTTGCCATATACAGTACTAAAACACAACATACAAAGTAATGTAGTCACCCAGTTTTTTATCTCTTCTGTCCACAAGTAGCTGACCGAGGCGCTCCTTGAGCTTGGCCAACTCTCTCTCTTTCCTCTTGCCGTCATGGCTGTACTGCGATGCACGGCTGGCAACTATACTCTGGAGCTTCTGAACCTGCAGTTACAGCATTCGTCAGTTGAGGAAAATGTGACAAATAAGAGTGCGGCTAGCGGGTCGTCTACCTCATCTTTCTCCGTCTTTAGGCAGCTTTGCAGAGTCTTGATTTTGAGTTGGAGCTGCCTCTCTGTCTCATGTAAACCCGATTTCTCTCGAATGGATAGCTCAAGTTGATCCTGGCGAAAAGCACGACGATTATGGCTTGACTAATTCCAAGAATCGAGGTGTAATATGCTTTAAATAGACACACAGGACCAGGGGGATCCCTGCTGACACACTTGCCCTCAGCCGTGAATTGCTCATCTGCATGTGATCCAAGGTGCTGGACTTCTTGAGCTGCTCTCTCTCAAGCTCCTCTAAAGTGGCCATGGTGTGCCTGTGGACCTGCAGCAACTCGAAAGCTGCGTTCAAAGCGGGCACCGCACTCAGGCCGGCGGTCAATGGTGAGCTTTGCTCCATGTATGAGGAGAGACCCAGAGAGGAAAGCTCCTGCATGGGGAGGTATAGTGGTCAAATCAAAGCAACAGTACAATGCTGGTCTTTATAGTGACAATGTGTATTATTGTCTTTGTTTCGCAGTGGTGTACAAGTTGGACTGAACTGCATCATATTCCACTGAGATGGTAACTAATGTCTTTTTTTTTATGATGATGGTACTGTAGATGTAAAATTTCTTCTCGTCTTAATCGTGACATATCATGGAAAATTTACCTTTTAATGGTTTGCATTAGACCTACAAATAGTTGGGTCTCTGGCCACACATCAAACTAAATCTTTCATTGCATGCATATTTCTGATACGCGTCTGAGCAAGCCATTCTGAAATTTGCAGAATGTTGTTGCCTAATCCTAACCTTGAAGGCGAAATCAAGGCAAACGTTTTCTCGACACCACTGCAAACTATATCCACAACAATTCATTCAGCTCTGGTCGTTGTACCTGATTGATGTAGGAGACGCACTGTGAGATGTTGTCATCTGTGCAAAAGACGGGGTGTGGATTGCGACAGTTCCTGGACATAGGCTGCAGTGACGCAAGGTCGTTCTGCCTTGACGGGGACATCGTCACAAGTGATATGCTGGAGATCTCATAGGCTCCTGATCATGAAAGAAATCCCAAAATGGCATTAAATCTGGAGTGTGAAGTAGGCTGCTGTTCTAAATCGAGAGCACAAATCTGGGTCACCTACCCAGTTCAAATAACAATGAAAAAAAACAAGTGTTCAGAAGAGGAAAATTACCCATAGAAGTGTCTCCTGGCATGGTTGTCCACCATTCTCCCATATCACAGACCCATGAGGGCACAAGGATGCCAAGGCACAAGTTATTGGCCACAGGGAATTAGCAGTCAGTTGGTGGATCACAAGATCCCGCCGGACACTCGATGATGTAGCATTAAGCTGTGAGATAACGGATCATCTGGACGAAAGTATTCCCCACACCAGCTTAAATGGCAGATGTGCACTAGACAGGGAGTGATTGGAGTTTTAAAGTCAGAAAAAAAAATTGCAGACACAAGAGAGCGGATAAAGGGGGGGAGGGGCGGTTAGGAAAACAATCCACTTTCATTAACGCTCACCCTCATTTGGGAAACTGGAGGCTATCCCAGTTGACTTTGGGTGAGAGGTAGTAAGCCTTTACACCCAAGACTGATCACCAGCAAAATCACATGGCACATATAGACAAACGAGGATTCACACTTATGAATCTAACATGCATTTTTTTCAAATATGGAAGGAGCCCACCATAAGCTGTCGTTGCTGGACAGCTTCGGGGCGCTTGTGTCTTGTGCCTGTAATGGGCAGCATTTTTCACAGCCCCGCTTTGTTCAGCGGAGAGATCGGTGCTGTTGGACGGTCTGCGGCTGGATGGATGCAAGGCTTGGGGAGCCGGCGATGAGAAGAAAGGAGCATTAGCGCAGAGCGCCAATGCGGATGTGGAACCGGGAGTCGCGGCTTGGAGTTGAAGCGGATTACGTGGGACAGGAGAAGTGAACTAATCTCTTTTTGTCAATGGATGCTACAGCTTCATGTTTGGCTTTCAAAACTTAGCTTGTAGCAGACGTGTGCACATTTTTTCAGCATGACGTCTCTGATCCACTGGTAAAAGGACACTTTGATCCTCTCCTCTTTCATCTATAACTGATTCAGACAACAAAGTGTATGTAGGAAAGTGGTGAAGATTGCACGACTGTCTGTGTCCTATGTGTTGTGTTGTGTTATTTTTGACTTCAAGATGGCGCCGCGAGAGTGGCTGCCTTTCCAGCAGCTCCTATATTTTGTTGTTCTACTTCTTCTCGCCCATCTTCTCACCTAAGTGATGGGCAAACCAAAGCATCGTGTATCTGCACCAGTCACTTCTAATGCTTATTGAACAGATAGATTTGCGTACCTGCTTAGAAACAGAAAGTGTCCTATGTTCAAGGGAAGAACCGGTTTGGGATTGACTGAATGGATAGAAGTATGGCTCATGCTTTTGTTTTTTGTTATACGAACCCGAGTGCCTTGTTAATGAAATTGCCTGGGTGGCATTGTCGTTGTCTTCTCTGGATGGTATTCAAGTTCAAAATGACACCTCAATTCCACGTCCACACGAAGAAAAAAATACACACGCGCGCGCGCACACACACACACACACACACAGTTATCTCTCAGAGACAGCCGGGAAACACCCAAACGCAACGTAAACGAGCCTCACCTGGCGAAAGCGCTGACGTCGGCCAAACTTCAGTTTACAGTAAATTTGGAAAAGTAACATGACACCAAACACTGAATGGCACAAAAGTGCAAATAATCGAAAGTATTTGAGTTATGTAACGCAAGACGAATGACTTAAAATCCTGACATATTTTCATATCATGTGCACGCTTTGACACGCCCAAGGTTATAAGGCAGAGCGCTTCAATCGTGTCCTCGGGGGCAAGTTTACTGGATGTTTTCCCTTACTCCCTGCTGCAACACTCCTGATTCAGATGATCAGGATCGTTATCCAGTTTCGGCAGACTTTGCTGATTATCTGATCATTTGAATCAGTTGTGGTGCAACAGGGAGAGACGGAAAACATACAGAAAGCCGGCCCCGAAGAACAGGATTAAGTCCTCTGTTTATAAAGCGAACGACTGTCTACAGAATAGTGAGAAAACACGAGTCATTGTGAAAATAACCCAAAATATGTACACACAAATTTAACAAAATCATAGTTTTATCCATATAGTTTGAGCAAAACACAGCGAAATGTCACACAAATCGCACTTACCACTTGTTGGCGTAAAATGGGTCAACAATTGGGACAAGGAACTGAAGTCGTTTGAAACGAAATAACGGACTAAGCCGACTTTATTCCTTAAACTGTCAAAAGACAACCAAATAATGTTACTCTGAAAGGTGGTGATCGGGGAGAACTGAGCAAAAGTCAACCAAACACATGCAATGTTTTTGAAGTCTCGAGACAGATAGCCCCGAGCCAAACACTAATATTATTGGAGGAGCTGTTGCCACGTGACCAGTGCGCGAGCTGCTCATTGGTTAGAAGGATGACGTATGAATGGGCATCAGGTGCAATGCGATGCAATGACGTCAGGTAGAAAAGATTGATACCACTCATTTAAAAAAATTTAAGTTAGAGCTACGATTTTGCAGCACATAAATTTGCACATCGGATTTCAGAGCACAGCGGGGCAGGTGGGTAGTCCCCCAAGACTAACGAACAAATGGCGAGCACTCGAGCTTATAGGAGCAATCAAGAGCAGCCTCATTATAGAGCTGCCTCACAGAATCTAAATATTATATTTGGAACAAAATACATATAATAAGACTTTAAATACATTACTTAGTTTAAGGGAACCCGTGTAATCCACCAAATTACAAAGGAAATGATGAGCAAACAGATATTTAGCTTGATTCTATTTTATTATTCGTTTAATCCATTACAGATAACAATTTGTAACAGCCTGTCCTGACTTTCGGGCCTTTTGAGGGATCTAATTGGTTATATGTTTAAGAGAAATGTAATATTCTATAGTTCACAAGAAACATAGCATGTAAACTTGTTTCAGGACCGCAGTCAAGATTGATACAACAGCGTTCTCTGCTGGACAAGTATAGGTTTGGTATTTTTCACGATACCTTTTATCGGAAGGGACTAACAATTCATAAATCCGTGATTTTTCATGGCTGAAGAAGATTGCAGGTCACACCAGCTAGGGATTGTTCCAGATTTCCCCCCCTCCAAGGGTTAAAGAAGGGCTTGACTAAAGGAGGGCTGAGAAAATAAGCTTCAAATATATTTTATGATGATGGAGTTAGAGCAAGCCCCTTTCCCATCTAAATTAATCCCTCCCCAAACTGAGGAACACGAATCTAAACAAATATATGGACAATCACTGTCTAAATTAGTGATGACTTTAAAATGATTACATTTTTGCACAAAACACATTACCTGTATTTGTTTTGTATGCACGAATCTCGATTAAAATAAAGGGTTGGGTGAAATGCACTAATACGCATTGAAATACCGAAAATGCATATTTCACATTTTAATCAGTGCAGTACAGTGGCAGTTCCATGCTATTTTTTCAAACACATTCTCTGGGTTATCTGAAATAGTAATAAATAAATGTTAGAACCATTAGAACCATATGGAATGTTTTATTTCTCCGATGGATGGAGACTTATGGGACACACTGTACATACAGTTTTTTGTAACAATCTGTCTTTAGAAAATAATGTCTGATTCTAACAGCCAATTTCACTGAATTTCATAATTCTCACACCATACCAAGCAAACAATATGGCTGAGAAGACATTGCTGATCATACTGCTCATGAAATAAAATGCATGCATAGCCACAGCCTTGCTCAACACATCCATAAAACAAGCAGGTGCAATTCTGAGTAAAAAGCAACATTTAGACTTGTGAAGAATATATATTTTTTGTTTCATTGTGTTTTTGCTTTTGTAGGACTTGCAATAACCTGATATTTATACAGCGGTACAGCGTGTAGAAAAGGTTGCTGAGTTACACGCAGAGGTCATCCCCGCTAGACAGTGATGTGATCATCAGTCGGCCACGTTGCCCGTATGCGCCGCCGCCGTCGCTGTCACGCCAGCACCCCATCATCTTCTTCAAGTGGCGTTTGAATTTGGAGCCCACTAAGACATAGAAAACGGGGTTGAGGCAGCAATGCGAGAAGGCCAAAAGCCTGCTGATGTGAAAGGTAAAGTCCAGAAGGTTTTGGCTGGCACACCGCCTGGCCAGGGTCACAGAGTCCATGGGCGTTTGGGACCAGAAGCGTAAAGATTTAAGAAAGAGCGCAACATTATACGGAGCCCAGCCCACGAAAAAGAGCAGCATGAGAATGAAAATTAATTTCAAAGTTCTGTTCTTGCGTCTCCTCGCTGAAGGACGAAGTAGCCTGCATAGGATCTGAGAGTAGCAAAAGAGAAACACGCCTGAGATGAGGACAAAAAGGACATTCTGCTGATAGATTCCCCACAAGCTGCTGGTGGAATCGTCATATTCGCAGTGAATCTTGCCACTCTGCTCCACGACCGCAGTGAGGACTAAGGCCGGGACGGCCACCAGGACACTTGTGATCCAGATGAGGATGGACGCCAACACGCTGTAGACACCTGCTGCTGACACGAGGCCAGACAAGGGGTTGAGCACAGCGGCGTGGCGTTGGGCTGTCATGGCGATGAGGAGCAGACCGCTGCTGCAGAATCCCACGTTGAATACGAAGCTCACCAACTTGCACGCGTGCTCCCCAAAAGCCCAGCCCCAAACATGATAGTAGGCCCAGAATGGCAGCGCCGTTGCAAATAGGAGGTCTGACACAGCCAGATTGAGGATGAGGGCGTTGGTGAGGTTTTTGACTTTCTCATACTTGAGTACAATTACCACGACCAGGATGTTGCCCAGCAGACTGAGCACCGCAACCACGGAGTAAAAGAGAGGACTGGAGATCTGGCTGAAGTGCAACAGGGTGCTGGCATTACATATTTCATTTGGGTAGTCTTCATCATAGATATCATCATTATCATCATAATAGGTCCAGGTAGTCGGCTTGATTGGTGTGCCTGTCATGGTGACTTTTTCAGCTGCAGCCATTTCTACCATGGTGAGGAGATGATATAAAGTTAGGACCAAAAGTATTTGTAAAGTGTCTACATCCCATAGTGATTAAGAAATGTCATCACATGTTGGCAAGGAAAGCCACAGTCGATGATGCACTTTCAAATGTGAATTAAATGGGACAAACCATCAAAACACACAAACACAAAATGAAAACATTTGCAAGGAACTATAGTAGAGCGGGGTGACGATTGTATGAGTCTGTGGCAACAAAGTCAAAATATTAGAAGACATTAATTCACAAATGTACAGCGAAAAGTCCCATTTAAATAGTGTTCATATGTAAATAAGTAAATAAATAAATCATTCACATTCGGTTATTGACACTGATGCCAGATTTAAAGGGTGTAAAAACCTTTACAAAACTTCATTAAACATCCCTTATTGAATGACAAAATAAAGTTGAAAATACTGTACCTGCACGAACGTTGCTGCACACACACCGCAATCTCGGTTATGTTTCCCTAATTATGACCCACAATTCTGTGAACATCAATTTCACATCATGCACGCCCACCGAGCAGTTTCACCTCTCACTTTTTCAAAGAAATATTCTGTACCAACTTTTGCCATCAAGTAATTTTGTGACGACTCAATAAAAGGCACCAACAAAATGTCTTTTTGGGGGGCAATTACAAATAAACTGTCATTAAAAAATATTAACAGACATAAAAAAGTATTCATGATTTTTTTTATTCCAAGTAAGATTGTATAAGAAATCCTCAAAAAGTATACCCTGTAACTAGATAAATACAGTAGGGGTTGTGATGCGCGTATTCAAATATTACAATACTGTAGTGTGTGTTAATACTGTAGTTTAATATCCCCTTTTGCTTTAAATCCTAATTTATACGATTGAAAAATGAAAAAAACATATGAGCTATGACGCACAACGTTTCTTTTTTTTAATTTCTTTTTAAAAATTTCTCAACATTCATTTTGATTGTTTTTTTTATGTCTCTCAACCAAACCTGAAGCATTGGGAGACCCGCGGTCACCCCGTTTGGTCAGAATTACCTGTCAATCATGCAGTGGTACCCGCCTTGATCAGACCGAGATTCGGTTAGGTAACGTTGTGGTGGCCATTCTGGACTATTTCACGTCAAGTATGATTTAATCAACGTTTGTGAGGTAAGGTATTTTTCTCTCTTTTTACTGTCATCATGAACGCCAATTTGACTGTATGGACATTTTCGGGACCCGGAAGTGGGGAGGCAATAGCAGGTGATTCTGCTATAAATAGCTTTTGGACGTCTCTCACGTGTCGATACAATACAATACAATACATGCTGATTTATATAGCGCTTTCACAACAGCGGCAGCTGTAACAAAGCGCTTAACAAAACAGTTAACATAAATTAAAATAATAAACACAACACATAACATAAAACACGGACAGTCGTGCAGTCCTAACCACTTTTCCCCTCATACACTTTGTTGTTAAAGCAGTTTGAGATGAAAGAGGAGAGAATCAAAGTGTCCTTTCACCAGTGGATCAGAGACGTCATGCTCAAAATGTGCACACGTCGGCTACAAGCTAAGTTTCAAAGTCAACAAGAAGCTGTAGCATCCATTGACGAAAAAAGAGATTGGTTCACTTCTCCTGTCCCATGCAAATCCATTCCAATTCCAAGTGTCGATGTCAAAGAGATGTCAAAGAGGTTTCATAAATGACATAAAAACACTGACAAAAAGAGTTGAGGTATTGTAAAAAAAAATCGTTTGGCCTGCATGGTCCCCTGCGTGTCAGCTTGGGAACTGTGTTGAAATGAAAAGAACACTACTTATCCCACAGAAGCGGCACAGTTTGAGGCATTATAGTGTCTTTCAGGTTACAAAAAGACATTACTGTATTATCATTGTGATGTTTTTGTTGATTTGTGTAGTTTGGAGTAACAACATTTGTTTTTTAAATTTCTCTTAGTTCCAAAATGACCTCCTCATGCTCCTCAGTTGGCCAAAATCAGCTGCAAAGGATCATCAGAGATCTCTATGGTAATAAAGATACGTACACACCAGCAGCACAGCATCATCTTTACCACTTTAATACGGTGCTATATTTAATATAGAGTTCTAGTCTGCAGTTTGCAATACCTTCCTGTGTGGTTAGCCCTCTGCCCCACAGTTCTAAGGTTTGGTTTTTGAATTCTCTGCTCCATCCTCCCTGAATGGAGGACTAAAAGTGCCGAAATTAAATCACACATGAAGCCCTTTTGAGTGGTGGTCCTTTCGGGGACCCGAAATCTTGGTCATATCTTGATTTTATTTGTATAAAATATAAAATACAGCTTTTTTATAATACCAATACAAGACATGCATGTGAGAGATATGCATGTTTTGACATAGCAAAAATTCTGAAATTTACAAATTAGATAGGTAGGATTTAAACATCTGGGATACAATGAGGTCATAAAAAGTGAATGTTGATATCGCAAAGGACATATGTGTGAGCCATTTTTCTTTCTTTTTTAAATTTATTTTTATGTTTTATTTTTTTAGATGCTGTGTTTCAGCTGAGTCAAGAGCATAAAGAGTACGCTGAGCCCGTAACCGACGACAGCACCAACCTGCGCAAATTTTTCTACAAACTGGAGTACTTGCTGCAGGTATGATACCCGATAAGCTTGATGCAAATTGTTGAGTCTCGGGTGAAGTGCGTCCTCCACCAATGAAAATGCAATCCAAGCTTTAACTGTCCTGATGCATTTTGCAGTCTGCACCTGCCTTTTTTAGACGTGCTCCACTCCATATCGTCATGATAATAATAATAATAATAATAATAATACATTTTATTTATAAGCGCCTTTCAAGACACCCAAGGACACTTAATTAAACCATACTTGCTGTTGACCCCACAGTTGAGGGTGTGGGTTGAGCAGTGACTCATTTGTATGAGACAGGACCACACCCTCTATACAGGCTAATTTTAGCGAGGCTGTAATTCTCTCTCCTCTGGGTATTCTTTACAAAAGCATGTCCAAGACAATTCCGAACGTTTTTAATTTGTGGAAATAAATGCAAACGTCTCCTTGACACTGTTGAGTGGCCATCAAATAGTTCAATACAACACTGTGTGTTTTTACAGTTTGACCTGAAGGAGAAGACAACCTTTCTCGGCCAAAGAAAAGACTACTGGGATTACTTCTGCGACTGCCTGATTAAGATCAAGGGTGCTAATGATGGCATTCGTTTTGTAAAGTCCATCCCTGAGGTAATCCTGCTCTGCAACACACACACACACACACACACACACACACACACACACACACACACACACACTTGAGATGCGGTATGCCGCGTGAGACAAGCACAGACACAAATACACAGGGCGCATAATCATCTAACTAATCCTTCGGTCAGTCACTCTGGACCGATTCACTCACCTTCTTTCAACCACAACTACTCTTCCTCCGTTTATTCCTCGGAATTCACAGTGGTAAGCTTCACAGTTTATGTAGATCATATAGCTGTCGTCAAAAGTGATTGGTTTTTCTGGCTAGTTCATGTGCAATTTATTTGAAGATTTTTTGGGGGGCTCTGAAATGCATTTTGTTAAGGGGATTTCCATGTGGAGACATTTAGAACTTCCATGTTTTTACTGTTAGCTTGTAGCCGACGTGTGCACACTTTGAGCACGTCGGCTGACGTCTCTGATCCACTGGTGAAAGGACACTTTGAATCTCTCCTCTTTCATCTCAAACTGCTTTAACAACAAAGCGTATGAGGGGAAAAGTGGTTAGGACTGCACGACTGTCCGTGTTTTATGTTATGTGTTGTTTATTATTTTACTTTATGTTAACTGTTTTGTTAAGCGCTTTGTTACAGCTTCCGCTGTTGTGAAAGCGCTATATAAATCAGCATGTATTGTATTGTATTGTATTGTATTGTCATCTCTCGTCAAAATTATTTTTTGTAATTTGCGCATGCGTTCCCAGCTAAGGACCTCACTGGGCAAAGGAAGGGCCTTCATCCGCTACTTACTGGTTCACCAGCGACTTGCCGACACACTGCAGCAGTGTCTCATCAATCAGAAAGTCACAAGGTGAGTAGCCGTCTCAAACGGCTCGTGTTTACGTGTTTCTATTTTTCGAGGATGCGCGACTCCCTCTTCCCAATTTATGTCTTGGTTCTCTTTTCACTGAGCGAACATCCACTCTCATCGAACCATACAGCTGCTACTTGCTTCCCACACTATAATGAGTGTCTTTAATTCCACATTTCAGTTAACCCTGATGAAAGCAAACGATTGTCTACCATATGCCAGTGGAAATATTTCCTTTGTATCTGTACAGGACTCGTCAATATAGTATGCTGGCATACATGGGTTAGAAATTGAGAGTTGCACGTTAAAAACTAGCCTGTACAATGGCATAATATGTGGTCAGGCGGCACCAAAAAGGCATGCTTCTGCCATACTTGCTTTTTGTTCCCATTTCATTGTTTTATGTTTGTAGCTTAGAATTTCTTTTCTATTAAATATTTACTGTAATCATGACTTTAAAATAACGTTTGTTTTAAAAAAAATGCTATTTTTTTAACACTTTTCCTTGTACATGTTAAAACTGTCTGTACGACCTGAAAGTATAGTATTAAAAAATATATATTTTATGCTTCTAATTTATTTCATTCTTATTTTAAAATCTAACGCCTCAAAACAAGTCAATCAGAAAATGTTCTGGCAGAAGGCATGACCAAAGAGGTGTCCCCCATTTGCTGTGCACGTGCAATGTAACTAGCAATGTAATTTTCATGGGTAAAATCGGCTTGTCTATGAACGTCCACGTTAGTGAGGGGCATGGCTTTGGTCAGAGATGGGAGGGGCCAAAGGAGGAATGAAGTGAGGCGCCATTCAAATCTGCCTAGCCAGTTTTAAAACGGCAAACGCCACTTTTATGTTTGATAAGCTCTTGGTGAGCTAAACTGTGAATCTAACCTGCGTCTGACAAATGAAGGTCACTGATG
This sequence comes from Hippocampus mohnikei, assembly GCA_026261675.1. Taxonomy (NCBI): domain Eukaryota; kingdom Metazoa; phylum Chordata; class Actinopteri; order Syngnathiformes; family Syngnathidae; genus Hippocampus; species Hippocampus mohnikei. The sequence goes on along the minus strand of JAKGUB010000333.1, from coordinate 1,416,882 downwards.
TAAATGTAGTGTCTCTGATCGATGAGTTTCATGTTGCATGTTACACAAAAAATTTTAACTTTTATTTGAACAACAAAAACACACTGATGTGGTCTTTCATATTTTCTAATGCAACCAGTATGATTTGTCCAGTTATGTGATTCAAGTCAAGTCGAGTCTTTGACAAGTTTTAGACAAGCAAATCGCAAGTCCTGAAAGTGGCAACTCGAGTCTGACTCAAGTCAAGTTATGTGACGCCGATCCCCCACCTCTTTGTTTACCTGCGGAATTTTATCTTCCCTAGTGACTGGTACTACGCTCGGAGCCCCCTCCTTGACCCAAGCCTCACCTCAAAGATCGTAAACCACCTGTACGATCTTAACCAGATCCAATTTGATGTTGCTGCCCGAGGTTACGATCTTGACATTGATTGGCCGGCCTTTGCCAGGTAACCGGTGCGGACTTGTCGATATATTTTTTTTTCCCGAGGCATCGCCGGATCACACACAGTAATTTAACATCTTAAAAAACACAGTCTACATGTTTGATGATAATTACTGAAAAACTGTGCAAAGACTGAGAACTGCGTAGTTCTGAATTGTTTTTCACCATTTCAAATGAAGACATTTGTCAGTTAAATAAATAAATAAATCCATCACATATATTTTCACTTACAGGGACTTTAACTGATTCACAAAATCAGACCCCACGTATGAAGAAAAAAACCCGACATGTCGGTACTGACGATATAGCACATGGTGTAAAGATAAAGATATCTCCACAGTTTTTCAGCTGCGTTACTCATATAAAACGTGATTTTCCCTCTTTTGGTTTCATGAAAGACGGACGTTAGGGGCTGGCTCATTAGGACTCTTGTGGAGACCCCCCAGTCGTTGCTCCAGCGTCAACAGTCTGGTCCAGGTATAAAGCACTACATATGAAATGGATTGATTTTTTGTTTGAATACGATTTGAAGGACCTCTTCCATCAACCACCCAGTCACAGGAGATCTCAATTCCAGACTTTAGTCTCCCTGGAGACTTTGCTTCAGCAGAACCATCCCTTCGCAGTGTTGCGGAGAATCTCCGCATCGAGCTCGACCAGTCTGAGCTCAGGAAGCAAGAGCTTCTTGGACAGGTGGACGACTTAGGCAAAGAGGCTGCCCAGCTGAAAGATGTCGTGAAGAACCTTCAGGGCCAGTTGCTAGCAACTCGGAAGACCAGTTTGCCAGATCCTTCAGAAGTCACCACTACTATGGATGTCCGCAACCACTATCAAACGTGTTGGGAAGAAAACAATTGTGAACTTCAAGACAGACGCGCAGCCACTGAAAACAAAAATATGGAGCTCCTCTCTAAGCTGGACAAGACTATTAAAGAAAAGAGCAAACAAACGACCAGCTTCTGCGAATCAGCCTGGAAGATCCAAGAACTCCTTGAGAAATTGAACTGGACAGAGGAGAAGAGGCTGGAGGCCAAGAAGGAGGCTGAGGACCGGGCCAGGCAATGTGAGCGCGTGTCTCAGGAGCTCAAACTGAAGGAGGAGGAGTTGAGGACCTGCGCGGAGAAACTGGCTGACCTCAAATCCCGTGGCCAGGATGAGCGTGCAGAAACCCTCAAGCGCTTGGAGGAACTCCAGGGCGCGGTTGGTCGCATTCAGGGTGCGTTGACGTTGAAAGAGAAGGAGAGCGGGAATTTAAGAGCGCAGCTGCAGGGCTTGCAGACCTCGCTAGAGTTTCGAGAGCGCCAGGCAGAGGAATTGAGACACAGGCTGCAGGAGGAACGGGACGAGATAGAGCGCCGATGTACTGCCAGAGACAGCCAGAATGAAACCCTGGAGGTTCAACTGCTGGACTTGCGGAAAGCCTTAAAAAGCAAAGAGAAAGAGCTTTCTGTCAGCGCCGAGAGAATCAAACATTTGGAAGAGCATCTGGAGAAGTTGAACGTCGAGAAAGAAAGTCTGATTTCTAGACTCAATGAAAACGATGGGAATGCCTGTGAAGAAACCGGAAACTTTGATAACTGCAAATTTCAGTGCTGCGAACTTAAGGGTATAAACACTGCGCTACTGCAAGCGGTCAAAAAGAGTGAGGAGACCATCGCAGAGATGACTCAGGGAAGGGAAGCCTTGCTAGACCAGCTCGCCGCTCTGAGGGCTTCCGAGAAGCACCTGAAGGGAAGGGTGGAAGCTGCCAATCTTTGCATGGAAGAACGTGAGGAGAAGCTTCTGGAGGAAAACCAGCATTTTGTGGAGCTTGTCGAGAAGGTTCTTCTTGCGAAAGAGCGATTGGAAGCTCAGCAGAAAAGTGTGCAGCAGGAAAATCGGGAACTCCTTGAGGTTCAGTCCTCCCTGAAAAAACAGCTCTCTGAGGCCCAGGAGGAGCTGGACTTGCTTAACGCCAAAGTGTCAAATCTGGCCGAGAACCTCACAGTATCCCAAAAAAGCCACGCGGAGCTGCTGATGAAATTCCAGCAAACGGAAGCCATGCTCAAAGACCAGACAGCTAAATGTGGGCTTCTGCTGGCTCGTGCCGAGGAGCTGGAGAGCAGGACCTCGGAGCAACATGATGAGAAAGGAGCGGCGGAGAGCAATGAAAAAATGCCCAAGCTTCACGAGGAACATTTAACCTCTGAGACCCAAGAGGCTCCATTCAGGCTAGTGATTGCCGAGGCTCAACTGGAGCTCAACCTTCGGGAGGTGCACCGCCTCAGGGAAGAGGTGGTGGAGCTCAGGGCTCAGCTCCTGGCTGGAACGGAAGAAAGAATGAAAGCTCAAGCCTTTCAGGAGGTGACGGAGGCATCCAGAGAGGACCTGCGAGTCTTGGCGGAACAGCTCAAGGGTCAAGTGGAGGAGCTGAACAGGCGGCACATCGACGAGATCCTCCGTTCTCGTGAGCGCGAGGAGGCATTGATCCGCGAGCGAGACTGCGAGGCCCTGGCTCGGGCGAGCCTGGCTGCCGAGGTGACGGCCAGCAGGGAGGAGCTACACACTCTCAAGCAACGCTACGACGCCTTATGCCTAGAGAACAGCGACTCCGGGGAGGCCCTGTACCGAGCTAACACGGAAACCGCCGAGCTCGGAGTTCGCGTGTGCATGCTGACGGCCGAGAATGAAGAGGCCCGCCTGCGGTGGGAGACCCTCTCCAAGAGGCAGCAAGCACTGGAGGAGGAGGCCACACAGGAGGCCACCAGGCTGGATGCTCGCACAGAGCAGCTCCGCCGGGAGAATCGTCAGCTCCTCAGCAAGCTCTGTCACCAAGATGATCTTTGGGCCATGACGCAGAAGCTGCAGGAGGAGCTGACCAAGGTCCAGGAGGAGGCGGAGGTGCTGCTGAGGAGGAGCCAGCAGGAGATCGAGGCTCTCCGCCTGGAGCTCAGCAACCAGGCTATCAGCCACAGCAGCCAACTGCAGGTCGGACTAGCAAGACTAGCAAATCAGAGCTTCTAGGCTTTTTGCAACCCTGTTAGCATAAAAATAGTATCGTAATCATACTCTTGTGTTGACTTTCAGAGCGTCAACGAAGAGTTAATGGATGAAAGGTTGCAGATGTTGAGTGAGCAGGAGAAAGCAGTCGAGGTGGAGAAGAAACTAAAGCGCTTGGAGGTGAGAGAATATATTGCACACCTAAGTGTGGATTTCTTGAACAATAGCAATGATTCTGTACACTAGCTACAGTACACCACAAAATGAAAGTAATAGATATTCAAGAAATAAATTGGATATTTTCAAAGTGAAGGTAATAGATATTTTTGTGCGTTTCAAAATCAGACCACTCACGTAAAACTGGGCTAAGCAGCCTGTGGCTATGTCTCGATTCCTGGCATACAATTACACAGTAACGGCAGGAAGCCTACTACTAGTACCGGTAAATCGATAAGAACCTCGACATTGCCTGTTCTGTATGCAGTCAAAAAAACTGTTCCTCTGGCTACGCTTACTACACGTTCCCATATAACAGTGCAATTTACAACTTGACAACTATTTTCGTAAGATTACATCTTTAATCTTGAAACTACTCGATTTATCTCAAACTACACAGCATTATTTGAAAATATTACTTTTTATCCCCAAAAATATAAACCTTCTTTCACAAAAGTAACCTTCATTCTCCTAATATTTCACCTTTAAGAAATCTTCCTTTTTTGATCAAAAATCTGCATTTTAAAACAATCCTGAAGTAGTAAAAAACAAAATTATTTAACTGTGTGAGACTGTCACAATATTAGCTGTGATCAACTGTTGTTGCAGTACACTGCAACCACAATTTAAAAACAAAACATTTTAAATAATTAGCTTTCTGATGTTGTCAATCAAAACAGCATTATTGCCCTGACAGACAGAATTGTGGATGCAGCTCTCTGCAGGTGTTCCAATGATCTTTGCTTAGAAGATTTTTTGTGACTGTTGCTAGGCTGAGGTGCAAAGATGCCGGCAGCACCTCGCCGAGAGAACCATTCAGATGGCCCAGTCGGAAAATCTCCTTCAGCAGAAAGACGACGAGGTAATCCATCTGAGAAAGAATTTATCAAGGTGAGAAATCATCCAATTGATGCTCTTACCTCCGTTTTGTTTTTATTTTTTTGTAATTGCACAGTAATGTTTGTTTCCAGTCATCCTTGGGTTGTGTTATTGCTCAAGGATTTTCTTCTTTTTAAACTTCAAAAATACAAACAACTGCACAGAGGCCATTTGGGAATTACTCGTTATAGATATTTCTCCCTTGTTTGGTATTTTGCGCAAAGATGCCAGGAGGAGCTTGACGCGACTCAACGGGCCTGCCAGGAGCTGAGGGACACTTTGAGGAGCGTCACGCTAGACAAACAGAACTTGGACTTGAGGACGGCCGCCGAACTCGACGACCTCTACCAAACCAAAGTCAACCTGGAGGAAAGACTGGTGGAGCTCATCAGGTACACGTACGCTATGTTGGTGTCACGGTCAGAATCCGTTTATTTGACTGCAAACTGTATTTTCTCCCGCAATTCTCATTGATGAATTTATGGGTTATTTCTGTGCAGGGACAAAGACGTGCTGTGGCAGAAGACGGATGCGCTGGAGTTTGAACAGAAGCTGCGCGATGAGGAGACGGAGCGTGACGTCAACTACTGCCTGGGCTGCTACACCCCCTTCGGCTGGTGGCTGCGCAAGCACAATTGCAGGTCTGACACACACCACGTTAACAACAGATTTAGACACTGCACTATGTGCGTCCGTTGTTTGATTTCGCATTTTCCAGGTTTTAAAAGTGACAGAAATATTTTTAAAAATGTTTCATGTTAGAGACCTCGGTGAGATATGCAGTATTTGAAAACATCCTTTCGTTCATTATCCGAGTCGCTTATTGTCACCCTCACAAGGGCCGCGGGCGTGCTGGAGCCTATCTTAGCCATATTCGGGTAGTTGGCGGGGTAAAGCCTGAACTGGTTGCCAGCCAAGGCACACATAGACTAACACTCACACACTCACACCTAGGGACAATTTCGACTTCATATGCATTGTAAACAAATGATGGATGAATAACTTTGGTGACTTTCTAACCCCCTAGATTTTGTGGCCGTCCTTTCTGCCACTATTGCCTGGCCAATGCAGCCAGCCACCAGCCGGGCGGCATCAGAGAGCGCTGCTGCCGGGAGTGTTGCAATCAGCGCGGTTTCGAGGCAGAGCGACCCCCGCAGGAGGACACCTTCTCCAGCATGCCGGCTTCTGCGTTGAGCCGTCTGCTGCAGCCTCTGAGAGCTGTTACGAGCGTCTTGGGTAAAGGAGAAGTCTGTTTGTGGTTCTACATGACACAAGTCAAGTCAAGTGTATTTAAAGAGCACTTTCAAACAGCCATCGCTGCATACAAAGTGCTGTACATGGAGCAATTTTACATATACAATAAACAGTAAAACAAATCGGTAATAAAGACGGTAGAAAGCACCAAACAGTAAAACCAAGAACAAATCTAAGTCATGCTGAGTCGAATGCCAGAGAATACAAGTGAGTTTTGAGGAGGGTTTTGAAGATGGGCAGCGAGGAGGCTTGACGAATGTTCGGTGGGAGGTCATTCCAGTGAGAGGGACCAGCAACAGAAAAGGCTCGATTCCCTCTGAGCCTCAGTTTAGTTCTTGGTACTTCTAATAATGTCTGGTCCGCAGACCTGAGGCGCCGGGCAGGTGTGTATGTTGAATGCTGACTATGGTTTATTCCCCAGGAGCAGATGAAGGCGACAAGGTGGAGGATGGGATGTTTGATATCATCACAGAGGAGGAAGTCAGCCGTGTCTCCGACAGTGACTCGTTTGCCACCGCCTGCTCTTCTGGACATGGACAGCAGGAGGCAGCGCAGCTGTACGTATCTCACTTGGCTGCCGAATACCAACCTCAGAAACTCACTTCATAACAAATAAGGATTCCTGAAACAACATTAATTCCATTTAGGTTGCAGTTGGAAGGTATTCCTATCGAAATATATCTGTATGGACAAGAGTGTCAAAATACTGCAGTATTCATCCAGAAGTTATTTGTGAGTTATGATGTTGCAGATTTTTTTTTACCTTAATCTTCATTGATGATTCACTCTTCACACCCCACACCAAAGTATAATTCTCAGGATAATCTTTTAACCCTTGTGCAGTAATACAGTTTGTCACGTTCTCAGTATTTGTCCCAAATTGGGTTGCGCTTTGAGGTGTGACAACTTTTTTCACTTTTGAATTTTTTTTCACTTTCAACTTTCAAAATGTTCAGTGGCATCAGGCCAAGACATACATATCATTATTTATTTATTTATTTATATTTGGCGCCCTCTATGAGCCACAGCAGCAGGAGTGTGTCAATCACACAGTCACTATGCTGCATATGTAAATAAAAAAAACACCCAGTCCAAATCTTGCATATGACATAAATAGAGCCTTGAATATGTCACCAAACCGCAGGAACAGAATTGTATTTCATGCCTGTTTTTTTCTGTAATGGCCATTTTAAAAAAATGTGACATCAAACATATTTGTCCCAAATTGGGTTGCTTTGAGGTGTGACAACTTTTTTTCACTTTTGAATTTTTTTCACTTTCAACTTTCAAAATGTTCAGTGGCATCAGGCCAAGACATACATATCATTATTTATTTATTTATTTATATTTGGCGCCCTCTATGAGCCGCAGCAGCAGGAGTGTGTCAATCACACAGTCACTATGCTGCATATGTAAATAAAAAACCCACCCAGTCCAAATCTTGCATATGACATAAATAGAGCCTTGAATATGTCACCAAACCGCAGGAACAGAATTGTATTTCATGCCTGTTTTTTCTGTAATGGCCATTTTAAAAAAATGTGACATCAAACATATTTGTCCCAAATTGGGTTGCGCTTTGAGGTGTGACAACTTTTTCACTTTTGAATTTTTTCACTTTCAACTTTCAAAATGTTCAGTGGCATCAGGCCAAGACATACATATCATTATTTATTTATTTATTTATATTTGGCGCCCTCTATGAGCCGCAGCAGCAGGAGTGTGTCAATCACATAGTCACTATGCTGCATATGTAAATAAAAACCCACCCAGTCCAAATCTTGCATATGACATAAATAGAGCCTTGAATATGTCACCAAACCGCAGGAACAGAATTGTATTTCATGCCTGTTTTTTCTGTAATGGCCATTTAAAAAAATGTGACATCAAACATATTTGTCCCAAATTGGGTTGTGCTTTGAGGTGTGACAACTTTTTCACTTTTGAATTTTTTTCACTTTCAAAATGTTCAGTGGCATTAGATCTAGCCATACATATATAGTTTGCATTACTTTTTTCTTGAATAACAAAATGAGTATTGGGTTATGACTCTATATAAGTAACTCTAACTCTATGTGTCCAATATTGTGTATAGCGTTTATATAGATATCAGAGTGAAAAATGTTGTACATGGTAATTAGAACCTTGAAAAAGTATAAAAGTCACAAAAACTATGAAAAATGTTGAAGTAACATACTTTATAACAAACAAACAAAACAACCAGCAACTAATATGCAAACTTGATAACAAAAACGAAAAACAAACACAAAACTTTTTTTTTTTTTTTTTTACAATCAGAACAAATGGTTGTAGTGTGTTTGTGGCGGATTGGCCTTTCCACATCTGCCACAATAATTCGAAGCATGAAGCGGTTTTTCGCAAAAGCTATACGTATTGCTTTCTTTTTCTCGCATGTCCTCTTCCTGCAGCTGCTGCACGGGCTGCTGTGCAGCTGCAGTTGCAGTGTTGGTGTGTTTACGTGCATAAACAAATGTAAAACTCATTCATTCATTCATCTTCTGAACCGCTCGATAAATGTAAAAGTCGATTCTCAAAAAATAACACTTGATTTTCAAAACAACGTCCAGCCAGTAACTATCGTTACGCGTTGAGTTTGCGCGTGCTGCACCCTCAAACAAGCCAATAATGCCAATCAATCAGGGCACTGGGCATGCCCGTGCACAAATGCACATTGTGAGTCGCGATCTACTGGCGTGAAGACGAGAAAAAGACTGATGAGCCCATCATTTCAAATGGCGTAAGTACACTCCTAAAACGTGGCTGTTTCGCCTGTGCTGAGCGCGTTCACGTGAGCAGCGTAGCAGCGTCACGTTCATTACGAGCCCACACGGCCGGGACGTGCATTGCATAACAGTTTGACCAATTCAAAAGTCGATTTTCAAAAAATAACACCTGATTTTCCAAAAAACACCCAGCTAGCAATGCTCTACAAACTGCATTACATTGTTTTGCGCGCGCGCGATGCGTGCGTGCAAACCAATGTAATTTATGTGCAACATACGCGGGTGGGACATCTTAAGAGGTGACACCAGGAAGTTGAGTCTGTCTGGGTGACGTCTCTGCAAGAGACGCGTACGACCTCACATTCAAATGTGCACAAAATGGCGGAAAAATACTGCTTCGATGTCTTTGCTCAGTACTGTTCTATGTGACGTGCACAAACGATCATATCCACACACATAGATGCAAATATACCTCTCGCAACAAACTACACCGTTTATTCGAATGAAAATGACGAACTGGAAGTACTCTCAATGACGTAAAGAGTCGGCACGAAGATGATATCTTAGGCTAAAGCGGCCATCTCGTGGAGAGTGAGGTAAAACTCACTACCACAATTCTCAAGCTTTGATAGTATTGGTGAGCCGCGGTGATGTGATTTGTGCAGAAATTGAGAAAAATGCGCGATAAAACACCAGTTTTACAGTCTATTGGAAATTTGAATTTATAATGGGCGTCAATATGCCAAATTTGGGATTTCTACTATCAAGGTATTCCAAATTTGTTACAATGTCATATATACCAACTGCAATGTTCAAAAATGTCCAGCTTGCTGTCATTTTGAACTTTGACCCCTTTTGACATCCTATGGAAATTTCAGCTTCGTAGGGTTATTTTTCACACTCTGGCTGTGTGTACAACTGTCTGACTGTCCAAAAATGTCCAAATTTGGGACAGATACTGCACAAGGGTTAAAGACATTTGACAATCTGGCATTTGCTGATTTTGATCAAAAGGGGGGGGGGGGCTGAAATTAGGCCCCAGTTATCAGTATGTTTGTACCCTGCTTTAGTGTCTTTTCATCTTGTGCAGAAGCAGCAGCAGTGCCAGCACAGGAGACGTCCCATCGGAAGACCCCGAGGACCAGTTTGGCACCGTGCAGGATGCCGAGATCGGCCTGCTCAAGTCGGGAGAACTGACGTAAATTTACCCCCTTTTTTTAATACCGCAAGTCCTGTTTACATGCTGTCACATGGTTTCTTATGTTTTGGGTCATGTTCAGTGTCAAAACGGGAAGTGAGAAGTGAAGTGAAACACGAATGTGATACTCCTGACATGAGAAAACTACAGAAATAAGATTTACTCTCCTGGAACCAAAGAAAAAAAACAGGCACCGGTAAAGTTAACGTATTTTCACTGTAATTGTAAGTAATCCTTTGAGGGAAGCATAACAAAATTGTTACCTGAATTGGGAATGAGGCAGCACAGTGTGCCAGTGGTGACCACGTCTGCCTCACAGTTCTGAGGTTCACCCCCTCCCCCATTCAAAAATCACACCTGTTAGGTTCAGAGACGATTCTAAATCAGTGCTTCACAACTTTTTGGGGGGGCTTGAGTACCCCCGAACCGAATGAGAACAAACGATCAGCAACATGGCTTCCGTTTTGCTCATCCACATGACTACTGGCACAGTTTTGATGATCGCCCAAAACGAGATCAAGTGAGCTGTATCAACGGCTCACTTGGTGATATTACGGCACTTTGACCGTGACGTTTGCTGGTCTCTTGATTTAGGTTGGCGTCTGGCTTCGCGGTGGACGACATCTCAAACTTTGGCGACATCTCGCGAGAGCTCTTCATCAAGTCGAGCTGTTACAGCACTGTGCCCATCAGCGCTGGCCGGCCCGGTGCCACCGTCTCCTGGACGTTTACCTCAGAACCCAAAGGCATTTCCTTCAGCGTTGTTTTCCGGGAGAGTGCTCAAACGACACTGGAGCAGGCCAAGGTGAAGCCCTGGCACACCTACACTTACCCACACTCCCACACAAACGATGGACATATACCACTTTTGGCGGAGGATAGCAGTTAATGCCTACCCATAAGGGTTGTAATTGCTTATAGATGCCAAAAGGTGGCGACATAAGCAGTTTTTTTCTTTTGGACAAAGCTACGCCCCAAATGAAGCACCTCCCCTCAGTTCAACATAATTACTTGGCAACAAGATGGCGCCAAGCATCATTTTCATATTAGACATGGCTTTGGCCTGAGCACCAACACAGAAAGGCTTCGGCTTCAGTTGAAGCAAAAGTTGCGATCACTTACCCCCTGCCTTGGCGCACCCCGCGGTAGTGGGCAGTGAGGATGACAAGTGCATATTGGAACGCATTCGCAACGTCAGCTGCTCTCCACATGGCTGTTTAGGAAGGCAGTAAGTGCACTGCACTGACATTTTATGAAGACACCTGGGAACTGTTTTAATTTGTGGAAAAGTGGTGTCATATGTCTCGTTTAAACTAGTCTTCTCCTTTGGCAGGTCTTGATCCCGCTGACTCGCTGCAACTCCCACAAGGAGACAATAAGAGGAGAAATGAAAATACGAAAACCAGGAGAGTACATCCTCATCTTTGATAACTCCTTTTCGAGGTGAGTCTCATGTGCTGGAATCTACACAGTCCCGCCCCCCATCTTTTCATTTTGAAGCTTATCACGGAAAGCATCAATGCCCCGTGTAACATTCTCCCGTCATCCAGGTTCATCTCCAAGAAGGTGATGTATCATCTGGCTGTGGATGCCAGTGGCCTCTCATGAGACGAAAAGCATGTCAATCAGATGTCGACGCATCCGTCAGTGCTGTCGGGGAGCGCAAGGTAACTTGGAGCAGAGTCGGCTGGAAGCGTCGCAACCTTGGGCAATGCTGAGGGCAAACATGTTGGAACTACTAAGGCACATCGGGTGATGTAATCATAGGAAACCGGTGAAAAATACATCAAATCTGTCATTAGTCCACTGAATTAGAGCATGCAATCTTTATTTTTCCTCTCTCTTCATGTAGTAAACTTAAAGTGTCACCGATTCAGGATTGCCAGCACAGGCACACACACACACACACACACACACACACACACACACACACGATAACATGGAATGGGATGTTTTTACTCCATCACGACACAGCAACTTATGTTTTTCTGTTAATTTGATTGCGTTAATGTTGAGAACATTCAAGTATTTATGGCTTTGCTCTACACAGAGGAGCAAAGGAGCTATTGATTCAGTTCAGTTACTTATTAGTTGTGAGAGTTTGGCCTTTTCCTGCAAAAAGAAGGAAGGCGAACTCATGGACAAAACGACAATTGATTAAAAATTTTAGAATTTACTGAAGCATCCAATCACACGATTGAACAGCTGGATGTTTGTGTGGTTAAGAGGAGTTGATATGATTGGCGGTGATGCTAAACAGGGTTTTAATCTTTATGAATTTTGGATTTCTTTTTACAATTTTTGTTTCTTATTTGTTGTTCATAGTTCAATAAAGAAGTTATATGTAGAAATGAGTTATTGTCCCCTTCCTAAAATAATGGTCTCGGTCATTAAACATTTTTTTCTGAATAAACATAAAAGCGAATGAAATATTTATTATATTTAGTCATAAGTTAATTCCAGGGTTGAATAAAATGATCTGTTTAACTAAGGATGCAGCCAATTTTAGCAGAGCTGACCAGAATCCTGAGATGTTTGAGGCGACAAAAGAAATGCCAGCAATGTTTTTGTCAAAATATTACTTGGACGATTATTTTACGAGGGTGACAATATTTTTTGGGTGGTCACTTTAAATGAGACCACTGCTCTTACAATGGGAACATTTGCACAGCAACTAGAGCAAATTTCTCACTGTAAATCGAGATCCATCGCATTTCACTTAATGCAATTTGGTATTGTCCAAGAGATGTTATCATCTTGATTGTTCCGTGGAAAATAATAAGATGATACTTGCAGCAAATGTATTTGTTGTCAAATCAACTCATTGTTCATCACATTGATGCAAAAAAAAAAATGTTTCATTCAAATTACCAACTAAAGCTTTGGAATCATTTTCGATGTCAGAAAAAATGTACTTGAAGGCCTTTATTGGAGCAGGAGCTCCCACTAACGGTGTCCAAAACATGTTCTTAATATATATTTTATTGTTGCCTTTTACTATGATCAAAAAAATGATTGGAAATGAGACGGTGTGATGCATTCATGAGGACATGTGCAAAGTTGATGCAATACCATATATTAATTGTCTTATTTGAAACACTGAGCTGAATGTCATTTATCATTTCTGTGCTTTTTACATTTTCACGCTAAGCCCGTGTACACACGGTGGGAGGACGGTAAAAATACTCATCTGGTTTGCAAGTGGAGACACAGTAGCCCACTGAGCTTATGCTACATGTATTCCTTTTACTCCCCAAAGCCAGATGTTGGCATGGCGACAAATGCTGGCATTACATGTGCTGACCCAACCAAGATCAGACAACGCCCGAGCCCGTCTGATCTTGAAAAGGGAAGCGACAGTTTGTGGGCCACAAACAAGCCACTGTTGGCCCGGATGCCCCTCAGGAGCCACCTATTGAGTACCACTGGTCTAGTACATTTGTCAGTGCAGCTATTAATAGATGATTTCCCTCGGCCGGCAGCTAGAAACCCCTGAAATGAGCACTGAAAATGTTGACCATAGATGATATTAAAACCCACTGTAGTCGTGAACTCTCTGAACTCAGGTGGATCAGCATTTAGTTGGCAGGGCACTTCCACATGCGTCAGCTTCCGGGAAAAGGCTTTGACACGAGTCTGATCCAATCAAGGATGAATCCCACAGATAGAGGTTGTTCTTAAGAAGATGCTTCCTTCTTGCTGATGGCGTGTTGGAATGGCTCGATACTGACGTCTTTGGTCATGCTCCAAATGTAGACTCCTTTCATGTCTGAGATTCAAGTCGGATCCACCATGCGCACCTACAAGCACTGGAGGAAGAAAGGCTGAATTCCAAGCTTTTTTGGGGTACTGATGGACCACGGAGTCCAAACCGATGGACCTCTGTTTTAAATATAAGGTCAATTGACGCTCAGAGTGTTTTTGCTCTCGGGTGGATAAAGCGATCAGGCAGGCCATCCCAAACACTTTGGAGTCAATGAATTCCAGGCAAGACGCAGGACTTGCCAGACACGATGCCTTCTGGATAGAAGGGTAAGCTAGTCGATGTTAGGTGGTAAATCGATCGAGGGGATTATCAACGCTAGCAAATGCTAAAGATCAGATCCCTCAAAACCCTCCCCCATTGTGAAAGGCAAAGCTGTCATTCAGGACGCTGATGCAGATGGAGGTACTCCAGACAAAAAAACAAGAATTGACATGTCTTGAGGGTAGGAAGGTCGTCTGGTTGATGATGGGGAAGTAAGGTAGATGGAAGGGGTTATTTCTGTTCTGACTGTAATAAGTACCGAATCGCATCCCTTCCAGCGCCTTTCCCCTCGCGCCGAAATACGGTTGGACATGATAGGTTGCCTTGTAGATGTCCGGTAGAAAGGTAGGTTGAAGGATCGTCCTTTCGAGGCAGGTCGAAAGATGGAAAGAAAATCCGATGACGAAAAAAAAAACCAATCAAAACATGACTATACTTTCGATTTATATTGCATTTTCTTACTGCCTCGCGTTACACAAAGAAAATTGAGAAGGACAATCTCAATCCCGCATTATTTTCAGTAAACTACCATGCATTTCTGAGCTGATTATAATATTTTTGTACACCATTGTACTATTTGTATATTGCCAAATATATTGGGGGAAATGTAACGTATCGAAATGAATTGTAAGATTGGAAATAATCTATTGAAAGGAATCATTCGCTTTCCAAGAAGTTTATTTCTGTCGCAGTAACGCATGGCGCCTTTGTGACCGATGACGTCGGCAGATTTTCTTTCTCCTCCTCGTTGCCACTTCTTGTTGTGGTAGTTTACAGAGATCATAGGGAGACTTTAATCACTGTTGTCTTCACTGTATCAAAATGTTTTCATATTAAATATTCCAACTAGGATGGGCATGACTGTAATAAAAACAAAGTTTAAGCGTGCTATTCTGTTGCCGTTTAATTTTTGTATGCTGTGCGTTTCCCACCTTTGAGTTCATGAATAATTCACTTGACACAGTTCAAGCATCACACCAACCGGCTTGCGCCGGACGCCCCGGATTGCGCATTGTCTTCCTTTGCTTGCTTCTCCATCCCCATATGTGTTTTGGCTCGCTATCTCGCCTGTATTTCTGCCCGCGTGAGGTGTTGTTCGAATTCGGTGTCCGTCTTGTCGCTGCTGTTCGTCAAGGTTAATGATCTCATTATAAATCACGTCACAATCACTCATCCATCTCCTACTGCGTTCTCCTTTCTTTTGCTTTCCTTTCCCTTTCCTTTCGTCGCCCGCTTCTGCGCACATGCCCGTACATGTGTGCGCGCCGCATGTTAATTCCTGGCGCTCCATCCGCAGACGGGCACATTGACACGCACACGCATGCTGATAAATGTCTTCGCACACCCACGTGTACATAATAGTACATTTATTTTTATATATTTGAACTGTAAGCCTCGCATACACACACATGCCTGCTCACCCAGTGTGATGATTATATGGGAGCAGATGAAGGGATGAGTGGAAGATAGAGGGAGAGGTTGGTGCATGGTGGATTGATCCGTGAATGGGTGAATCGATGAATGGGCGAGTAGATGGTGGATGCCGCATGGATGATGACTAGCTCTTTGGTTGGGGAGGAGGGGGGGGGAATTAAATTCCGAGCAGAAAAAGCTGTAACCATAGACAACTTACTTATGACATTTTTATGATCAGAATTGGATTGGTGTGTCAATTAAAATATGTTTGTTCATTACTCTGATGAAAAATGATTCAAAATTTTACAGTTTTGCCACTTGCTGTCGACTGAAAATGACATCAGGGGTGTCCAGGGCTCAGGTAGCGACCAATCATGGCTCAGCTTGCAAACGTCACATGATCAAACAACAAGTGGCAAAATGGCCACCCCCCAAAACGGATAAAAACATGTTTGTTTTTTGTTTAATTCATATTCACGATCCCAATATCAGACTGCCGTATTTAGAGTCGGTGGGGGGCGCAGGGAACCTTTGGTTGTGAAGAACATTTTGGACTTCCCTTCCCTTTTAAGCAGAATGCGTCACAGGCGACGGAGCTCGAGTGTTTCACATCCTGTCCGGAGATGAACTGGGTCCACACTCACTTTGCCTGCAACAAAATGATGCACAAGTCAAAGAGAGTGCATACAACTACCGTTACACTCCAAGGAAACACAACTAGCATTAACGATTAGCTCCAACTATTTACAAAGGCTGCTTAGCATGCTAGGATGCTTCGCGTCAAGGTGAGTGACTCACTGGCAGGGGCTGTAGAACTTGTTCTTCTTATACGTAGTAGTAGCATAAATACAGTATATGTTTTAGTAGTACAACAATAGATGAGAACCGTGAGACTCAACCCGGTCAATTATTAAATGCAGTATATAAGAAATGTAAAACACTTTTGTATTATACAGTCAATATTAAACATCTAGATTTATAAATAATATAGAGTAAAAATGGGGCGGCCTGGTGGTCCAGTGGTTAGCGCGTCAACCTCACAGTGCAGAGGTACCTGCATGGGTTTTCTACGGGTACTCCGGTTTCCTCCCACATTCCAAAAACATGCACCATAGGTTGATTGAACACTCCAAATTGTCTCTAGGTGTGAGTGTGAGCGTGGATGGTTGTTGGTCTCTGTGTGCCCTGTGATTGGCTGGTAAACGGTTCAGGGTGTCCCCGGCCTACTACCCAAAGACGGCTGGCATAGGCTCCAACACCCCCCGCATCCCTTGTGAGGATAAAGCGGATCGGAAAATGGATGGATGGATGTACAGTAAAACTAATTTTGAAACGTATAAGATATAAATATGACATTTCTTATCCCTTCGTACTCACACGAAGAGATATGGACAGAAGAGAAATGTGCATGTTTCTCTTTTTTGTTCCGCCCGAAAAAAGACGGAGAAATTATACACATGCAGAATACAAGTGATTATTCCTTCTCATGTCCCCACAGTAGCGCTTGACGGAAGTGTCGTTTCCACAGAAACGAGCTACCACTTTCATCCCAATTTCAAACGTACGCTTAGCCACAAATGCTGCAGGATGTTTCCAAAGCTATTTATGATCCATTGCAATGTCCCATTATAATATAGCCGTATATTGTCATCTAACTAGTGTATATATAATATACATTCGGCTTTCGGTATACGATGCACCAAAACCCTTCAGTTTCAAGCTGAGACGTGAAAAGAAAGGGGGCAGGCTGGTGGCAGGGTCACAGTTCACGACAGCCCGTCTTCGATCTTCAGCTAAATAGCCAAATGGGGGCTTAATGGCTGCTGTTTCCATGGCGACGCGACCAGAGCCTCGTCGGCCCACTGCGTCTCCAAAGATCAGGAGTGTTATTTTTAAAGTGACATAAACCAGAAGATGGAGATTCTCCACTGGATGTCTGTACTTAAAGGGGGGGCTCAGGGCGAGGCTAATGTGCAGACGCCGAAACATGACCACAAAATGAAGTTTTATGTGTGTGTGTGTGTGTGTGTGGGCAAGATGTCAGAATTCTGCATGTAGAGATATCTTAACAGATGTCTTACGTTGAAAGATGGGTTTTACGTTTAATGTTTTTCGAGGTTCATTCTTTTTATTGGGCTCAATAATCCAAGTTAATAAAAACCTTAGAAGGACAACTATGGAATGCCCTTTAGTTTGATCTTTTTCTCCGATAAAGTTACATTGACAGATTTACAGATCATATTCAAGAAAATGCGGCAAATTATTTCATTGAGTCAAAATCCAATTTCTGAATATTCTTCCGTTTTTATATCGTTTTTATTAAATTCCCATAAACCCCAAATAATGCTAATTATTAGTTTAATTTTCACATTTTCAACAGTAATGTTGACATTTTAGAAAAAAATTAAATGGTCAAACCCAATAAAATACTATATGACTAATATCGTTTGAATTTTTTAAATATTCCCCACTCTGGTTAAAAATATTTTTATGTTGAAACAAACCCAATGAAATACTATCATTGCATTTCGTATTAATGTCATTTTCATCCACATTAGGTAAAACACAATTTGGGATTTTGGAAAAATATTGAACCCATTTTATTTCATTTGTCCATGTCCGCCAATCATATAAAATGATATATTTTGAATTAAGTGAAATAAATGTAATGACACTCAAGAAAATACAATACCAATTGATTCATTTGATGTTTTCAGCAAGCTTAGATGTAATCGAAAGGTACCATTGGTCGATTGACGTCAGGCCGGTTGTGATGTCATCATTCGTTGCTTCCAATAACCCTCCTGACCCCCGTCTCCCTCATGTGAAGGCCTCCCTTCTCCACTTTTCCAGCGTGCGTTTCCATGGCAACTTGCTTGCCCACCCCCACGCACGCCTCCTTGACTTCAATTAGTACAGAAGACTTTTTTTGCCCACGACGCATTCTTCCATAGGCCTGAAGAGTTGCCTCGCGGTGAAAACCTCAAGGCGAGGGATGGCAATTTCTGTGTTCCGTGTAAAAGCGAATGTTACTCATTTCATGAACTTTCTTCTATGCCTCTGATACGGACACTTTACAGCTGTTTAACCGTGTTCCTGTGTACAAGCACGCACAATTTGTGTCAATATCCTTCTTTTAGCTGGGTGCTGTGTAAAAGGCAAACGTGGATTCTTTCAGAATTTTCTCTGAAGACTCTTATATGGCGACCTTTTGGGATCATGGTCGACAATAAGCTTGACTGACATCATCCATGATGCTGTTTCACTGTGTGAAAGTGCCCACACTTGCACCGATTTCCAGCTTCACTGGATTCTGTGTAAAGGGCACGTGTGAGGTTTTTTTTTAGAAACTTTCTCAAACGACTGTGTAAAAGCACGCAGTTTTTTCAATATCCTGCCTTTGCTGGGTTAAGTGTAAAAGGCAAAGACAATTTTTTTCATCAAGTGCTTTTACAGCCCTCGTGCTGCTGTTTGCGGGATCGCAGTATGAAACAGAAATTGTCTGGATCACCATGACTGTGTTGCTGTGTGAAAGGAAAGCACCTACAGTTATCTCAACAAGTTCTTTGCTGGTTTTTGTGCAAAAGATACTGCTCTCCCAACAGACCTTTTAACATTTTCGAGGTGAACGTTTTGTTCTGATGCCTCCAAACTGGAGCAACAGTATCACCGATTCGTGGCACGAAAAAAATTAGCCAGTCACCCCAGTCCTGGCTCAGGGTCGCCAATCAGAAGCATTAGCGGCAAAGTGGCGGGATGTGCCTTTAAATTTAACCTTGACTACAGCAGCTCATTACAAGCACCGCACGGCTAATTACAGCGAACAGGTGCATCACTCAGCCAGCGTAGTCATGCAGTCGCAGATTTCATTCAGAGATGCTGCCCGGGATATTAACCTCGCTAATTGCGACGGGAAGAGCGCCCGGCCCGAACCGCCGAGATGGAGCAGCGCCGACCTCGAGGGGGAACCATGAATGCATACAATTACCTTTCCTTGTATTCTAAGGGGAGGAGCAGCAAAGTGGAGTGTGTTGTTTCAAATGCGGAAGCTATCGGAAATAGGGTCCACATTTTTGAGTGTGAAGGAGTTTCTGCAGGGAACCGTAGCTGTGCGTTTGACAAGACTGCCTCACAGTTACACTACTCACAAAAAGTTTGGGATGTTTGGCTTTCCGGTGAAATTTCAGGGGACTCTCCATACAACTCGCTTGTCAAAACTTGGCGCACTTACAGGTTTGTAACTTTCTGTTCGTACTTTTTTTTAATATCATATTCATGTTGGCGACTATACAGCAAAACGAGCTTGCGATGGCCCCCCCCCCCCCTGTTGATCTTTTATTCATTATCTATTTGTCCTCACCGCCTCCGCACCAAGGAGCTCTGCATTTGACAGGCCCACACGTAAACCACCAGCTGGACTGACAAGCAAGGCATAGAGACCGAGGTGTGTGCGAGAGCAAGCGAGCGAGAAAGAGAGAGTCACAATGTGCTGATGGCAGCTTCCTCAGCAGATGGTTAAGACAAGACGGGACAGAGCACGTTTGAGGACATTGGGGACATTCGGTCTTAACTCTGTTGGGTGACATTGCAGAACGTGATAATAAGTAAAATGGCAATCCGAATAGCGCACACTTCCACCGTGTGATTTGCATTTATTTAACCCAGCAAATAAAATAACTGCCGGACACTCGGTGATAATCCCCAATCTGCGCGCCAAGATTCCATGACTTGTCCTTTAATCCTTGTCAGAAACATTTAACAGTAACGTCGCTTCTTTCACATGCCTTTTCATATCTGGGGGCGCAAACATGGCTCTGACTCCTTGTTGCCATGGCGACCTGGTGATGTGGCATTATGATTGAGTGTGGCTTGAGTGAACCACATAGCTACAAGGTTTGATTGTCACGCCGTGGGCGCACTTGCTGGCTCTTTTGTTGGCTCGGGGATGATGGAATTGAGGTTGCGGCACATTTAGGTACAACTTAATGATCGTCGTCTGGAATTCTTGATGTACAACTATTACTTTTAGAATTAAAAAGCTGTCTGTGACCAAAATCGCCACCCGTGGTGTAGTCATTGGGGTGCTATTAAAATATTTTTAAGATGATCACAACAATAATTCATTCAATGAATTGATTTGGACAATTATTCCGAGGGTGTGTCCCATTCCATTGTCATATTTATGAATGAAATATGATGACATCTTTCAAACAATTTCGTGGAGCTCAGGGTCTGTCTCCCTGAGTTTCGCTCAAATCCACCAAAATCCCATTAAAACACCTGCGCCAAAACTTAGACCTGCTTTTCACATTTTTTTAAGATAAGTACACTTTTGGTCTTTGTATATATATTATATATATATATATATATATATATATACAAAGACCAAAAGTATATATATATATATATATATATATATATACTTTATAAAATAGATATAAAAGTGTGTATATATATATCTATATATATATATCTCTATATATATATATCTATCTATATATATATATACATACATATCTATCTATATATATATATCTATATATATATCTATCTATATATATATATATATATATATATATATATATATATATATATATATATATATATATATATATATATATATATATATATATATATATATATATATATATATATATATATGGGCAACCCTGTAGGCCAGTGGTTATACGTCGGCTTCACAGTGCAGAGGTACCGGTTCGATTCCAGCTCCGGCCTCCTGTGTGGAGTTTGCATATTCTCCCGGGCTTGCGTGGGTTTTCTCCGGTGCTCCGGTTTCCTCCCACATTCTAAAGACATGCATGGCAGCCTGATTGAGCACTCTAAATTGTCCCTAGGTGTGAGCGTGGTTGGTTGTTCGTCTCTGTGTGCCCTGCAATTGGCTGGCAACCGATTCAGGGTGTCCACCCTAGTGAGGATCAAGCTGTTCGGATGATGAATGAATGAATATATATATACCCTATATATATATTCATTATATATATATAGAGAGAGAGAGAGAGAGAGAGAGAGAGAGAGAGAGGAGAGATCGATAAACATTAAATTAAAAACTATTTTCTATAATTACTCCTGTCACCGGTGGTATTTTGAGGCATGCTATGATAATATAAAAATGCCTTAGAAAAAAAAAAGGTAAAATCTTTGTTTCCCCTGAGGACTCTTCTCGCATCTTTTAAGTGCTTCTCAAACATTCATTGAAGTTGTTCAATATTTCATCCCCCACTGGTATTCATTTTTTTCCCCCCATTTTATGTTCACCTAGCCTGTCGGAAAAACTGTGCACATCTCAGACAGGAATGGACAAATGGCTAGATGCTGTAAAATCACATTTCCTTGTTTTTCCATCTTTGGATGATGTCATCTGGGTGGGGACAGCGTCCGAATCATTTCAATGGTTTAAATTCGGCATCTTGAGAAGATTCCCATAGATTCCATTTCCCATCCCCCACAATGCCCGAAGATGGTCGTCGACCGTTTGTCGGCACCCCTTTCCTCCCACCCGTTCCATGGGCTGTGGTAACAACGTGTGCCATCCATTACAGAGAATTTCAGTTTCTCGGACAACCTGCAATTACGTCACAAAGTGGTGGCGGTGGCAGCGGCCTCGCGCTCCGAAGCCAATCAGCAGCTTTTGAATGGCTGACTGACTCACTCACCGCTGTACTGAGTGAGGAGCGTCATAAAAAGATACTCGTCGTGACTCATGACACATGTGCTACTTGCGCAAATAATGGGATGACATGTTATCATCATTAAACAGACTCATTGTGTGGTTGTGACCTGATCTTGTACCATGTTTCGGTGTACGTAAAGATATTATCGGTGTAATGCATATCATTTGTGTGATTGATGTGGTCCATTTCGACTTGGCAATACAGGAGTGCCTTGAATTACGAGTTCACTTAGTTCCATGCTTGTAACTCAAAATACCCGTGTCCTAAATTCTGCTCAAATTAACGGACACGCTATTGCTCTTCCATATTGTACTTGATAAAAACATAGCATAATTAAATGCTCATTGACATTGTGCTGCTTCTGGTGTCCACGAGGGGGCAGTATAATACTTAATAACTTAACTACAGTGATACCTCGGCTCACGAACTTAATTGGTTCCCAGAAAGTGTGTGTGAGCCGAAAAGTTTGTCTTCCGAACATTTATTTCCCATAAGAAACCATTAAAATGAGAATAATCCGTTCCCAGGTCCCCATAAACATAATTTTCGACTAAATAAGCCTTAAAACTACACAAAAATATACCTTATTTTATGTATGATAAATGTGCTATTGTATTGAAATTAAATAAATAAACTGTACTGTATAATAAAGTCGTTTTATTTACCTTTGTGATCGTAGTTGATGGCTTGATGGAATGGAGTGGGAGGGTGAGGGAGGGAGGAGGGAGTTACGGTTTGGAAGGAGAGTCACCTTCCATAAGGACTGTAGGTAACTCAACCTCCGGTGTGGCTTCTCTTCTTTGCTTCTTAGAAGGAGACTCTTTATCCTTTTTGCTGACTAAAAACCTCTTAATTGACACCTGTTGCGTGTTAGCGTACTGGTACTGGGACGCTAAGTCACACAAACGCACACCTCGTTCGTGTTTTTCAATTATCTCCTTCTTCTGCTCGATCGTAATTTTCTTTAGTGTTTTCTTCGGCTTAACACTAGCCTGTGGTGGGGTCTTTTTCGGTCCCATAATAGCAAAAGTGCCGATCAACTCAAACCACGTCCGCATTCAAAGAAAGGGGGTGACGAAGTGAACGCCGTGAGCGTGCGTCAGTTTCTCGCGGCCTCCACAGGGGCGCTGTTCGACCGCTTGGTTTGGTTCGTCCGCCGAAAACTAGTTCGTCAGCTGAGACTAAATGCTCGCGAAATTAATGTTCGTGAGCCGAGGTACCACTGTACATTATAAATACACTGGCGGGGGTATTATGAGCAATCTTATGCAGAGGATAAAGAATATATGCCTGGGTCTTGTCTTACAATCTGTCTGGACATGTTGTTCAAGCACCACCTCAAGGAAAACAGAATAATTTGTTCTCACCGCAGATTTGTTTGTTTGTTTATTTATTTATTGAACATAAAACATATACAGTAATAATTTGACAGAAAATAAGGTAAGTCAAATTTTCAGCTTTGATTTCAATCCAAAGCAGGTGAACAAGTGTCGGAATTTGCAACAGTTCCCACTATTTAAGGGACCAAAAGTAAAGGGACAAATGAACACTCATAAATCAAACTTTCACTTTTTCTTACTTGGTGGCAAATCCTTTGCAATGAATTGCAGCTTAAATTTGGTAACGCAAAGATATCACCAGGCACTGGATTTCATATATAAAATACTCACTGTTGCATATACTGTACAAAATGCATTCATGGTCTATTTGGTGTTTTGAGTGTGTAGGATTTTGCTTTTATGTCGTTTTAAAGTTCCTGTTTTGAACAGTCACCAGTTATTGAGTGGTTGCTCAATAATGCCTCATCTTGTCACGTTTTAAGAGCAAGACGGGGTTGGTGCTGCATCCTCAAAATGTCCGCATTTCATCAGCCTTTCTTGTATTTCGCCATCTGTGTCTGTTCGACAACATGCCCTCCTGCCTTCTGTGTCGCAGGAAGTGCAGCCGGTGACTTACTATGGTGCGATAACTCCGCAATAAGCGGCGCGATTGTTTTTTTTTTTTTTTAAATTAACCACCCAAATATTCTGTAAAAGGGCGGCACGTGGTCGACTGGTTCGCTTGTCCGTCGCACGGTGCAGAGGTGCAGGCTTGGATTCCAGCTCCGACCTTCCTGTGTGGAGTTTGCATGTTCTACCCGTGCCTGGGTGACTTTTCTGGTACTCTGGTTTCCTCCCGCATTCCAAAAACATCCATGTGGGCGTAATGGAACACTCTAAATTGTCCCGAGGTGCTGCAGGAGATTGGCATGAACTGCAACAAGCTCTTGCAGATGATGTTGGCAGCTGCGAAGTGAGCACCTGGAGACCACCCTCCACCCCCAAATGCGCATCTGATTATGACAACCCACCCCTCCCCCACACACATACACCAGTTGTACCTCAGTCAATATTTAAACATATACTGTATGAGAGAAAGGTAATGCATCCAATGAATTGTTGTCTACCATGATTCAGGGGGCTTGATGCACAATGTTGTCATACTTATGAATGAAATATGATGACATCCTCATAAATATCTGCAGAGCACAGAATCTGGCCACCAAAATTGAGCTACTCCACCTGTGCCACAACTTAGACCTGCTTTTAGCCAGTTTAAAGTCGAGTCTACGTTGTGTCACCATATTATCAACTGCGCCGAGCTATTGAGAATGCCTTCAATCTGCTGGAACGCCCAGCAAAGCATAACACGGTCTGGCAAATTCCCAAATCCAGTAAACTAGAGTTGCCACGGCACAAAATGAAGATGAACCAATGTTTACGCTGACCTTACATGCATCTGACTATGAAAATAGGCCCCAGAAAGTTGTCTTTTCTTTAGATTAAAAAAGTAATAATTGTTTCATTAGTAAGTCCTGCCCCCGGCCCCAAATAAAAATGATCAACTTCTCTTTTGTACCCACAATATGACTTTATTCTCGTGATATTCCCACTTGAAAAAAAATACAACTGAATTCTTGTTTTTTTCAACCCCCCAAAAAAACAACAATTAGGGGGACAAAAATTATCGTTTTCTCTAGATTCTGTGACTTTTTAACCCAATAACCACTTACTATAATTGTCCAAAGATTATGCCTTTTTCCCTCAATATAAACACACACACACACAAAAATAGTCATTCTTCCTCTCGACATTTCTCATTGGAAGACAAGTGGAGGTTGATGAGAGAACCGGTCCGTCGTAGGGGTCCCCACACCCCCCGCCGCCGATTCCGCTTCGAGTGGTTGCGGGTGGGCGACTTGTTAGCGCGGGACCACGGGGTGCCTCCCTCTCGCGTTGTGTCCATGAAGAGATACAGTGGCTGGGATGGAGACGGCCTGGAGGTGGGGGCTGAATGGAGCCGTGGAGAGCCTCATTGAGTGGAGATGCACTGAAGCACACGTCACATTCTATCAATTACTGCACCTATGTGCAGAAAATAATCTGACCGCTGACAAAATCAACCCAGCACGGGCAAAAACTGCCAATATCTATCGGATTAGGGAGAGGGTCAGGTTGTCCATTTTCATAAAATAGTAGCCTACACACCAGAAATTCATGACAGTAAGATTTGATAAGAAAGAAATTATAATGCAGTTTGATATGTACGATATTTTTCTCTTGAGTTGCAAGCAAAAATTGGAGGGCATTGACGAGCTAATGAATAGCATCCGTGTCGCAATGTCCCCTTTAAGGAACACATATTTGAACACAAACGCTATTTTAACAATAGTTTTGAGAGGAAAAGAATGACAATGTCAAGTGTCCGGATAAAGTACGCACAAGAACGTCTCGAAAATGAAGCACTCAGCAAGTAAGTTATTAATCGGACAGCAGTGTGTTTATGTTTTTATTTATCACCGCTGTTAAATAAAAACATGATTTCAGAGAGTTAAGTCCAAATATTACAGGAAAAAAAATGGAGTCAGTAAAAATAACAAAGCAGCTTTTGCGAGGGTGTTGAACGTCAACAGTAACACTCGGTGCGGAACCTAAAACGACCCAAAAAATAACGAGTGACTCACACTCGTGGACTCGGTGCAATTTGCACCCAGCAGGGAAGCGCAGTGCTTATTCCCCTTCTCATGGACACTTTCTGTCTGCCTTGCTGCCTCTCTGCCCGTCTCTTGGTCAGACTGTCTGTCGCTCCTTTTGCCTCTGTTGGTTGCCTGCCTGTTTCCATCTGTCTGTCTCCCCGTCTCTGTCTACTTATCACTCTGTCTTTGTGCCTGTCTGTCCAATTGCTATTCTGTCCAGATGTCCATCTGCCTGTCTCTCACACTGCCTGCCAGCTTGTCATACCATCAGAATCTGTTTTTTTTGCCTGTCTGTCTTTCTTTTCTCTGCCTGGTTGTCTGTCTCTGGGTCAGTCTCTGTATTTGCTAGTCAACCTGTCTGTCCGTCACACTGTCCATCTGTCCCACCTGTCCGCCTATCTACAGTATCTACTTCCTTCCGTCTTTCTGTCTTTCTACCTGCCTTTCTGTCCACTCGTCTCTGTCTCTCTGACCGTCTGTCTCTTGTATGCCAGTCTCCTTCTGTCTATCTGTCTGTCTGTCACTATTTGCTTATCAGCCTGTCTACCTTTCCGCTCGCTTGTCTCCCACTGTCCCAGCTTCTCTGACTGTCTGTCTGCCTGTCGAACTGACCGCCCGCTTGTTTGTCTGCTTGTCTGTCACTCTTTCTTATTGTCGTTCAGCCCGCTTCTACAGTACGTCTGTCCATTTGCGCCCGACTGTCTTTTTGTCTGCTTGTCTCGCCGTCCTCCTGCCCAACTCTCTTTGTGCCTGTGTACGCAGCATTAATGCCATCAAGTAGTGAAACGCAGTGCAAGATGATGTCGTCAAAGTAGTATTAGAGGACTCCACAGGCGGACGCTGCTGGCACTTTCTCCATGGCAACAAGGCCGATGCTGCTATTACCAGCCTAAACAGACCTACCATTACCGACTGACTGAGTGACTGGCTGGCCACCCCTTCCATTTGCATCCATGTCCTTGAGGCAAGTCTTGTAAAGCCTTCCTGTAAATGAAAGGGCGCTTGCGTCACACGCGTCATCCAATCACAACAATGCTTCTCTTTCTCGGCTCCCTCTTTTCAATCAACTCTTTTTTTTTAGTGGTCGATGCAGTTTGAAAGATGTACGAGAGGTGCCTTTCTGTTTCCTGTTTAGGACTTTTCATGCCATCATTGTTTGAGGAAAACTGTATGGGCCTCGCTTTGTGCAATGGGCACAGAAAGGGGGATTTCCTCAAACTTAGTCGCATAGAATTGCATCTAAAGGATCTTGATGAGATGAATGATTAGAAATGCGCGGTCGTATTATGAGTTGTGTGCATGTGTATGTTATTGAGTGGATGTGCGTTTTTCTCTGTTTGCATGTGTCCATATGTGTTAAAAAAAATGGCAACCCATTTCCAACTACAAGTGTACAATAAATTAGCTTGTGCAACTAGAACATTAAAAACATGACCCAAGTAACTTCACAAACTCGTTTTTAACAGCGCATTTGCAGAACTAAAAACAAACAAAACAGCCCATGACATGACTTAACAGTATGTACTAATACATAGATAAGTTGCCGCAGAAGGAGATCAAGCGTTTTTTTTTTTTATTCCTCTGAGGTATGTGCATGTGCTTGTGGAGTGTTAAAATAAAAGCATGAATTTCAAAATAAGACTCCGTCTTTCAAACTAGAAATTGCCCCCCCCCCCACTCCCTCTCTCGATAGACTGATTAGGATGTGTCCCAATATTTTTTTTGGTCCATCTGACGTTTGCTCGGAGATGGATCCCGCTGTGATGGCGCCAGGCCCGGCCGGGTCGCTGTCCGTGGTGCTGAAGGTCGGTGAGCAACGGGGCTGAAGATCACTTTACCTCCAAACGGTCGGGTTTGTATTCCGTTTGGGTGGTAATTGGGGGGCAAGTGTCGGCGCGCACGTGCACCTGAAGACAAACGGGCGGTGGAGAGCGAGCGCGAGGTGAGTCACGCAACCACTCGGCAGTCTTGTGAATTGCGCCCAGCAGGGAAGCGAACCTACCGCCTGGCGGGGGCATCTGCTAAAGGTCAGCATGGCGCACAACACACTTTTATGAATGGTTTCACGTTTTTGTATGCGCGTGCATCTGCACGTGTGTCATACTTCATTCATGCATATATTTTTTGAAAAACTCAAATTCAAAACTACTTTAATCGATATATTTAGCGGTCGCTGTGCGTCGTATTAGGTTGCAAAACATCGTGTCATTGTAGAGAAATAATTGTTTATGAACTACTTCGTTAAGAAAATAACGAGCCATCTGGTTAAAATGTTTACTACTCGATAGTAATAAAGATGATGATTGATAATGACATTCAGAGAAACGTGTTTATTAACTTCTCCAGAATAAGAATAATTTATATTTGTGGACTGTAACAATCGTTAAAACATATTTATAAGGTGTAGTTCGTAGTGAGGGGGCTAATTAAATCATTATTGTTGAATGTATTTTTGGGACTGATTTATTGATTTATTCGCTCCTCGAGCAACCGTTATCTCACTTTGTTGCCGTCTTCTCATTTCTATGTGACGAGGTGCAAATCCCAAAGGAACAGACACCCCCCCACCACCACCACCACCGCCGCCTCCCTTCGCCACCCCCTTCCTCCTCCTCTTCATCCTCCTCTTCTTCATCCTCATCCTCTTCCTCACAGCGGCAGCGGCAGACACGTCGTGCGGCAGCAGCATAAGAAGAAAGGACGGACTGACGCACCGGACAGCACCTTCGGCGTGCAGATTTGGGGGAGGAAGAGGAAGGAGGACGCCCCCACACAAACCCCCTCGGGGAGAAGGCATGGCTTCCTATGCATCGGTAAGTTCGCCATGACATTTCTTACCCCCCGTTGACGCGCCTTTACTTGCCTTGTCTGCGGGGGCGGGGGTTTGGGGGGTGGGGGGGGCACAACGTTGAAGGACTTTCGATGAGCTTTTTGAATGGGACTCAATGATGTGCAGCTCTAAGGATGGATGCAGCGTGTGTGTGTGTGTGTGTGTGTGTGTGTGTGTGTGTGTGTGTGTGTGTGTGTGTGTGTGTGTGTGTGTGTGTGTGTGTGTGTGTGTGTGTGGAAGTGAGGGGTAACAATGGGTTCGGGGTGGACGATACGCTCAGGACGCATGTTGAGTGGATGCACTGCACGATTAACGCATTCATTTGGATTACCAGCTTCATCTGACACAGCACCCAACGGACTGGGGCTTTTTGTGCAATGACTGTGGATGTATTGCCTATTAAATGTGCTCCCCAGATAGTCCATGTTATACTCTGAGTCAATCAACACACACACACACACACACAGACGTGCGCGCACACATACACACGAGTTCTTGTCTGCCCCGACAATTTGGATTGAAAATATATGAGTCACATGCCCCCCTCCCCTTAATTTGCGATGTCACGTGACACTTTCCCCCTTCCTACATGCTTCAATCTGCCATGATGGCTTCCTCATTTCTTTGCAGCCTGTCACCTTCTTCCTCCCCTTCTTCCTCTTCGTCATGCTAATCTTTTTTTTTCTTCCTTCTTCTGTGGTGTGGTTGTGTTTGCGCCGCCCGCTACGCGCAGGAGGGTCCTTGTGAGTTACGACTCGCTGAAACATGCGAGAGAGATGCTCGCCGGCTAATTGGATTGGCCACGAGAGGCGAAGGGACATGAGGTGGAATTTGTCTGTAGGAGAATGAGCGCAGAGAGAGGAGGTGTGTGTCGCAGTGACGGCTCCAGGATTTTTATTTATTTATTTATTTATTTATTTATTTTGCCTCCCGGGGCTAAAATAAGAGTCTGCGTAAAACAATTTCTTAATGTATGTTAGAATATCAACTAAAATGCTGGAGGGGCTTAACTGGGGCGACATAGATTTCTGACGGAGTGCGAGCGGGTGTGTCCTTGTCTTCCTATTTATGTGTGGCACAGCCTTTATTATGGGAACAGTTGTCTCTGTTGCAACATTCTGGCCACCAAAAAACACATGATCAACCAATTGACCATATTTGTGTGCGTGTGTGTGTGTGTGTGTGTGTGTGTGTGTGTGTGTGTGTGTGTGTGTGTGTGTGTGTGTGTGTGTGTGTGTGTGTGTGTGTGTGTGTGTGTGTGTGTGTGTCTTCATGTCTTTCTATCCTTGTGTGGCACCTTGGCATGCAGTCATTACTGTGGGGACATTTTGTCAAAGAAAATGCCAGGATGAGCTCCTTACCGCATTTGACTGTGTGGGGGCGTGTGAGTATGCTTGTGTGTGTGTGTGTGTGTGTGTGTGTGTGTGTGTGTGTGTGTGTGTGTGTGCGTGGTGTTGTGGGCTCTTGTTATTCTCTTGGTGTGGCACAACCTTTAATGACATTAGTGCCCGTGGGGACATTTTGACTCGTCCGCTCAACAGCAATGTCCAGATAAGCCACTTTTCACCGCCATTACACTGCGAGCGGGTTCATATGTGTGAACTTGTACTGGCAAGTGTGTGTGTGTGTGTGTGTGTGTGTGTGTGTGTGTGTGTGTGTGTGTGTGTGTGTGTGTGTGTGTGTGTGTGGCGCATACATGCTCATGTGTGCTTGCAGTGATTCATTGCTGTTTCAGGAAGCTGTGTGGATGAGTAATTCAAGCCGGGTGGGGGTGGTGTTTTATTTTATTTATATTTTCAAATTCTTCCTCATTGTGAGCCTTTCAAATTTCACCCTCCCCCTCCCACCACCAAGTTTTGCATTTTGTCTGAGCTCCTTTGTTTAATTTACGATGTCTTCTGGGTAAATATGATTAAATGGAGAAAGGGCGTAGGGTGTTTGCTCCATTTTTGGTGTTTTTATATTGTGTAGTTTCAAATAAAGCCCCAAAAACAAAAGCAGATGAACTCATTGCGTTGGTATAAAAAACACATGTTGGGTTCAAGGGTGGAAGCTGTGTGAGATATTGTGCAGCTTGTTTTCTTAAATAACGCTAGACATCGATAATGCACGGTGCAGTTTCCACGGCAACGGCCGACCAATGATAATAAAACGACAATTACAAATGGTTGCAGCTTCTTTGACCTACACCGTTTTTTTTTCACATGAATTTACACGCTCTTGAATTATTCGGGGTTTTTTGTTAAATATGATATCATGGAACAGATTAATGTGCTCAAAAAATCCTGACAAAAAAGGTGACTATTTTATTTATTATATCTTTTTTATATTTATATTTATTTATTTATATATATATATATATATATATATATATATATATATATATATATATATATATATATATATATATATATATATATATATATATATATATATATATATTGGGGTGCACAAAATCAGTTCAAATTCACCACGATTATTTCTCACTTCCTCTTTGATGCACTATTGTTGCAGGGGCCTTGATGCTAAACTATGCTGTAAGAGGGAGCGGGGCATCGTAGCCAACACACACGAACACGCTCGCATACTCAGAAGAAGCCCTTCGATGGAGACAATGAGAGACTTGGTCCTGACTGTGATCATCCTTCTGCCTCTGGTGAGTATCGTCGCGCTGATTGTGTGCACGTGTGTGTGTGTGTGTGTGTGTGTATGTGTGTGTGTATCATCGGTCATCCCAGACAGCGTCAAACCATATTGGGTAACTTAAGTGCGACTTCAAGACGGAAACTGCATTCCTCACCATGACTGAGTGCAATCAGTGAATGAGTAACAACTGAGCTCTTTAATTGTTTTCTTTTTTTCCGATTAGTGCTATTTTAATTCAGTGAAAGGCTTGGTGAAATCAGGGCCCCCGTTTGTGGAGCCAAATATGGTTCCTCAAATATACAGCTGAGTTTGTTTTCAATGCAAAACGCATGACAACGTTTTCATTGTTTTCTTGATTGGTTTGCTCAGAATCACGTTTCGACAACCTGAAAGGGAGGCGCGCGAGCTTCCATTCAAGGAACCAAATGTGATACAGTCTAGTGCTTTGTTCCTTGATATTTGAGAAATTGGTCTGAGAAACATCAGTGTACGCATTCAAAAAGCCACACGCAGCAAACTAACATGGCTCTACTTGACTCCCTTGTGAGGTCTGTCTTCCCATATGCATTTAATTACATATTTTATGAAACTAAACATAGTTCTGGCGCCACGGTGGTCAACTGGCTGACACATCCGCCTCATAGTGCAGCGATGCAAGGTTCAAATCTGTCTTTGGCCTTCCCGTGTGGAGTTTGCATGTTCTCCCTGAGCCTCCGTGGGTTTTCTCCGGGTACTCCGGTTTCCTCCCACATGCCAAAAACATGCATGGCAGGCTGATTGAACACTCTAAATTGTCTCTTGGGTTTGAGGGTGAGCGTGGATGGGTGTTTGTCTCTGTGTGCCCTGTGATTGGCTGGCAACCAGTTCAGGTTGTCCCTCGCCTACTGCCCGAAGACAGCTGGGATAGGCTGCAGCACCCCCCGCGACAATTGTGAGGATAAAGCGGATCGGAAAATGGATGGATGGATGGAAAAGTGATGTTATTTTCCAAGTAAGGAGTCAATTATGGTTTATTTAACCCTTTCAGGGACAGCGGTCACTACAGTGGACAGCCTATCGTGTTATCAGGTTACAGGTTATCATTATTGGCACATGAAAGGGTTAATATAGAGCTATGTTTGTTTATTGTAATCGGAAAAAAATGAAGATTCATCAGTCTCCTGATTTGTTTGATTAAAAATAAAAATCACATGGCTCACCTGAGCTTCCACGTAAGGAACCAAATAGTTTTTTTTTAAACAGAAAGCTAAGTTGGGTGCAATTCATGTATACGATGTATTTAGAATTATTATGATTTTTTTTCCCAGTACTTCATGTTTATCAGCAGTATGTAATTAATTCACAGTCTCACCCTGCCACCATAACCCCCCTTGAACTCCACAAGTGTCCTTCAAGCTGACATCTTTACACGCAGCATCCACCATGCTCTCCGGCTAACCTTGGCCTCCCGTTGTCAATGTACCCAGCGTGTGTCAAACGCCGCCGCTGCCACCGCCCGGGTCAGCAGCGGCTGAGGTGAGGGGCCAGTGTGGCAGCAGACTGCCACGACAAATGGCGCTTTTATTATCCGTGCTGCACGTTGGGCTGCCAGAGTGCCGGCCCGATGTTAACTGAGCCTTGAAACTAGCGTTGGAGGTCTGCTGCCGTGATCTTTCAGACTGGGGCGTCTATTTTGGGAGGTGGTTAGAAAATATATGCTGAAGTGGCCCCGCAGCACCATTTTGTTGTGGTTAATTTTTTTGTGTGTGTTTGATACGTATGCAATTGTTTATCTATCTATCTATGCATATACACAGGCTCTCTCTCTCTCTCTCTC
Source organism: Hippocampus mohnikei (assembly GCA_026261675.1). Lineage (NCBI taxonomy): Eukaryota > Metazoa > Chordata > Actinopteri > Syngnathiformes > Syngnathidae > Hippocampus > Hippocampus mohnikei. The sequence continues at coordinate 1,383,747 of JAKGUB010000333.1, read as the reverse complement.
TGTATACCGTATTTTCACGACCATTCGGCGCACCGTGTTGTTGGGCGCAGTCTCAGTAACGGGTGCTATTTCTCTTCACCTCTTACACGCTCACCGACTGGTACAAGCTAGGGACGTGCCTTTAGTGTCCTCTTACACGCCCACCCTTCACTCATTGGCAGACTTCCGCATGCCTGACGTCACTCACGCCCGCCTTTTCTCTATATAAACAGCGTGTCGGCCAGAAGCGCGCTCAGTCAGGCTTTGGAACTCGGCTCATACACTAGACTTTTAATGGCGCCTTATGGTCGTGAAAATACGGTGTATATATATATATATATATATATATATATATATATATATATATATACACACACCGTATTTTCACGACCATATATATATAAACTGGGATGCTTCTGCTGCTGCTGCTAGCAACAATGGATCTATATATATATATATATATATATATATATATATATATATATATATATATATATATATATATATATATACACGTATTTTCACGACCATATATATAAACTGGGGATGCTTCTGCTGCGCTGCTGCCTAGCAACAATGGATCTATACTATATATATATATATATATATATATATATATATATATATATATATATATATATATATATATATATATATATATATATATATATACACATATTTTCACGACCATATATATATAAACTGGGATGCTTCTGCTAAGCAACAATGGATCTATACTCCCTTGAAAGGCGAAGCCCGTGTCCTTTTGTTTATGAAAAACAGCGCATCAATAAGCGCAATCATTAATCACAAAAAGAAGAAGGCACTGGTGTGCGCTCACATTCCGTCACTTTCAGTCTCTCCGATCCCGGGAGGTGCCCGAGGTTAATTCATATTAAAAAAAAGTGATGAGTCAGCCAAAGAGAAAAAGAGAGAGAGAGTAAGAGTCTTTTGGAAAGGAGAAAGGACACATCATGAGTCTAAATTGAGTCTCTTTGCTTTCTGTTGCATTTGGCAGGTTGGAGCGGAAAGCCAGCTGATTGCGCTGATTATGTGATGTTCGGTTGAAATGAGCCATAACATCTTGTTTTTTTTCCTAATGACGGGGCATCACCAGTTTGGAATCTGGTGCAAAATATTAGACCGCTTTTCTTGGATGTTTATTTTCATATTTCCAATTGAGATCACATTCTCAAGTTAGCTAACGTTTGATATTTTATTGTGGTGCCTTGCGGCTTGTTTTGTCAACGGTGCTAGTGCACAGGATCCCGTTGGAATTGTATAAAGTGCCTCCCGCTTCCGCTTTATTGTCTTTAATTATTCGCCCTCCTGCTATATTTTTCAGCAATCATTTTGAGCCGGGAAACCCCATGAAACGAAAAATAAATCGCTAACTGAAAATACTTAAGTCAATGAAAGGCTCTCAAATCCAGCATATTTACAATGATGAAATAAAAAATAGACCGCTTTTCTTTTCTTCTTTTCTTTAACCACTTGATTTTTTTTCTTTTTAGGAAGTGTAATATCAATAAATTAGTTTTATGAAAGAATTAGTTTTAAAAACTGCTTTCAGTCGCGGAAAATACGTCATAAAGTGTACATTGAATGTCGTTGAGCATACATTTTTTTTTGTAAGCCAGCCTCCGTTATTTCCTGAAAAATAGTCACTTATCTGCTTGTTTTTATGCTCAGGTCAAAAAATTAGGGTATTGCTTTTGCACCATCTGGTGGCTTCTTGGTCTGAAGGAAACAATTTTAAGCGAATTGAAGTGTTTAATTTAGACACAAATAGTCTTTAGCCGCCACCTTGTGTCATCCATAGACAATTACCAACCCTTTTAGGAGACGTGTTAGTTAGTCGCGGAATTTATTACGGCCTTTAGAAAAGCACATGGCAAGCTATGTTAGCTTTGACATTGGCGACCAAAAAACATCACAGTATCCACACTCTGACTTCCTTTGCCAGCAGCAAACGACTGAATAGACAGCGCCACTCACTCCATTTTACCTTCGGTGCGTATCGACGACACAACATGATTTCATCAGTGGCGTCGCTACGCCTTCGCCGAGCTTTTGATCCAATTTCCTATCTACCTCTGTAAAGTAAGCTCTTATATTTGTGTGTATTTCTCAACACCCTATTGTATTACTTGACCTTGCTTTTCTGTGTTCACATAAAACTTTCCTCACACACTATCTGCCACACACATTCCATCGCAGCTCACACCAGTACCTTTCCATTGTTTTGACTGCGCATGCTCTACACAAAATAAATGCACTCTGCAGCGGCGAACTGACAGGAGATCTTGTGAGCCGAGGCACTGGAACATCGTGCCCTCCTTGTTCTTCCCTGCTGCAGCAGTCTAAAACTTTATCTCAGTGTGCTGCCTGTTCTTTGCCCGGGTCGGCCAGGCCTTTTAGACCCAACAACCTCCCTCCCTCGGGTTAGAATATGTTGATGCCGTGTTTTCCTGATGTGATGTTTATGCGTAATTTCGTTCAGGTGGCGTCAGAATCGGAGCACTGCATCATTCAGCGAGAGCATGACAAATGCATGGAGCGGATGGACATGCACGACCCCAACGACGACTTGGACATGGGTGAGTCAGTCTGCGTTATCAGCTTGAAATAAGAAATGCCACGCCTCGAATCAATTCTCTTTTTTCCCTTGTGCTAAAAAAAAAAACATTTTTCCGCACTACATAATATGATATTGCCCTTACAGTCGAATCATATGTGTGACTTTCAAAGAATATTTTGTATTTGAATGTATAAGTTTGTCACAGTGTGCTGTAACCTTTGGAAAAATAGATGCCTGGCATCCAATAAATGTTTCCTCCCCCTCAGTTAACAAATACCATACAATATGGCATGGCACTAAATAACAATTTATGTGATTGTTATTTTCATTTATTGTCCATGCTAATAGTAACACTCCCCAAATCTGCAATTACTGGAATATCTACGCTTACTTTAGGCACCTAACCAGTTGGGCCGCAATTGATAAGACTCCCCCTTCTTTCAAAAATTGCGAATAAAGGCCTCCGGCTTTTGGACACTTCATTCCTCTGCAGTTATTGCAAAAAATACAATTTACAATGTTTTATTTTTTTATTCATTTTTATTTTTTTAATGAATCCTAGTGCAGCCCGCTGAGCCAGCTAACTAATTGGCCCTAAATTAAGATTGTTTGATATGATTTTTTTTTTTAAAATCTCTACTATAGGCCTCCACCTATCTGCTTTTTTTTTTGTAATATCTGGGATATTTTATAAAGTTCTTGCAGTCTTCTTGTTTCCTTCGTGTTTATTTTATTGCAGCCTTTTTAGGCATTGAACTATTGGATCTAAATTAATCCAATGTATGATAACTCCTTTTTTTCTCCATCTTAATCCTTTTTGTTTTCTTTAATTTCACTTGACATCATTTTGAACACACCTGTAATGTTGTTGAACCCTTTCAGAGACAGCGGTGACTACAGTGGACAACAGCTTATCACGTTATCAGCTGCATGAAAGGCTTAATGTGATCCTAAATGTCCGAAGGACTCCCCCATGAACACATGAGACCTTTGTGAAAACATGTTGTGTTTTCTACTCTATATTAGTTCATAAAAATCATTGACTTCTACTTCAAATATGGTTTGCGTTGCAGTAAGTGTGTCGAGTGGACGTTGCACCTTTCCTGTAGCGTAGCCAGTGATGATGCAGCGCTTGGTCGGCAACCCCGTGTGCCTCATTTGACTCAGATTTGCCCTTTCAAAGTAATTGGCTTCCTGTCCGGCTCACCACACACAAGCCAAACACATTAAGGAGAAGAGAAAGGTCTACAAACACGCACTCGCGCACGTCCACGCTACATACGCCGTGTTGGATGAAACTGTCATGAGAAAAATGCATGCAAGTCAACACTCACACACATACACACACCCACACACACACACACACGGGTGCGCATATGCGCACTTGCATATGCGCGCTTGCACACGCCTTTGCATCACTATAAAACCGCTGGAGCATGAACGATGGCGAACATCTGGAGGGAAGAAACGCTGGGAGGTGCTGAAGGTGTAAGAGGTGGAAGGAGAAGAATAAGAAGAAAGGCAATGAAAACAAAGTATTTATTGTCAAGCTATGCCTTGGGACAAATTAATTATTTCGTGCAGCCTGTAACCTGATAACTTGGTAAGCTGTCCAGTGTAGTAACCACTGTCCCTGAAAGGGTTAATGAATTGAAACTGATTTTCGTGAGACAGAGCACGTCCTCCATGCTAAATTTACTTCATCCAAAATAATGACAATTAACCGGAAATGTAAATTATCGAAGCATTTTTTGGGAGGAATTTTAGACCGGTCCGAAATGACAGAAATGACTAAAGAAAGCATGCTTGTGCCCCCAAGAAATAGCCTGAAACTCGTAGCTAAACTTCTTCACATTTCAAAACACAAGCCACAACAAAACGTGGCTTCTTTTGCCAAATATGGGCAGTAACGCTCATTCCCCTCACCCACTCCATTCACGACTCTTTGTCGGAACTAACTCCGCCTTGCAGTATGTACAATAAATGACGGACATAAACACATTGATGCGCCTTGGGAACCTGGCTACGTTCACTTTCCCATCGCTGCATGTGTATCACATTCACTAGCCTCACACATATTCATTCCCACAGCGTGCCCTTGGATGTGGGACAACCTGACCTGCTGGCAGGCGGCCGACGTGGGCGAGGTGGTGGTGGTCAACTGCCCCGAGTTTTTCCACGACCTGATGGGCCCGGAGGACGGTGAGCCAAAAGACTCTTCGCGAGACTTCCAATCCCCAGGAGGGATTTTCTTCTCATGTGAATGCTTTCCATGCAGAGATGGGGCGGGTGAGTCGCAACTGCACGGAGGAAGGCTGGTCCGAACCGTACCCTCACTACCTGGACGTGTGCCTCTTCTACGACAACGCCACTAAACCGGTGAGGTTCTCATACTCACTTGCTCACATGCTCATGTCAATGTCACACACTCTATGTCCTCTTTTAGGACATGTACTATGCCTCAGTCAAGGCCCTGTACACGGTTGGCTACAGCACATCCCTGGTGTCTCTCACCACTGCCATGGTCATCCTCTGCAGGTTCAGGTGAGCATGAGAAATGACAAGATTTGGGCCCGGGCGATATGGATTTTTTTTTTTTTTTGGTGCACAGGTTTATTGCATCTAAAGAAAGAGCCTTTTTCATTTGGTCTACCTGTCACGATGCATCACTGGTATAGATAGATGATCAAAGATACATAAGTTATACTTAAAATAGAAATAAATAGAACTATCCATTATTTTGGGGATGTATCTCCTTCCCATTTAGGAAGCTCCACTGCACCAGAAACTTCATCCACATGAACCTGTTCGTGTCGTTCATGCTGAGAGCCATCTCGGTCTTCATCAAGGACGGCGTGCTGTACGCGCAGGAGGACAGCGACCACTGCTTTGTGCATACGGTCAGTGTGTGTGTGTGTGTGTGTGTGTGTGTGTGTGTGTGTGTGTGTGTGTGTGTGTGTATATATATATATATATATATATATATATATGTATGATGTTTTGCATGTGTGTTATTTACAATATCATGTATTTCTTTAAATACACTGTCATTCTATTTTTATCTGATTTTATTTTTATTTATAATAATAATAATTTACTTTTATGATATTATTGTTGCTGTCCAATCATTTTTGCTGTCCCATCAATTTTTTGTATTCTTTATCTATTATGTAATTATTCATTTTTGTCATATACTATATTGGTTATATATAGATTTATATTTGGTATATTTTTGTATTTAAAAGATACATACTGTAATGCATATACACCATTTTGAACACACACACACACATACTATATATAGTGCATAATTTTGCAACCAATTAGTTTTTATATGCATAGTATGTATAGTTATTTCTGGATTATATCTGTATTATACATTTTTAAAATTTATTAGATTACATTTTATAAATGCATTAATTAATAATATTCATATATGTGTATATATTTTTAATCTGTGCACAAAAAGTCCCAACATTTGGACATGCAGTGCATGAACTCAATATAACAATGTAACAGTTCTGGAACAGAATCGGACTCTAGAAACGTGCACTCAGAAAGGGTTGGAAAAAAAAAGGTTATCATACAACAATTGAGAAACTAAGTGGCATGAATCAGAAAGAACGTCTGGAGAATTCAACACTTGGGAGTCAAAATCAAGAGCAAGATGAAGATTCTCAATACATAGCAAATTGAGACGTGAAGCAGGTGCACAAAGTCCTCCACTGCCACCTGCTGGTTACAAATAAAAACACAATCACGACAAACAAGTATCAGATTCAATGCCTTGAACGTCTCTTACTTGTCATCTTATCTAATTAAAAAACACACAATTATTCTCATTACCAATGCAAAACAAGATCTTTTGTCCGGCAACAATACATCGCCCGCTCTAAGCAACCACGATGAATGGAGCTAATTGGCGATGCTAATGGCCATATTGCTGTTCGCCTCAAATTAACATAGCCACAATGGTTACCTGACAACAGCCCATTACATTGTTGTGTTTTATTTTATAATTAACAGGTAATCAACAGCCATGAAGCGCCAGTATAATGATACTTTTCTTATATATGTTTAGAGTTTTGTATTTTTAAAATCATTTTCAACACCTTTTTTGGCGAAATAGCTGGCAGACATGACATGATTTTAACGTGGGGCACCTTGTGTTCAGTTTGACTTAAAGCTACCAAAATAAATGTTTGTTGCTGTATTAAATTCAAAAGACACATTACATCTTTAAAATACATTTTAAAAAGCGGTTTATTTTCTTTTTAAATGTTATTTTAAGCAAGAACCTCTTGTTACATACAAGATGCCACTCAAGATATTTGACAGTAATTTCTCTACAAGTTTCTATTGTGCATTATTTTAGATTACTTGCTGCAGAATTTCAGAATATATTTCGGCCTTTTTTGGGGGGTAAAATTTTTTTTTTTTTTTTTTTTTTAAGCAAAGCAGGTGGATTGGCATCTTTACTGTTGTTTATGTGTACTCATGCAGGTGGCGTGCAAAGCGGTGATGGTTTTCTTCCACTACTGCGTCATGTCCAACTACTTCTGGCTTTTCATCGAAGGTCTCTACCTCTTCACTCTGCTGGTGGAGACATTTTTTCCCGAGAGACGATATTTCTACTGGTACACCATCGTCGGATGGGGTAAATCTTTTCTTTGAATTCAGATTAAACTAGAATTTTTTGGAGGGGGTATATGGAATGCAGATCACAATAATATTTTGATCGCATTGATATGATATGGACGTAGTCGTATGTGGAAATAAAATTCTAGACAGAATGTATTTTTTGCTGTTTTTCAAACGTTCTGTAACTCTATTTAGCAAACGCATATTTTAAACAGCAATTGTGATATCAGATTATTTTATATTCATCACTAGATGTGATTTACATACATTATTAACATTTATATGTATTAAAAAGTAAAAAGATCATGCAACATTTATTCCAAGACGTTTTTTTAAATCCAGAGAAAGCAGGTTTTATTAGAGTGAAGTCTTATTTATAACAGTACTTCAGATCTCCTCCTTCAATTTTGACAAAAAAAAAAATACTTTTTCTCTTCTCTGTTTTAATCGTAATTTATCAACATACGCACGAGGTGGAGCCACAACATAATCTATAATACATAATACTAAAAGGTTTAGTGTGTCCCATTTAAGGGGTTGTCACTGCAAGTTATCAATATGTCATAAACAAGGGCTTATTATTATTTTAATTCCATTTTATTTTTACTATAATGTCTGTTTTGTTTCAATAGGAACCCCCACCATTTGTGTGACCGTCTGGGCCGTGCTGAGGCTCCATTTTCACGACACCGGGTAAGCTGTTGATCCTGCATTTTATCTACCATACAGAATAAATAGTGGTCATTCATCACTGTGTGCAAATGGCATACTTACAGTTACCCAACGACTCTGTCGGCTTTCGGAATGTGCGTGTAAAATTGTAGACTATTTCGTTCTCTTCTTCCTCTAGATGCTGGGATACAAATGAACACACTGCTCTCTGGTGGGTTATCAAAGGACCTGTGGTGGCCTCCATTATGGTATGAAGGAAGCTCCTCATGTTCCACACGCCCTCACCATGTCAGGCCTGCCTGAAGGCATCACGTAATAACAAGACGTGTTTGCGTTTTTTTTTTTTTGTGGCTCTTTTTAGATCAATTTTGTTCTCTTTGTGGGAATCATCATCATCCTGGTGCAGAAGCTGCAGTCCCCTGATATCGGAGGCAATGAATCCAGCATTTACCTGTAAGTAAAAGCTTCAGGTGAATTTACCACCATCAAAGGGGATACAGTTTTAGGCAAATAGCATAGTTGCCTATTTTATACTTTGGACATTTTCAGGATTAAAAAAACAAAAACAAAAAACACAACAAAATCAATAAAATCAATAAACAAGAGTCCAGTAAACTTGATTCAATGACTGTGAATCTACACAGACATAAAGAAGAAAAAAAAACTTTTTTTTTTTTTTTTTTCGAAGAGTGTTGATTGCAGGCCAAATGTAGACAAAGAAGCATTCATGCACACAGTTTCGAGTCTTCAATGACCCCAGCGTGCATGTTTTTGGAATGTGAGAGGAAGCCTCCAAAATTTGAGGCACTAAACACGAGGCCATTGCATGACATGAATTGGCAAGCATAATTCAGCGCCTTGGCGAACAATTAAACTTTATTTGCTGTTCATCAGAGCCACTTCAAATGACATCGGTTGAAATGTGATTGGCTCATTTGGAACATAACATGGCCACATCCCCACTTATAAGATGGTGTGCACATTTATGCAACCACAATATCTGTGTTGTTTATTTTTACTTCCTTTCTCAAAATGTTTTTTTTCCAGGTGTTTTACATTGTGGGAGAACAAAAAAACAAAACATAGTACCGCATATCAGTTGAACTCCTTTTTCTTTTGTTTTCATAAGTGTGTTAAAGTCAGACTTAAAAAAAAAAAGTATGATCATTAAAAATAAATAAATAAATAAATAAATAAATAAATAAAAATGACAAATCTGATAAACAAAACACGCATACGTTCAGAGATGGGCAACTGGCGGCCTGAACGTGCCGAACTGTGAATATGCAGGAGTCAACCATAGTTTTAAGTTACAATATCACCAATCACCACTAGATGGCAGACATGTCTTAGTTGCGCTACCACTGGGTCTGATACTGCCACATGAATGAAATGAGTTTATGCGTTTTATGTTGGTTTCTTGTGCACCTTGAATTATCATTTTTATGCAAGAGAGCACAAAAAAACACCCAAAACCAGATGGTGGTTATTTTGTTGTTTGATTGAAACCTCATTGTTCTTGGGCTAGGATACTGGATCTTTTATTCTTTTATACATGCATTGAAAAATCTATTATGAAAAATGAAATAGCTGTATTTTACATGTACGCACATATTTTGTCCTTCTGTAAAATAGCATTTTTGCCATACGTCTGTTCAGGGAAATGCGCGGTCCGTACGTGCAGGAGTTTGCACAAAGTATCTTTCTGCAAATAAAATGCACAGAGCGTGTGTATGTGTGTGCGTGATCATGAGCGTGTCCTTAAAGACGTTGTCTTTGTTGTGCTGTTGTGTTGTCTTTGTGCTATGTAGCAGCTGTGCTCAGAAATGCTTCAGTGAGCCCTCACAGGCTGTTCAGCATTCGTGCAGGATGTCAGAGTTGTCCGCCATCACACTGTAAGTGTGTGTTTTGTCGCAGCGTGTGTGCGTGTGTCTGCATGATATACTTTACAGAACCCAAGGGGCCTCGTCGAATTTATTACATACACGCTCATGCCGTGTGGGTCGTCTTAGCCATGACATTGTGCTTCTTTTACCTGGGATCGCTTGGCATTTAAATGACACTCAGACTGCAACCTTTCGGTCTCGCCCCACATTAAAAAGCAAATCCTGACCTGCGAGTTAAAGAGCAGCTGAGACAACGGCAAACACGCTGATGTGTGCTCATGAGAATGGAGTAGGGAGTCATGCTTTAGTTTCATAAAATGAAGTTATTTACCAATTTATGTTAATATCATTTTTAATGGGATTTCAAAATTATCCTCATGAGGGTCGCGGACGTGCTTGGAGCCCCTCACAGCCATCTTCGGGCAGTAGGCGGGGTGTTATAATTTGTATTTAAAAATTTTTATTTTACATTTATTTTTTTGGGGTACCAGTCATTTTTTTAACATTCAATTAATTCCATAACATTTATTCATGCATCCTTTAATGCATCAGATAAAGGATGCTTTTATGTATTTACATTAGTTGATCTATTTTACAAGCTTGTCTTTTAGTTAAAACAAAAAGTTGGATGAATAATTTTTGACCGAATTATAATGTACTTGTTTTTACAACAATTAATTATTATTTTTTTATTTTAGGACTTATTCAGGCAACCCAAAAGCAAGTCATTTCCTGACAAATTCCTGCAAGTTTTTATTTTATTTATTTAAATGTTTTTGGTATGGATTCCTACTGGTATTTAAGAACTGTTTTCAATGTGGGTGTTTGTGTCATCCTCTATTGTCTTTTGTGTGTCTGCCATCATGTCCTGTGTTTGCATTATTTGTTGCATTTTTATGTTGTCCAACAGCTTCAACGTGACCACACACACACACACACACACACACACACACACACACACACACACACACACACGGCCTCATATTACTGATAATGAAATCTCGTGTTCGTTATTGTGGTTGTACAAGTGCACTAAGTGGCACCGAGATACGTTTTTAAATATACTGATCCTTCGTGTGTGTGTGTGTGTGTGTGTGTGTGTGTTGCAGACGTCTTGCGCGTTCCACCCTCCTGCTCATCCCGCTGTTTGGAATTCACTACACCGTTTTTGCCTTCTCCCCCGAGGACGTCAGCAAGAGGGAGCGGCTGGTCTTCGAGCTGGGCCTCGGCTCTTTCCAGGTAAACGCAGCATTTAAAACGTTAAGACGACACATGTCATGACATCAGTCAAACTCGGTCAGTCGTATTTTGTGTTTGAAAAAAAAACAACCTGATCCTAAACTTCTCTGTTTGCCCCCATGCAGGGCTTTGTAGTCGCCGTCCTTTACTGCTTCCTCAACGGGGAGGTAAGCTGTGCTACCTACCTGCCTTTACGTCCTTTCAATAAAACATATGCTTGTCTAAATATGCTGGGACTCAAGAATCATACACTCTTCACACCGAACGGGATCAACGGCGTTGAAAACAAATGAATGGATGGACGGATGAACATTTGACGTTGCTAAAAGATGAGTCGATACCTAAAGTACATGTAAAAATGACGTTGTGAAGTTTCTCCCTGAAGGTGCAGTCCGAGATCAAGAGGAAATGGCGCAGCTGGACGGTGAACCGATACTTTGCTGTGGACCTGAAGCAGCAGAGGCACCCGTCGCTGGCCAGCAGCGGTGTGAACGGCGGGACGCAGCTTTCCATCCTGAGCAAGAGCAGCTCTCAGATCCGCATGTCCAGCCCGCTGGCGGAGAGCGCCAACATCAGCCTGCCTACTTGAGCGTGTGATCACGTGACCTCGCCGTCAGCCGCCGCCGCCAGCCAGCCGTCTTGAATGAATCCACACCAGGCGGAAGAGACCAAAGTGGCCCCCTTGGCTCATGAGTACTTTTCATTTTCAGTTCCTCTCAATGGTGCACTTGGGTTTTAATTCAAATCAATCAAAGGAGGCATTCTAATAGTTTACTCTACCCCCTGCCCTCTTTTTTTTTTTTTTTTTTACATTTTAATCTAATTTAATTGATTCTGATGGTCAAAAATGTGTACAGTACCATGACTATCAAAGTGCCATAGAAGTCCAAAGTTAAAAAAAAACAACAACCTTTGCCTTGCTTGTGACCCTGACCCCAACTCTTACTCCAACCCTAACCCAACGCCTGAACCCAAACTCCAACTCTAACAAAATGCCGAAACCCAACCGAACGTATAAATCCCAATAGAAACCTTACCTTACCTAAACGTGAAGCCTAACCCCGACCCCTAAAATCCTCATTGTTTAAGTGTTATATTCGACTTTTTTACAGTCAGCCGTAAGTACTAAGTATGTCAAAAGAACTAAAAAAAAATTTACCCAAAAACGAATTGTGGACTTTGTAAATATTTTGAGAGTAGACAAGTATATCTGTTTTATGATTGCGTTTGCATAACTATTGTAATCCAATGCCGCCCCCCCCCCCCAAAAAAAAGGAACTGGAGTCCTAACCTGTAGATCTCATCCCATATTTAACTCAATATGGGGGACTATTCAAGTAGACTTAGTGCCAAAATGAATGACTTTTCTATGAATTCTTCAACGTCTACAGTGCAATAGAGCAGTGCCATGACTTTTTATTGACTTCATCTGCAGCTTTACACACGTCGTACAAGGATATCAAGCTCCCCTGTCATCCCTCGCCCACTGTCGTGTGCGTCTACAAAAAGTGCCTCGTCCCTCACTCGTTTTTATTTATTTACAATGGACATTGAGAAAAAGCCATTTCCTGCATTGAATGTACAGTGTTGTGCTTTACTCTGCATGTTGCTATGAAGTTTTTATTTATTTACTTGTTTATTTTTGTCTTGGTGAATCATTTTCTTTTTTTAAAATCCTTTTTAAGGTCCATTTTCACATAAACAGTATTTTAAATATTAGTGTAATATTTACAAAAAATACATATTGACTACTATGTATCATGGTTTATCATGTTCAATTCATTTGACTTTTTCATACATACATGCACTGTATAATATATATATATATATATATATATATATTCACCCTCTCTGATTAAATGTAACCCCAGGAAAATATTGTCGTATTAGGTCACTATTATTAAATATATGATATACTAGTAGCATACGCAGTGGAATCTCCAATTTCAGAACATATTATCCCCCCCATAGGAAATCATGTAAAAAAAAAAAAAGCTCCGTGCCGCCTAAATCTGTACAGTCAAAAGTAACATTTTCTCAACCGTCAAAAGTGTAAAAAAAGAAAAAAAGGACCATTTTACAGTTTGAAGACGTCTTACAAACATGTAATGGCGTGGCGCTTTTCTTACACACGGTTATTGCTGGAATTAATACATGGATGTTTACAGTAGATGAGCTGAAGTCTCTTTGGATTTGCTGAGATCTCACGTGATGTGACACGTAATGTTTTCAGTGGCTTTCTTGAATGTCCGAACTGCGCCACAATTTTCGTCTTATTGTCATTATTTTGTGTGTGTGTGTGTGTGTGTGTGTGTGTGTGTGTGTGTGTGTGTGTGTGTGTGTGTGTGTGTGTGTGTGTGTGTGTGTGTGTGTGTGTGTGTGTTTGGGGGGGGGGGGAGTGCTGTTGCCTACGTGCATTATCACCAGCTGTCATTCTGAGTCTGAATGCAGCTCAGATGGTAACGACCATGTCTCAAAGCTGTTAGCTGTATGTGTGTGCTGTATGGCCATCACAAGGGGTCAGTCATGTTTCTTTTACATTTGTATTAGTTGGGGGGAGAACCGGACGTCGCGAATACGGGGCACGAGTTCGTATGAACTCAACTAAACTTTATTTATACAGCGAGCGATCCTTCATTTGCACTAACGAGGTCACAGTATGCCGAGCTAGGCGCTAGCTAGCTAATGTGCTAGTTCGCGCGATGCTAAAAATGACAAATGCGATTTATGTGAACTAAAATGTGAAATAAAATCAAATTCTCAGATGTAACCAGAAGTAATTGTACTGCACATACTTATTTATTTTTCCCTACATTTTCATTGAAAATCATATACATAAGTTTTTCCATGACTTTTGATTCAATTTTGGCACACAAAAACTGCTCTTATCGCGATGCATGAATGGTACATTATATAAATACAAAGCCAATTTTACAAATTAATCAATAAAAATAGGCCTAAAAATATTAGAAATAGTTTACATGAAATTAAATTAAATTTCAAAATAACGGCCTTATGTACAAGGATTTTCAACAAACCAACAACAAAAACGTGTTAATATTGTGATTTTCCTGTGCCTTCTGTGAGGTCAGAGGATTTCCTTTTCCAAAAACAAACTGTGAACTTTTTTGAGTCCTCCAATCACTTTTGTCTTTCTCATTTAGCTTCACATTGTGTGACATTGAGCTTGATATCTCCAGCTTCGGCTGAGTGCACGTGGGCTCTTTTCGTGTATATGTGTCAAAGAAAAGAGGGCAAAAGGCCATAGTTGGACAGTTCAGGGAATTTACAACTGCTTGTTGAGCGCCAGGTGACGAGCTAGTACTTCGGCTTGTTAGCTTCGCTTAGCACAACTTTTTTCCCGCAAAAACAATATGTCGAGCTATCACTTTGTTTAAAACCTTTTACAAGCACCTCAAAAGCTACTGAGCTAATTTTTGGCTAAATTAGCACAAACGGAGCTAGGCTAGGCTATGCCGAGTTCAGCTAAGGTAACAGGCTTCTTTACAATGGACATTGGTCTTGGATAGAAAGCAATTGAGAACATTTTTCAACTTAATATTAAAAGTTTCTGAATAATTTTTGTGCGTGTTTTACTAACTGTGAGTTTTTGTTTATTGCCAATGCATTTTTGAATGTACAGTTGTCGCTCAGCTGCTCTTCTATGATCTATGATGCTTGCTATGAATCTACATGGTGTTTTATCATATATATATATATATATATATATATATATATATATATATATATATATATATATATATATATATATATATATATATATATATAGTATTATTGTGTATTTCATTTTCATATTTTTTTACCTCTTGACTGAGTCCTGCAGCGTTACGACTGCATTTTGAACGCTTGGGTTAGCAAAATGAATGCTAGTGTCTGTAGTGACATGCATATAAGAAAAGTAAATGTATATATGAAAAAAAGCGATATTTGTTCATCCAGCTTCCCGTGTCGTAAAAAAAAGTGAGGTCCAACGTTCACATCAATGTTGTGTACATTTGATAGCTCAATAAATATGTGAAAAATGGTCATACCTGATTGGTAGTTGTTTGGTGTATTTTATTGCAGTTGTATTTTTTTAACTTTAAATTAAATTAAAAGTCTATTTTAGTGTATTTATTTTTTAAATTAAAAAGTTAAAATATTTTGAACATAAAAATACCCGTTTTTGTACTTCACATTACTTGTAATGTTGTGTTATGCTCTGCAGTCCTTGAATGCCCAGAAAGGTGCGTCTAATTGTTAATCGTATTGAAAGAGATATACGAGTCACATATATTTTACTGTTTCAAAATACACATCAGTTATTTCTCACGCATTATGAATTTTCATTCATTACTGTGCTTTTTTATCACACCATTTACATCAATCTCCTTTATCCACGGCAACAGGGAAAAAACAGTATATTTTATAGAAAATATAATGTATAATACTGTGTGACAATATGCAAGTGTGGACTGATACAAAGTGCTGAGTGATACTGTACATTAATGCTAAAACCAGAAGACAAAACACAATTTCCACACTTGGTTTAAAATATAAAAACCCCAATTTTAATGAAGTTGGGACGTTGTCCATCCATTCATCGCGGGCGTGCTGGAGACGATCCCAGTTTGGGGCAAAAGCTAAATAATCACTTTGAATGTGAAATATCATGTCTTTGTAGTCCCACCTTCAATTTTATTGGGGTTTGTGCAATACGACACTGGAATATTGTCATCATAAATGCTTAGTCTAACCATGGTGATGCCATTTTTAATTTGGTAACTCGCTACGTGAAAATTCAATAATGTAGACAAAAGGGAACAGCAGAGAATGCAGACAGTACAGTACAAGAAAACATCGAGCCAATATGTACAAAAAAATACAGATGAGTTAATCCATTAAAACAAAAAAAGGAATTGACCATTGATGAATTAAATTGTGAACTGTAATCTGAAATAATTGTATTTTTTTTCCACTGTCTTTTAAAACTATTCTAGAGGTTCAGAAGTCTGTTATTTTTACAAATTATTTAAAGCGGTGAAAATGACATATGATTAATATTTAAAATATTTTATTAAATTGTGAAATAAAATCTGAATCAGTTCAGATTATTTTTTTTCATTAGCCTTAATTTTTTTTTTTATTTCCCAAGTCCCAACATAAAACACTTTTCACACATGGCATAAACACAAAGACTCACACAGGAGGTGCTCTCAAAAGGCTCAGTGCAGCTCAGAACAAGTCAATCCACCTTCTTGTTCTCACAACCCAAAATGTGGATTTTAATGTCCATTCAGTGTTTGCTTACGGTCATACAGTAGAGATGTTGCCGGTGGAGGGGGGCCGCTGTAGCCTCGCGTGTGCTCCAACACTAAACTGACTGATGCTTCGCTTGGCTGGCATACGCTGACTTTGGTTGTGACATTTCCAAAGCCACCTCCGCAACTCCGCCTGCACCTGGGAAGCAACCGAATTTCTTGCTGTGTACTACTGTATTATCTTGAATTAAACCACACAAACATGGTGCGGTTGTCAAGCAAGAACTAGATCCCCACAAAGAAAAGATATTTTGAGAGGCCGTTTGCAATGATCACTGACGCCATATCGGAGGGCTAGGGCTCTATATGTTTTGTTTTTTCATTATAACACCCGGGGAATTATCTTAAATTGTGGGGAAAAATACATTAAGTGTTCTTTAAAATGGTTGAACACAACTGGCTTACCTCTCCATTCATGAAACAGTAAAGAAGAGCAACCACAAAGCCCTGAAAAAAGCAACAGACTGCATGTTTGAAACCAGAATAAAAAGGCAGTCCTAACATTGTTTTATGAAACCAAAAAAAAAAAAAATGTCTGTTGGTGTGTTTGAGGAACTGGTGGTACCTGGAAGGATCCTAGGCCCAACTCGATGTAGAGCCGGGCTGCCACACCCGTGTTCTCGGGCAGGAAGGCAAACACAGTGTAGTGCATCCCAAACAGAGGGATGAGGAAGAGCGTGGATTTAGCCAGCCTTCTGAGGAAGAAAACAAACGTTCACACGGGAGATGATAAGACAACACCACAACATTCCAGTCATGAAAGGCAATCCTTTTATTTGAAATGGCAAGGGAGACCCAAATGCAAATGTACAATCAGTGGATTAAATGTCATGAGACAAAACAGTAACTCAGTGCCCTGATAGTTGAGTTGAAATCAGAAATGAATATACATGTATATGTAGATAGATGAATGGATGAATTACGTGTCTAGCTTTAGCCAACACTGCGCCAAACTTCACTGTCATAATCGGGTGAGTTAAACAACAAAAACATTTTTGTTGCAAATACTGACGCAAATAGCTTTTTTTTCCCATGAGGTTTTCCAAAATAAAGCTATTGCGATAGTAAAAAAAAAAACCAATGCATTCAGTTCATAAATTTGACTTTAATATTGGTTAATAGAAGTTCATTCACTACCTCGCTCGTTGTATTTTAGCACACCAACATGTTAGCATGTTAGCATTATTATTATTATTAATAATGCTAACATGCTAATTATGCTAATAATTATTATTTTAGTACTATAATCCAATGGTGACAGTTTCATCCATCCATCCATTTTCTAAACAGCTTTATCCTCACAAGGGTCGTGGGGCATGGTGGAGCCTACCCCAGCTGTCTTCGGGCAGTAGGCGGGGGACACCCTGAACCAGTTGCCAGCCAATTGCAGGGCACACAGAGACGAACAACCATCACCAGCGCTCACACTCACACCAATGGACAATTTCAAGTGTTCAATCATTCTGCCATGCACGGTTTTGGAATGTGGGAGGAAACTGGAGTACCCGGAGAAAACCCACGTAGCCACGGGGAGAACATGCAAACTCCACATAGGCCGTAGGCTGGATCGAACCCACAACCTCGGCACTGTGAGGTCGACGTGCTAACCACTGGACCAGTGGGCCGCCAGGTGACAGCTTGACCCAGGAGAATATGCGGTATGTGTTAGAGCCATGAGGAAAATTTGGTTAAATTATATATTTAGCTATTTGTTCACCATTGAATAATTTGAATCGACCAGGTGCAACCTTTTGGCTTGTATATGATGTTTCATTTTCTTGCTATTTTACTTACAGTTGATTTATTGAGAATATTAAGGTATCTGGGCTCCATTAGTTGTCCTGCCGTTTGCTTGTTAAAAAGCTAGGGTAGATGCAGGTGGGTGGTGTTGACGGAAGCATCATTAGGAAGACAGTCGGCCCTGGAGCAACACGTTTTCTGACCGTGCAACTTACGTGGATAGTGTAATGTATCATAGTGATAATAGGCTAACGTTACACTACTTAGTTACGTTCGTCATTTTGTAACGCTTTTATAATTTGTGTTGAAATGGAAATACTGCGAAGCCCTTTTTTGGCGGGGGGGGGGGAATCAACGATGACGGCCTTGTGTTTTTGTTGTCGTCGTTGCTGAAAGGAAAGGCCCGTCGAAGAAAGGCACGAGTCGGGAACCGTCATGCCCTGCTGACGTGGTGACAAAAAGACAGTAAGTTGCCGCTACAGTATGTTCCTACGATTTCTTATTTTTCTAGTCCGAGTTTTTGTGAGTTGACTTACAGTACAGTTACATCAACTTCATGGTACGTAGTTAATGATATCGCTGCTTTTATGACTGTTGTGAACCTTAGCATGATTTCAATTGTTATTATTTTTATGCAAATGTTTATATGTAGTTTTAAACAATTTTTAAAATGACTTGGTAGTCACAAACTCCTGCCATACTACCAAAAGTTGTTTTCTCTCAAGCCAGTATATCACACCTAATATTTGTATTACCGGTACTAAAAGTTATCGATTTATTTATTTAATTTGTGGACACTGTTTGAAAAATCCCGGTGGGTGACAAAGCTATTTCTGGTATCGTGTGCTATTTTTAAGGTCTTCCTGTCTAAATTAATTCAGTTGAACACTAGTCAATATTATCTAGCACAGGTTGGGCAAAACGTGATGATACGTTTTGACAGTCATTTTTTTGAGGGTACGACCTTGGTGGAGGTTTGCCTTGCTGCCGGAGATCACAGACTCGATTTCCAAAGTCAAATTCAATCAGTGCAAAGATGAAAGAAGCCTCAGGTAGATGCTCACTCCTCCGGGTTATGACTCCTGCCAGTTTATGAACCTCATTCTGAGTCAAAAGCAATATTTCCCACATCAAAACCTCTTTGAATATTTCATCCTCCGCGACTCACATAAAATGTCCAGTGTCGTTGTTCCCGGATATGGCGGAAGATTTGAGCTTCTGGACGAGGATGCGGATCACATTGATGAAGATGACGATGTTGACCTGTTAATTATGACAGCGGTGTCTTAGCGAGAGCCATCCATTCACAGTCTTTAGACATGAAACAAGCAAAAGCCACTCACCAGCAACGTCGCTGTGATTGGACCTTTAATGATCCACCAAATGCCAACGTTGTCAGTGTCATCCCAGCAACTAGTCACGTGTGAAAGAAACAGATTAATCATTTTGTTTGTTTATCGTGACATGACCCGATGCAACAACGTACGGTAGTGTATACTGTAAATCTTACCCTCTGTCATCATAGAAGAATCTCATGAGCACCCAGGCGATGAGAATAGTCGATGGGAGGCCTGTGAGGAAGTAAGCAAGAAGTGATGAGAGGAGACTATGTGGAATTTTCAACAACA
Source organism: Hippocampus mohnikei (assembly GCA_026261675.1). Lineage (NCBI taxonomy): Eukaryota > Metazoa > Chordata > Actinopteri > Syngnathiformes > Syngnathidae > Hippocampus > Hippocampus mohnikei. The sequence continues at coordinate 1,364,060 of JAKGUB010000333.1, read as the reverse complement.
CGGTGAACCAACAGGGAGGCAGTAGGTCTCACCAGTGCGTCCAATGAAACTCAATTATAATAATACACCTAGCTTCGCTTTTTTTTCCCATTTAATTTTTCATTTATAACATTTTAATCACCCATTTCTTTTATAATCCAGTAGATAAATCAATCGAAGCAATCTGAAGGAAAGTCACACAATCAACCACATATATATTTTTTACTAAATTAACATTTTAATATCTGAATTTGGACTTAAAAATACCAAATATATTTGAATAATAATAATAATAATACAGGGATTGGGATGAGTCGGCATGTTCGGCATGTACCCCCCCACAAAAAAAAAAGAAATCAGAATGTGAATCCGTGGGTGCTAAACAACCACTAATGCAGGGTCTGTCTGTGGGTTTATCACCATTCGCCACTAGATGGCAGACATGTCTTAGATGTGCTTACACTGGGTCTTTTATTGCCCTATAATGTGGATGCCTAATATATATATATATATTTTGGCAGACTTGGAATGAGATGCAGGTCAAACATAGTAATTCAATAGAATTACAATTTTGAGTACGTTTATTTTTGTATAAATATGCACAATGAGTTCTTGCACTTAATGTTCCCTTGCTGTTCCGCAGTTTTGTGCCATTCTTGAATGGTTATTTGTGCGCAAGACAGCACTTTGTGCTGGAAAAAAAATCACAGTACATCAATATTTTGTTGTTAGCTTCAAACCTTTTCTTGTTAGATGAAGATAGTGGAAATATTTAGAATAGCAGTTTCGTCATACATCCGGTTAGGCAGTGCGTGATCCAATGTGCCCCCCCCCCCCCCAGTCGCAATGATGGTAAAATAGTTTCCTTTCCAGCATTTCAGTTGCCCATCCCTGTCGTAAAATATACTGTGATGATGACATTGAAGGCTCGAAATTCTTGTGTGCGTTCTGAACACAAAGTGATCTGAGTCAATCTTGCCAAACTGCAACTTTAATTGGCCAATCTGAAAAAAAAATACACGGAGTTCTCCGCAAATTGCTTCTTTCTTTGTCCTTCACCCACATGGCAAGACGAGATAAGAATGGCTCTCGACACCTTAATTAACACCAAACGCGCCGACTTACCCCATCCAATCACGATGTACCACCAGAAGTACTTCCTCTGGGAGACGAAGGTGAGCGCCAGCAGGGTCTGCAGATACATGCCCTCCACCAGCAGCCAAAAGTAATTGGCCAGGATGCTGAACTGGAAGAATGCCACGGCAGACTTGCACGCCGTCTGACGGGAGCAACGGTTCCGTCCGTTTTTAAAAAAACATTTAAAGTGAACTTCTTCACACACCTGACGTCTCTCAAGTGACGGCTCACCGTGGACATGGAGCAGTGGTCCAGTGTCTCGTCGGCGAACAGCACCGTGTCTTTGACGAAAACGGAGCTGGCCCTCAGGATGAACGAGGAGAAAAGGTTGACGTGGATGTAGTTCCTGGTGCAGCGGAACTTCCTGAGAAGAGGGGGGGGATCAACCGGTCGACCGGGAGTTCTAAACGTACGCCTTTCAAGAAAGAGGCGAAAATAACCCTTTCGGGGACAGCGGTTACTACTTAGGCGTAGAAAAAATAGTAGTGTGTTTCCGGTAACATGAAATTTCGGCATAGGGTCGGTAGGTCGGACAAATGTTTTTATTTTTTCAAATATTTTTGCCACGCCCCCATCATAAATGTAAACAAAATAACCATAAAACATAAAACAAGGAGACATTGAAACCCCCGCTCGCCGCCGAAGGAAAACAAACAAACAAACAAAAAACTACGGCAAGCCTGAGGATTTCACGTAACAATAGTTACCGGTAGCGTGTCGTTTCCGTGGCGTCATTTTACGGTACCGAAACATAGTTTAACCATTAAAGTCACCGCACACGACTTGACTGTGTGATCAACGCGATTTCACTGTGCCTCTGTGTGTTTGTGGTGTGTGGGTGTGTTTCTTCGAATTTACTTTCGTTTTGAGTGTTGGGGGGACGCAACAGATAGGTGCGTATGCGGGTTGCTATTTTAGTCCGCAAATTGAGGAATCGCGCGGATGAAAGTTTGAGATGGCGGCGAAAAAAACTCACAAAGGTCTACTAATTACGTCATTTAAGAAATGGCAATGCCAGTCTGATTTTTCGTATGAATCGTCCGAAGGGCGTATCACTAAACTCACCTGTGACGTATGCACAAAACACGAGAGCGAGAGACGGACGACGCGAGGCACGATTAACATGGCAAATTGGTCATTAGATTTGTAGGCTAATCGCTGTGAAATATATTATGAAAAAGTATTGGTTATTCTATAATTTACTGGTTGTAGCATGGTAACTTTATGAATAAAATATTCGTCACAAGGTGTAGTAATGCTAGACTGCAACACACAAAACGCGGTCTAAACTATTTTCGGAGATCGCGGCCGCCGCCATGATTCAATGTTGTTGACACACGACGACAAATGACGCGCATGCTCAACGTGAATATCGCGAGAGTTTGCACCGATGTAAACATCTTTCCTTTTATTATTTATAATTTTGTCTGTGGTTTTATTGTTCTTGTTTTGATTGTAAAGCGTCCTTGAGTGTTTTGAAAGCGCGTATAAATGAAATGTACTATTATTATTATTACACAAAAATGTAGAAGGTTTGGAAAAAATGCCGACCGGAACGTTTTTGTTCGAGGTAGAAATTCTCGGTCGGTCGGGTTACCGGAAACACTACTTTTTTTTCTACGCCTTATTGTATTTTTTTTTTTTTTTTTTTTTTTACCTGAAAGCGGTAAACAGCACGACGGCAGTTATGAGCGAGATGAGTGATGTGGCGTAGCCCACGGTGTACACTTGTCTGAAAGTGGACAGATAACTGGTCTGCAGTCAGGGAAACAAAGCACAGAGCAGCCTCGTTAACTCATTCACTCCCAAAGGCGTTTTTAAACGTCTTTTCAGACTTGGTCCAGAATCGGCTGGTACTGAATGAGTTAATATAATGCGGGATGAGAATTGTGAGTGATTCCAACTGACCTCTGATTCGGGTCCACTGTCGTCGCTAAAAGCACACACTTCCTGATAGGGCGGATAAATGTCCGACCAGCCGTCTGCTGTACAATTTCTGTAAACGAATCCTGACCATGCAGGCAAAGAGAACGCGAGGATGTTTTAATGATCAACAACAAAGTGCAAAAGCTTATTTTGGAACCCAGCAGTAGCCCAATACAGATTCCAAGGTGTACTTTGAGCATTTCCCAACTGACCTCGACCTCTGGAGAAATGCTGAAAGATGCCAGAGCACGACAGGTTGACCACCTGACCCACGTCGGCTCTCAACCAGCATCCAATCTGGTCCCACTCCGTCTGGCATCCTGGAAGCAGACACACAAGGCTTTTGTTCAAATAAAATCAGTAATTTGATCTTTTGTCCGTTGTTGCTCACCAAAAAGTAGGTCAATATATTTGAATCCAATTTGTTTGACTGACATCAAACCCTAACGCAATGCCAAAACAAAAACCCAAATCCTAGCTTTAAGAAAAGTAACCATTATTTATTTTTTTGAAAAATGCGTAATTTTAATTTAATTCGAATTGGTTTTGGTATTAGTTTTATTTTATTTTTTTAATACATTGATTATTTCTTGTGTGCATGATTAAAAAACAAACAATATGTTTTGTGTAAGAAAGTACAATTCTTAAACAACCGACCTGCCTTCTTCTGCTGTACAGCAATACAGAAATAAACACAATTAAAACAAACCCCGAAAGTTCACGTATGATATTAATTGACAAAAACTAAAAGGAAGTACAGTTTTACTATAATTATGGTCAGTTTTGTAAATGTACAATTTCGTTTTTGATAATAATTTCTATTTTGTTCACAAAAAATCTTTTTGTCAATTTTAGTTTCCGTTTTCTCGTTAGTTTTCATGATTTATAAATTTGGGTGGACCATTATTCGACTGCTCTCTACTGCGTCAACAAAAAATGTCAGAACCTAGTGTTGATGATATTTTCTTTATTTACATAAATAGTTCACCCATTCACTGCTCGCATAATGTGGGGTACACAACAAATCAGAATAATGTATGCAGTTTTTGGGTTTGTTTTTACATACGTGCATATGTAATATTTATAACTTGAATATGTTCACACAAAGGATTAGTTGTATGTATTTTACATGTGGTTATAATTATACTTTGCTTACGATGTTGATGTGGCCTTCTGTGAAAAATGAGTTTGACAGCCCTGGCCTAGCCCAAACCCTTTCTCTCCATATTCCATATAAACACTGTACCTCATCTCTATCAGCCATAAACCTCCTCAAATATTTTTGGACATTTGTCTTGGATTCATCAAACAACCTGACGGGTTGCATCCGACAAAGCGGCTGAAAGGAGTCCTTCCCTCATGCTCCTTTCGAAAAGTGTCTCGCTCGGCCGTTGCTTCCTGTCACACGGTGCAGCATTTTTTTTTTCCTTCCACGAGACTGTCTTACATTTCAGAGTCTCTTACATAACAGTCGTCATCCGGGACGAGTGCCGAGCAGACAAGGTGAAGGTAAACAAGTCAAGACGAGTCGGAACTTCGCGAGAGCTCACAATGAGAAGATGACAAAACGTACAGTGACTAATATTAGAATAATAGAAATCACGGGGGAGGGGATGTGTCAGTCATAATGCTCCTGGCTGATGTGACAGCAAAATAAATGTCAAATATATTCACCGCAGGAGAAAGTTGCGCTAAAAAAATAAAAAAGCAAATGCTGGAAGGATTTTCTTACCCCCCAAACCCCGCAAACCTGTTCTCACGCATTTTCTGTCAGGAGCCAGAGTTTGTTGCCTCGCAAATCAAGAACCCACGAGTACATGAATTCAAGCAGAATATCATTTAGGTAACCTTAACTTGAAAGACTATACTGTAATGCTCAGACAAAAATATTAGAATAATTCAACAAAAGCGATTGATTTTCAAGGCCAACCAACCCCAAATGTTGGAAGCAGCGTCTCATTTTTTTAATGACGTCTCCTTCAAACGTTCCGGGAGTATTACTCGATGTCTTACCTAAAGGCTGATTAGATTATAAAGGCATTACTATCCACAATGCTGAGCAGTAACTTGTCTTGCTCATTTCGAACACCGTCCAATGTATCTATCTATTTGCCTCCATTCGCGTGTTTCAGCGAATACGTGACGTCACCTCAACGTGGGACCTGAAGCGGATGATAAGGCGCACGGAATCAAGTCTCCTCCGAGGCTTCCTGTCAAAAAGGGCACGTCAAGGATGTGCAATTCATTTCAGAAACACGTTTTAGATTTAATGTCACATTTGACGGGTAAATATGTCATCTGGATGTGTCGGGGCAGCAAAATGAATTGTGCTGCACACACGAGACACTTTCAGATGCACGCCCCCAGCAGGCAATGTTTTCAACAGCGTGGGTTGTTTGTGTACAACTTCCTGTTTGCCGATTTTTAATGTATCAACCTAGATTTTTTTTTTTAATGATGGGGAGCTATGACTATTCTGAGTGTTCCTATCTAAGCTGTTCACTGTAGTAACTGCTGTCCCTAAAAGGGTTAACCAGATGTGTATGATTGCATTGTTGCAAGTATATGTATTTTATTTTGTCAGTCATTCCTATTGATATGTATCCTTATAAAATCTAATTTTGTTAATTTTCACCCTTATTATATTGATTATATATGACCTTGTTTATTAGTTATTTACATGTACATGCATTGTGAGTGGCTGGCAACCAGTTCAAGATGTACCCCACCTACTGCCCAGAGAAAGCTGGGATAGGCTCCAGCACACCTGCAACGATCGTATGGATAAGCGGTGGGGAAAATTGGATGGCTGGCACCCACAACACATGTCCGCAGAGCGCAGCATTTGTCTGCCTGCACCTCGATCAAATCCACCAAAACTGCATTAAGGCCACCTGCGCCACCACTTCGACCTGCCCTTAGCTGGCCTAAAGATCAATCCAGTTTCCGCCATCGAATTGCCAGGTACGCCGAGGGAGTGTAATAGAAAATGCTCTTTTTTTCTGCCTGAATGCTCATCGTGGTCTGCCAAATTCCCAGAAACGCCAAAGGAGGCTTGCACCTGCACAAAAATCAGCATGCGTCAGTTTTGACACCCAAGCGCGAGTGCACTGTCTCCAAAAATAGTGCCTCACAAGTGATGAAATAATTGTTGAGATTTATGTCCAAAGTATTAAAGATACATCTGGAACAACAAAAGCAACAAAAAGTCTGGCTCTATGAAAGACCTCTAAACAGGACATGTGTCTCCAAGCGTTACTAATAACATTAATAATGGCTGCATCGCATTGAAATCATTCCGATGGTTCACTGGCTTACTGGGTCACTAAAATGATTCGTTGTTGATGTCGCAGTTGTCAATGACACTGGTGTGCATATCCAAATGCGAATAGTCAAAATGTCTGCTGGCGACTTTCAAATTCCTATGTAAAAGTGTGTACCACAGAAAGATACCAGTGATGTTTTTTTAATTTTTTTTTTGCGAATTAGAACTGTCTGGCAGTTCAGTAAACTGTTGATTCAATGTCAACTGCACAATAAAAGCAAACATTTCCATCCAATGGTGATTAACTTATTTTTGTTGGAATCATTTTATTAAGCAGTTCTTGACTTCTTTTTACACTTATACCAATTGTCAATTAGAGTTACTATGGGCTTTATTATGGCAACTAAATGAAACGCGATAAGGAGGAATAACATTTTTTTAGATTTAATTTCATTGTTATGAATGTATGCTTTTTATAAATTACAGTATTATAGAGTGCTATATTTCATACTAAAAAAAAGACATTACAAGTGAATTCACCTGACATGATTTTCTCCTGTGTTTCTTTTAATGAGCACCACGGAACGGATTATCTTCGACGTTTGATGTCGCAGCGTAATGAATTGACCTTTTCAAATCAATAAGGTCCTCGCCCTGACAAATGTTCCGAGCTGCAGCTAACAAAGAAGACAAATTCAGGAGGTTCTGTTAGAGGTTTTCTAATAATAAACTGCGCTGCAGTTCATTCATGAATTAGACTGCTTTTAGTAGTAAGATTCCCATGTGGGATTGACTCTGTGCTGGCTTTGGAAGCTCAAAGTCAGCCAGATTTTCATTTTTAGCCTTTAACGGAAAGAAAGAAGCGTCATTCTGTGATGTAACATTTGTCCTCATTTCTCAATACGTCACATGAATAATGGAAAGATGAACTTTTTTTTTTTCTTTCCCCAGGACCGACATCTTTGTGAAAAGGTGTAATCACAAGGTAGATTGACATCATTTCAACCCCCTCGTGAGGCTCACAAACAGTGGCTTCAGTGCAAAAAGCCCATTTAGCGAGAGGAAGAAGCCCTGAGCGTTCCTCTCTGTTGGTTTGGCCTTTTACGGCCGAGAAAGGGCTTTAAAGGGACGTGTTGACACTTGAATGTCACCTTATTTAGGATTAGCCTCGCTCTTTTGGAATTGCTTTGGAGACCCAGGGGAGAGCGCGCTGATGATAACCGTGGATGGCGCCAACGCAGCGGGAAGGCTCAGAGTGAAGCATTTATGCTAACATAAAAAGCTAAATATTCATGTTATGAAAAAGAATCGGCCTGTGGCTGAAACGCACTGGGGAAATGCTGGCATCATAGTAAAAATAAATCAATAATAAAAAGCAGTTGGCCAAAAGAACGGACAGCGCAAGAACAAGACACGTTAATGAGGGGCGTGGCTTTGATCTGAAATTCAAGTGGGGCGGGGCTAGTGAAGTGAAGCTCAATTCAAATCTTGCTAGTTGTTTTAAAACTGCAAACTCACCCATTATAGACATCATGAAGCACAAGCGTTTCAACGATGCAAATAAGCCGTGCGTTACTTTCTTTAAAATGCGCTAATCCAATATTAGTCTTACTGAAGGAAATTGCTTGCCGTTTCATAATTAGCTTTTGCTTAGCCTTAACTAGATCCCGCAAAGCTAAATTAGATTGCACCTTTCCCCCATTTGTCTTCAGATAAAAAAACATCTTACAGTGTGCCGTCGTTTGTCACGTGAAGCGCGTGTGTGTGTGTGTGTGTGTGTGTGTGTGTGTGTGTGTGTGTGTGTGTGCGCGCAAAGCATCATCAAGAGGCACCAACCGCCGCGCGTCGTCTGGTTCTCAACTTCTCTCCTCCTCGCCTGGCTGCAAGTCTCGCCGGCCCTCAGGTGCTGAGCAATGATGGCGCAGTCCGGATGAATGGCTTCCATCTGAAAACATGACGCGAGACAGCCGCCGTCAGCGAGACACACACACACACACACACAACACAAATGGCTGCTATTTTACTCAGTGGTGTAAGAATGTGAAAAGTGACATCGTCACTTTCACTTCCTGTTGTGTCAAAATGAATTTTTGCTGCCCGATGACTATTTTAGGCACTACAACCAGATGTTGCCATGGATGGACATTGTCTGATTGTGACATACTGTCAGCTGCAGCAAAGTGTCCCGCTTTGCTGGGTTCTGTGTGAAAGGCAAAGGCAGATCAATTCACTGGCAGTTACAACCTTGCGTACTCTCTTGTGGTTAAGGGGGCTCAACGGTTTCCTTTGCGGACTGCGCTGCGCCACCCACCCGTGTGTCGCTGTCTTCCACAACGTTGGGACTGCCGCGAGAGGTTTAACACGTGATCCTCCTGCCTTGTGAAAGCAATTGTTGCTGTCCGAACATTAATTTATATGTCACACCGGATGTTTGCAAGGATGTCGTCTGATTATCGAACGGCAGGATGCCGTGACGAAAGTCAAGAGCAGCAATCTCCCGCCTTTGCTTGGTTCTGTCCAAAAGGCACATTCAGTTAAATTCTCTGCATGAAGAAGTTTTACACTCAATCATTGATCTGATCTCGGACACTGGCCGACTCCTCTACACCGCCGGTCTGATGTCATATGATGATCCGATTGCAGGATTCCGTTTACCCAGTCACGACAATATCCCGCCTTTGCTTGAGTGGGTATGAAAAGCATAGTCGGTTCAATTCCGGATCTTCAGCAACAGATCTGACATATCCGTTATGCGTGATCTCTTTCTTTCACCATGTTGCGTTGAAAGCACTTGTTGCTGTCTGACAATTTTATTTGTTATTTTTTTGCATGACTGTCTTGGCAAAGCCCCTCCTGCTCGGGTTTGTATTCCAAGGAACTGTCAGGACCTTCTGATGCCGCCCGATGTGACAATTTGGCAGACTCTTTGGAGGGCTCAATCGTCCCTTGCCCGCGACCCCTTGTGACCTACGGTACGCCGCTGCAGTCAGCTTTGCAAACAGATGTGTCAATCACTTTAAATATGAATCCAACTACATTGCCTGTAGATGATCGAAGCCATTTTGAAATCCATCCAACAGTTGCCCCTTATAACATGACCTTGCAACTGGATGGCCACGCTGCCTAATGAACACTTATTAGCGTTACCAGCGTAATGATGAGCCCCATGCAGTTAAAAATGGCAAATAATCATTAACATGTCTGCAAATGAGAGATTCAATCACACTCACCGTGGGGACACAAAGACACAAGAAGAGGAGGAATTTCTCCCGATGTTTGGAAAATCTTTCTCGATTGGGCCTTTTGATCTGTCTCATCGTGGTGGTGGTGGTGATGATGGCGATAATTCCAGACGATTTGAATCCTTTGTATGTGTGCAGAAGCCCCGCTATGAAATATGCACTGTGTCAACCTAAAATAGATGACTGCCAGATGAAAACTTCTGAGTCTCGCCCCTTCACTCTCTCTCTTTTGCACTCCCCCCTCCTTCTCTCTCTCTCTCTCTGAGAATCAGGTGAAGGCGCATCTCGGGAGAGGCAACAAGGCTTCACGGCCCATTTAAAGACACGACGTGCTTCCTCATGGCAAAGAGGAGGCAATCGGTCACGCGTTAATGAATGTCAACGAGTGGCGGCGGGGGGCGGGCACGTCCCGGACAAATGCGTGCGCATGAGCAAATCGGCTTGATTTGATTGAGGTGACGGCTAACTCAATTACGTCCATTTAAAAAGTCTGTGCCTCTCAATGGATTCCTGCAAATGTTCCGGCCTCATTAGGCCCGCGCTGCGCATCACTTGGCTATGTTGGCGTCATTGATTTGTTGATTTCTAACGTTCTTATTTGAGGGAGGCCTCTTGAGTGGATGACCTGGCCATCTAGGCACCCATCAATGTGATGTGGTGTCGTCTTAATGGGTATTTTAAGCGCGTTGGGTGCTTCTCAAGTCCGTCAAATTGGAAAAGTCTCATTTTCTGTGATGGCGTTTAGTTGTCTTCAATGGATGGGGAACCCATCGAAAACCCTGCTGGTTGGAGTGAAGTTGAGTAGTTGTAAGCTTATCCTTTCTACATCTGTAAAATAGAATAGATCTTTTTGCCGGCCTGGTGGTCCAGTGGTTAGCGCGTCGACCTCACAGTGCAGAGGTCATGGGTTCAATTCTGGCTCTGGCCTTCCTGTGTGGAGTTTGCATGTTCTCCCCGTGGCTGTGTGGGTTTTCTTCGGGTACTCCGGTTTCCTCCCACATTCCCAAAAACATGCATGGCAGGCTGATGGAACACTCTAAATTGTCCCTAGGGGTGAGTGTGAGAGCGGATAGTTGTTTGTCTCTGTGTGCCCTGCGATTAGTTGGCAACCAGTTCAGGGTGTCCCCCGCCTACTGCCCAAAGACGGCTGGGATAGCCTCCAGCAGGGAGGCATTTACTTTTATGTAGACGACCCACATGGTGAAACACCTCGGTGTGATACAGAGTAGCTTAAATGAGCATTTTAAGCCTGTGCGTAATATGTCAAAATGTTCTAATTGAGGGAGGCGTATGACTGTCCTTCGTGAATGACCCACCAGGCAAAACGCTTATCAGCATGATGCAGCGTACAGTGGTTCGAATGCGCGATGATGACGCTAGGTTACGAAAACACGACATTAATTAGCCTTGCCCACGGTAATGACTTACTGACAAACTGAGGTCATCTTGCAATTAGAGGGAGAGTCGCTCAAAACTCCTCGCTGTTGTTACGTCAGTTGTTTTCATCATACAAGATGATTTGCAACATCAATCCAGTTTGTGTCCCAGCATATTTAAAGCGCCACACGAGAGTAAAGTCAGGATTCACAATGTAAATATGACAACTGGCGAGCATGATTGAAGGCCCAACCTTTGCAGAAGAGGCACATAAATGCTTTTTCCCCACCCTCAGAGTCGTGTAAACAACCTTGGGAGCATTTAATTTCGAAAGAGGTAAGAATAAGAATAAGCCAAGGGAGTCTGTGATGGCATATGTAATATAAAAAAAGAGTCAAATGGCTATTAGCTGTTTACGTGGCTCAGCTGTTTCTTAAAATGAACACCTTTAGGTAGCTCAATCTGTCAAAGAAAGTTTGCCTTGCAGATTGAATACTATCAATAATGCTGGCTCAGTGGCTTGGAAAATGCACTTTACTTCATGCCGGCCAAGCACAAAGTTGTTCAGTTTATTACCTCGACTAAGAACATAATGGAATGCATCGATGTGCGTTATTTATTTGGAAGTTGTTGCTGTGTTTTGGGTTTGTTATTTTTTTGGGGGTGGGGGCGTTTTAGTCCTGCATTTTATTAACCTGAAGTTCTTTTTAAAATTATACATAATTATATCTAAGAAATAATTATGATTTGTATACTAAAATACAAATATATATTATATAATAAATATACATAATAATAAGAATACCAATAATGTTTACACATAAAAATAAAAACATTTATATTTTTAAATAGGTTTTACATTTTGATTTCATGATTTATTTATTTATGTGCAAATTCCCGACATTTTTGGGTGGGAAGCACAAAAAAGCGACATCAACAAATAATTTTAAAAAATAGATAAAAGCGTTTCCACTTTATTTCAAAAATCAATAACACACATCTGACCTGTTGTTTCATACAAAACGTGTATGCACAGCCAAAGGCTGCAATTTCAAGACTAAATTAATATAATAAATAAACAATATTTAATGTGATCGTTTATTATGTTGTCTTTACAATGTCTGGAGCTGTATAGTGGAGTTTACCGACGTTCGATTCTTTCGAGAAAAAGCAACTTCTTGACCGTAGACGTCAGCGCGTCCGTTGTCATGGCAACGCAAAGGCTCGTGACCGTACACTCGTCTCTGATTGGCCTGTTCTCGCCAAGCACCGCGTTTTTCCGGAAGCCCTCGGATCCTCTCACTTTTGTTTCTCTTAAGCGCTATAGTCGCACAACAATCTAACATGTCCGCAGATAAAAACGACTTTGAACACACTTTTTCCTTCCGTCCAGTTCCCTCCAGGAAGTTCTCGTTCCTGGAGGAAAAGGAGACCGTAGCTCTGTTGATGAAATGGTAAACTCTGAGACAAGTGGTCACGTCAAAAACATTTCTAAACATGTTCTGTCGTCATCTTGCGGTGTCCTAATGGAAGTCTTCCACTGGTCTTTCTTTTTTTTCAGGTCCATGCTTGGAAGGCTCTCGGCGCAAACTTTCAGCTTTGACCAGAAATTTCAACTTTACGATAGCGACAGGTTTGCGCTGGTAAGACATGACGTCACACTCGTGCAAGTTAATCAACAGTGCTGAAATATTGTTCCATTAATTTAACACTTTCCCCCATAAATGTAGTTTATTAAAATGTATTTATTCATTTGATTCTATTTGTAATCATTTACTGCATTTTGAATAAGAAAATATGAGCAAAGTCAAGAATTTTGCAAATACATTTTAACCCTTTCAGGTTACAGGGTGGATGAACGGGTTAAGTAGATATTTTATGAAATAAATATTGATTTACATGAATGATAATAAGCAATACTTCTATATTGCTTAATAAATCACATTTAAATCAGTTAACATACATTATTTTACTTATTCAAATTAGGGCTGCAAATAATTATTGCTTTGATAATTGATTAATTTGTTGATCATTTTGTCGCTTAATTAACCGATTAACTGGACTGAAAACATGGGTAGGGGTGTGTAGACTTTTTCTGTCTATATACGTAGCAGGGTATGGACTTGCCTGCTTACTCAAAATGAGAAAGCGCCAGGCTAGAAATAGTGTGTGCAATAAATGTTGATCTTTAGGGTGTTTTGACGAAGCAAGCAACAAACATTATGAAGACACCTGGGAAATGTTTCAAATTTGCTGTTAATTATTTGTGTGTCCTCGTCATCACTTTCTGTGCAGTGCTTCTTCACAGATTCTAGCGTGCTCTCCAGTGCAAAAACGACCATTGCCTGGCAGTCTCTCGGTATGTCCTCTCATCTTAATGTCACTCAATCGCAGTTTTTGGAGGTGTGATTTTCCTTTTCTTCACAGACAAACCAGTGGCATCAGTCGATGTCGAGGTGGTACCATGCACCAAGGTCTCGATGGACTTATTTGACCCCATCTACACTTGTGGCATTGTGGCACCCTCTGGACACATCGCTAGATGCTTACATGAAGTCTACCCGGACTATGACAAACTCCGAGAGGTGAGACTTACGTTTTTTTTTTTTTCGTCCACCCTACAAACAGATGTTTCTGTGCGCATGCAGATGTTGCTGGATGAGGACTCAGAGAACTACCACATACTGGGGAGTGCCGAACGAGGGGAGTTGCTGTTTCGCCTCTTTAAGCACCTTTGCCTCGGAGGAGCGCTGAATCAGTACGAAGACACAGTCGAGCCTTATATCAGCGTCACCAAGAAAATGTACAAAGAGCTCATCAGGTACAAACGGTCTAAGCCAATTAATTTTTTTTTTTTTTTTTTTTGCCCAAAATGAAAACACCTGTTTCCTGGTTAAACTGTAGCCACTCTAAAACTTTTATCGTGTGTGTGAGTGTGTGTGTGTGTGGGGGGGGGGGGCACTCATGCAGACAATAAAAGCATTTTAGCTCATGGAAGCAGCACTTCATACACTACAACATCACTTTGGTTGTTGGTGATTGGTTTGTGACTTTTATGGTAAATATTGGTCAAACTGCAAATCGTACAACTTTGTGGCACAACGAGCATATGTAGTGAATTTAATAAATATATATGGATAAGCAGTTTCAGAAATGACACATATACAGAACTATTGTTTATCTTGCAGTGTTCAAAAGGATCCAGAAACTAAAAAGATCAACGTGGTTTCCATGGTGCTCAAAGTCCGCGTCTGTGTAAGTATAGCATCGATTCGTTTTGATGGACACTGAAAGGGGCAACCAAGTTCTCCTCATCTATTCTGTGTCTTTCCCTTGTAGGATGAGTCGGGTCAGTGTTACCCCGGGGGACGGGATGAGGAGCAGACGTTTGCCTACCTGATCGTGGACCCCTTCAAACGCCACGTGACGCTACTCTGCCACTCTTATGGTGTTGGAACTATGTGTCTTTAATGGTGTAAAGGATGTTGGAATACATTTAGTTCTTCAAAACACAGTGAAGACTCCCATCTCGGGTCATAATGCCCGTGGACCGGCACACATCCTAAGCCATTAAAAAAAAAAAAGGATTATGTACCATACAAAAGATGAATGAATCATACAACACAAAGCAAGCTTTAGGAGAGTGTAGCAAAAAGGCTGCATTGTTTTGTGTATATTTTTTCCCTTTCCTGTTTTAATGTGGTGGCAGTGTGTTGAGTTCTAAAAGGTTACACATCCCCCCGCGGGTTGACTTGATAAGACCGTGCCCTTTCTTTTCAAACACAAGGTTAGCTAATGTGGGCACTCTGACAATATTGTCACACGTTGTCCATTTATTTTTCATCCAGCTCAATTCGATGAATTTTGTTTATTTCTTCTTCCATGTATGTTATCTGTTATTGACAGTCAATTGTCTAAACCTGTGAACTGAAATATATGTATGTATAAAAACAGATAGATTAAAAAAAACTGCAATGAGTCATTCAGTATTAGCATTCCATGCGCATCACGTTTTTTCCCCTCCACATTTTATGTTGCAGCAAAAATAGAATAAATGATTTTTATATATTCTACACACAGAGCCCCATAAAAAGCGTGAAAAAAAGTGGGGAGATGGTTCATTTTTTAGCAGAGCAATAATGCTGAGCCCACAGCCCAGACATCAAAGCTTCATATGCAAAAAGACTTGAGGCTGTAATTGCTGCAAAATATGTGTACCGGTATTTATTTATTGACCAAAGGCTGTAAAAGCAGTGCTTGGGTATGTACATGTGATTTTTGATTATTAGTATTATCCAACAGTTCCAAAACCCAACTTTTCCACGTTGAAATCAACAACGTGAAAAAGTTGCAACAAATAAAGCGTAGTTGGAACTCTTTTTGGATGCATTGTATGACATACAGGCGGCCCGTAAGTCCAGTGGTTAGCACGTTGGCTTCACAGTGCAGCTCCGTCCTCCCTGTGTGGAGTTTGCATGTTCTCCCAAGGCTTGCGTGGGTTTTCTCTGGGTGCTCCGGTTTCCTCCCACATTCCAAAGACATGCATGGCAGGCTGATTGAGCACTCTAAATTATCCCGAGGTATGAATGTGGTCATGGATGGTTGTTCGTTTCTGTGTGCCCTGCAATTGGCTGGCCACCGATTCAGGGTGTCCCCCGCCTACTGCCCGGAGACAGCTGGGATAGGCTCCAGCACCCCCCGCGATCCTAGTGAGGATCAAGCGGTTCGGAAGATGAATGAATGAATGTATGACATACACTGTATGACATACACTGTATGTGGTTGTCTTCTGCCCTCTACAGGGCAAGGGGCGACATAACAGTTCTAAAATACCTGGTTTCGACATGTTCCCGAAATACTACTGCATTAAGAGTACAATATGTGGCCCCCAAAAAATAAGCTAAATGAAGAATTGATACTTGGTACTACTTTATTTATGCCACAAATCTGATTACAAAGATTTCATTGAAAAGGGAGGCCAGAAACTGTATATGTTCTAAAGCATTCTGGGGAATGTATGCTTTAAAAAATGGACCATACCACAATCGCAAATACTAATAAACATGACACATGTGTTTTATATTCGACACAGACATATAACTATGTTTTAAATCATGCAATAAACACGAGTAAGAACATTTAAATGAGGTATCAATTGACATTTTGGAAAAATTTCTACGTTGCCACCCCTCCACGCTCGACCAATAAAGGCGTCCGCTTGCACACTCGTCCTCTTCCGGTTGGATTACAGCCGAAACAGCACGCTCAGGGACGAGTCCAAAGGCTTGAAACGTCGAATAAAACAACTAGGTAAGCGTGGAAGCTTGCGTGCGTCCTGAAAATTGAACAAACGCATACGGGTTCGAAAGCGAGCAAATGTGTGACGTTTCTCCTCGTGGAAGCGCCACGTGTTCAGTTGACGACCGAGTTCGCAGCTGTCAAAAACTTCCACGGAGTTTGTCTCGTATCGGATAACGTCGATATGAGACACCGATATCGGTTACATGTGGGATATCAACGACGATTGATGTCTGGAAATGTTTCTAATTTTCTTCCAAAAACCACTTTGACAATTTATAGAGATGATTGACACCGAGACAGCAACTGTTATTTAGATGCTACAAGTGTACCTAATAATTTGTTCATATGAAATGGTCTAAAAGCTAAACATGATTTATATTCCCCATGTTGTCTGCTGGTCTCATTTCAGCAAAGGTGAGTGTTGGACTTGTGCCTGTTTTGTTTTTTTATTTCATTTTATTTTCCAAAGTCACACATGTTATGCCTGTTGAAATAATTCAGATTTGGCAATTGACTTGCATGGAAAGAAAGCATCAACTGGTAAAACTGCTTGTAAATGAATCAGCATGTTATCGGTTTTTAAAATGCAAGCGGTATATGAAATTCCGTGGGTTTTTTTTTTTGGGACCTGACAATGTAAAATAATTGGGCGTGGAGCTGAACAAAATCGAAAATCACATACCTAATTACCTTAAAAAATAATGACAAAAAGAACTGCTTGCATTTCTGTTTTGCATTTCTGTTGCCTTTCTAGTACTGTAGCAGCATTAAAAGAGACATAGTAGCCCCTTTACACCCCTCCACACACACACACTTTAACATCCGTGAGGAGCTTTTGTCAAAGTATCCAGAGGATCAAGGCTTATAGTACCCTTTACACACAAATTTCCTTAGCTTGTTGAAATTAGCCTATGTTTAGGGTTTATTGCAAGTTAGCGATTATATATCTGGCTTTCGATGACCATAGCTGCTTCTACTTGCAACAGCACAGCGGTAGTCGTGGGGTTGTATAAATAAGCCCCTCTATTACATAACAGTCCGGGCTTAATTACAGGCATATTTTCAGTAATGGACAAAACATAATTTAATTGTCGACTCGAGCCGATGGGTGGACAGGCTTTCAAGAGACCCAACTATTTGGATAGAAATCATTAAAAGTACATTTTCTATAATGCAGTATGTCCCCTTTTAAGAGATGCATTAACAGAAAAGTGTATGTAATGTATATTCAGGTGATTTATGTTGTTTGATTTACTCCTGCTTGTTTGGTGCTAATTCAGCCTGTTTTTGTCTTATTGGGATTGTAATTGTTTTTTGTTTTAATTAGAGGGAGCAGACTACATTGATTACTTTGGAATCATGTCTATTGGACTTTTATTTCTTTTTTTAAATTGTGCTTTCAGTTGGACCTCTTAATTGAGCACTGCTGGTGTGGTTTAGTATTGTGTCATAGTGCTTGTCAATCAAAAGAAGTTACAGTGAAACCTCTAAAGTCCAACATAGTCTGTGGGGGGGAAATTAAGGAGAGAAATTTTCCGTTTCAGAGTCAAACTTGTCACATCATAATAACTTAAAAACTCAACCCCTGATATGTCAAGATGCCATTGGCTATGAATTGATGTTTTTTTCTGATTTGAAACATTTTTTACTTCTATTCAAGTATCAAAATACGTTAACAGTTGTGTATGCAATAATTTAAAACCATCATTTTCAAAAACAAATTACTTGTGCGTACTGACGGCTGGTGATTACTGTGTGTACTGAACA
The DNA here is from genome assembly GCA_026261675.1 of Hippocampus mohnikei. Lineage (NCBI taxonomy): Eukaryota > Metazoa > Chordata > Actinopteri > Syngnathiformes > Syngnathidae > Hippocampus > Hippocampus mohnikei. Next base: position 1,346,066 of record JAKGUB010000333.1, on the reverse strand, counting down.
GCCAGGATGAAGAAAGTGTAAATGCTACGTTTCTAGAGCCTGTTCTTTGGCTTTCATCACTTTTTTTTTTTTTGAATAACGTCATGGTACCCATCGGTGGGTGAATCACTAAAAATCAATGAAAAAGCCAAACTAAACTTGTGAAGTTCCAAGAACATAAGTTATAAGATTCCTGGATGGTCATTTTTAAGTTTTATTCAACTTCAGAAGGGTTCAAATTTGGAGGTTCCACTGTAAATTGTAATTGTGAGCAATTGAGGAAAGACCTAAAAGTCTCATGTAATGTAAGATTGGTGCATTTGCTTTAATTGGGGGGGCCTTTAAAGGGGAAGTCAACCCCAAAATTTACTTCACGATAATAAGTTCCACGCAGCCCTACTCGTTTCAACGCAGTGTTTTGATTAATACTGTTCGTGGAATATGAGTTAAGCAGTATAATCCAACCGTTTTGTCCATCTCAGGGGGCGGCCATTTTGCCACTTGCTGTCGACTGAAAACGACATCGCAGGTGCTCAGGTAACAACCGGTCATAGCTCAGATTCAGGGAAAAAAAGGTGAGCCGTGATTGGTGGTTGCCTGCGCCCCGAGCAACTCTGATGTCATTTTCATTTGGCGGAAAGTGGCAAAATGGCTGCCCTCTGAGATGGCGAAAAACGTTTGCCGCCGAACTCATATTACACAATATGAATCAAAATGCAGTGTTTTGACTCGTGGAGGCAAATAGAAGATAATTATTGTAAAGAGAATTTATGGACTGGCTTCCCCCTTAAAACCAGCACAATGGCAGATATTTGAATGTTGACTGTTTTTCTGTTCATCCTGGAATGAGAGGAAGCCGTTTTTGGTCGAAATGAAGCTTTTTGATCAAGCTTCAGTCTACGTCAGTTTAAGGGGCTACTTGCACGAGGCCATTCATAGTGGACTCTCACATACTCTTAGTTCGGCACCCGCGGATTCACCTAATCACAACCCCCCCCAGTATTTTATTTTTTTCCAATTCAATTTTATGGACTCCTCTTGCCAGTTTGTCATAGCGCCACCTCGCGAATAGCGAGAGACACAATGCTGAAAAATAATTTTCTCGCCATTTATTATAACGGATTTAAAAATCTGCATCAGCACACAAGAGGAGAGGGCGGGGGCGGGGGGCGCGACCACCAGCCCAGTTGAGCACAGTTTGAACGGCCTAGTGTCAGTGCGCCCAGGAAGTTGTTGTGTGAAGTTAAAGCAGAAAGCTGCCTTTTTTTCCAACCCCCCCCTAAGCGGGATGGATCAGTTGATGTCCGAGCAGGGAGCGGCGCCTAAGCCCGCCGCCACGCCAGAGAGGAGCATCATCAGCGGCGACAACCAACAATTCGGCAAGATGCGGCGCCACGCCCGCTTGTCCCAGTCGGAGAACCAGAGCTCGGGCCCCGAGGAAGAGCGCTTGGGCTCCTCCGCGGAGGCCGGCGGCTCCTACGGACGAAGCCCCGGCGTCCGCGGCGAGATCTTCAAGCCGCTGTCGTCCTCGCCGAGGAGCCCCAACACCAGGGGCCACTGGGCCAAGCGTTACCAGCAGGACGGCGCCCACATCCCCACGGTCAAGTCGTCCGGCACGCCCCACCGGCGCTACAGCGGAGGCCGCTACCGCACCTCGTCGGAGACCGAGAAGGGCGGCCGAGGGAGCAGGGAGCCCAAGTCTCGGCGGAAGGGCCTGTCTGAGAGCGACAAAAGGTCGGGACGGGACAAGTATGACACACGAGGATTGGCGGAGATGTGTCGTGTACTACTTTTTTATCTGCCTTGCGCTGTCCTTTGGCCTCCATGTTGTCATTTAAAAAAACTAGATCTAGAATATGTCCCGGTATAAATCAAAGCGCAACAAACGTGGCTGCCTGATTCTTTGGATGTAACTTTCTGGCCTTTTGTGCGGTCATCCTGCTGAGTCGACAAGTCTGCGTCGCTGCCCGAGGAATGTGTTGATTTAACACAAGCAGGCCGTTTGTTTTCATTGTTGCATGTCATTTGTGTTTTTTCTTCCCCCAAGAGAAGCAGTCATTTCCTAATTGACTGCTTCTTTTGTGCGTGTGTGTGTCCGACACACTCACCAGTGACTTGCCTTCGAATATTTGCGTCATGAAGTGAGATCAAAATGAGTCTGCCTGACAGGAGAGAATGCATTTTTTTGATTTTTATGGTGCACACGTGTTTTTGAGCAAGAGGGTCAATATATTCGAAACCACTCTTTCTGGTGCCGTTCAACCTCACCCACAATAATAAACATGTGGTCACGGGATTTAAATTTAGTCGAATGGATGCCCGCTCGGTGACAAAAGTGTCCCAAAGACGCGAGTGGCCATTTTGTGGGATGTCTGCGCAAATCTAGTCAGAACGTTTGCGTCACTGTGGCGCTGCCTGGCTGTGACGTCGGGAATGATTTCAACAAGAATTTGGGGAAGAAATAGCGTTGAAGAACATTTGACGGCTTGTTGCACTGCTTCATCCTTGAGGTGTTTCTAATGATTTGGTTGTTTTACCAAAATGGTCAAAGTATTAGAAACCTCCTGCACAGAAATAAAAGTGGCTGCATGGGAGCCATTTTGGGGCATTTCTGCTTGTCTTCAACTGTGTTTTTTTTTTTCCCCCCTTCTTCTTTGACAGGTTTCTTTGTATTGTCTCTTATTCCGTTGCGCATGTGATGTCAGTACAGTACACGAATAGAGTGGCCGATGAGTGTGTATTACATCGTGTCGTCATGTCCTACAAAGCAACTTAAGTGTTGGGGCTGCAAATCTTGACCCGTTTTTGTTTTCACGTCCTCAGCGCCAACATGAGTGGACTTGAGTGCCTCACTGCCGAGAAGGTCTGGTTCGACAAGCACCGTTACGACGAGGCCGAGAGGAAGTTCTACGAGGGGGCCAACGGAACCGCCCCCAAGCAGCAACAGGTGACTCCATTTAAACGGTTTATTTTATTAAATTCTTAACTCTTTCATTCCACAAGACGTACTTTTACGTCTTTTTAAAATTAGGCCCCGCCTACCAAGGACGTACTTGTACGTCTGTCTTTTTTTTGCGTCACAGAGAGGAGGGCCTGATGCAATCTGTGAATGAGAATAAGCCGTTTGCATTGTAAATCATGTAAAAAAAGCGACCAGTGGGTGGCGATGGTGGCTCACCTGCTTGAAATGCATGCTTTTACAAAAAGCTCTTTTTCTCCGTTTTTTGCCCAGGAATCGCCATTTTCGTGAAACTTAGCCATTTTGTAATGCCGATTGCTGAAGAATGCAAAAAAGATAGAAACCATTTTTTTTCTTGCTGAAAGAAGAGAGTCCAACCTTTATTTTGGTAGGCTCCATGTTTATATAGCATTAGAACCAAATATCCTGTGGGCCTTGCAAGACCAGTCAAAATCCAGTAAAACGCTGGGATTGAGGGGGTTGCTCCAGTGAAAATGGCTGGGATTGAAAGAGTTATTTGGGGGGGGGCGGTCATGTTTATCTACTGTGGGAATGTGGGCAATCATTTCCCTGATAGACGAATTCTCAAGAATCCATGCCTGAAAAGTCATTGGAAGACTTTTTTCCTCCCTCAGCAGCCATTTTACGGTCATTTTGGCCTTTTCGCCCGAGCTTGGAATACCTGTGTTGTTCTGTCTTTTAATCCGCAGTGGCGGATCCCTGGCGTAAACCCATGGACCCCGAAAGGTCCGACTGTACGATCAGTCACTGGCCTCTGTTGGTTTAAGCCTCAGTTAGATCATCGCTCCGAGCAGCTGTGCGCATGTGTGCTCAATTTAGAAGTCTGAGCAAGCGAGTGACTGAGGTCAGGTGGTTTGGCAGCCGTCTCCCTGCCTCACGTAGGGTCCACTGCTAAATCCAAACCGTAGTATCCTGCCTTCGTTTCCTTAAATCATTAGTTTTTGTCCGTAACCAAGGCGCACGCGCAGTGAGAAAAGCAGCAGGTGTGAAGGTGGTCATTGTGGCTTTTTGTGTGTGTGTGTGTGTGTGTGTGTGTGTGTGTGTGTGTGTGTGTGTGTACGTGTACGTACTTGTACAGCCGGACTCTATCAGCTTAAAAATAAAGTTCAGTTAGATAAGAGCAAATGCTAACGGACTTAATGCCAGGTGCACGCTGACTACGACAAGTGTGCAGGATGACAAGAAAACGCAAACTCAAGTGAAACCTGAAAACTCCCCAAATTGTCTGTTCAATTTTGTTGGGGGAGCAAATATATGAGCGAAAGTACTAAAAAAATCAAGAATTGAAACTGATCAGGATGTGGCGCTAGAGTCTAGACCGACGTCAGTTTAGCAAGTATTGACCGCTTGATGTTTTGCTTTTTCGTTGGCCGCTTGTGGTATTGAAGTAAGAATGCAAAAACGGCGGCCACCTGAAGGTCGCTGATGCTGGCCAAGACAAATTACATCATGAAGTCAGCATTATTCCAAGATGTCAAGCTCATGGAATGTCAAATGGAAAATCAACAGTTTTCTTATGCGACTCCAACCATCGCGTCATGATTTATGATTATTTTTTTTCCTGTTCTATTTTAATATAACCTTGTCTCCGTCCTCCCATTACTCGTGGCTTTCAAAATGCCGCAGGTGAAAAGCGCTGCGCATCACAAAGGGCGACCGCAAAAGCGCCAGCACAGAAATGTAAGTCACGCGTGTGTGACAACGCCGCATGGCCGCCATGGACCGTTTGATGCTTGTGTGGAAATCATCATAACATTGCACGCAGAATGGCTTTCATTGTGGATTGATTGATTGATTGATTTTATTTTTTTCCTTTTGCATCAAAATCACAATTGTAATATGCTAACATAATTGCATCGACTGAATTTTCTGTCTTCGCAATGGTCGTTTTGTTTATGAGCTAAACATGGGCTAAAAATAGCATCTTATTTGTTTCCAATTCCAAATTCACTCAACTCGACTTGATGTTCTTTCAAAGGCGCGTATTAGAATGCATGCATGTGAAAAATCCAGACGATTTCCTGTAGTCCAAAAGCGTACGGTTTTTAAACGGTGAAAGAAACAAACTCAATGTGGCTCGTTGACTTATCAAAATTGCCGTCGCCAAATTGTTTAAAGCTTGTAATTTATTGGAACTTTTCGCCATTTTGTAATTTTATTTTTAATATAATAGGACATGCACGATAATCTGATTGTGAAGATGCCAGAGCTGGAGATTTTTCTTTTTTTCTCCCTTGGACCATATTGGGTCAGTGAGGTCATAAATTGCAGTGATATTCAAATTTAGAAATCTCCATGGGGAATTATTACAAATGTAATCGCAACAACCGACTGCATATTGGGTTTGGAACCCACCCTTGGAAAAACTTTCCTATTTACGGTTTTTGTCGAGGAACTTTTGAATTGAGGCGCTTCGTTTCGACAATAGTCTGGTGTCACCCTCTTGTGGCATCTATGGAATATTACACTAGCTCCAGTTTTGGCTATTTTTGCGGAGTAGGCGTACCGCGCGGAGATTTTCCGAACTTCCGGCAGAGCCATGTTATGGAATTTATCCACCTTGATTTCTAATGTTTTTTTTGTTTTTTTTCTCTTTACCACTGTGAAATTTTATTCAATACATAATTACATGCATGCTGACAAGAAATTGAATCTCAATGATTATAGCTGAAGTTATCGCACGCTTCTCTTTCATTAAATGAATTGCACCCCCCCTTTGCAGTCTTCCTCACATTCAAGCGAGCAGGAGCTGATTGTCCGCATGAAGAGCCTGGAGGCGGAGAACCACACTTTGCACAAAGGTGGGCAAAGTTGGAGCTTTTGGGAGCCCGCCCGACTGATTGTCTAACTGGGTTCGTCCGTTTTGTCAGTGGTGGGCGATATGAGGGCCGCGCTGCAGAAGCTTGAGGCCAGAGTGGCTCAGCTGGAGAAGACGCCCGCATCCGCAGCCGTCGCCGCAGTCAAGGTAAAAGGGGACCGCCGCGACCGCGTCGTCATACCTCGCGCCGTTTCTTTAATCCTGTTTCCGTTTGTCAGGCTGCTCCCGTCCAAGCTGCTCCTGCTAAACGGGTGGAAGAAAACGGGGACGACGACGACGTGGACTTGTTCGGCAGCGACGACGAAGATGATGATGAGGAGGCGGCCCGTCTCAAGCAAGAGCGCGTGGAAGCCTACGCCGCCAGGAAGGCCGCAAAGCCCACCCTGATCGCAAAGTCGTCCATCTTGTTGGACGTCAAGCCTGTAAGTCCCGAGTGAAAAAGGATGAAGCCATTTTTTGCTTGAATTCAACAGACATTGTGCTGCTCCTGTTTGGTGCACGCACTTTGGTCACCGGCTTGAATGAGAAACGAAAGACCGTCGCATCGAAGCTGCAGAATGTGCTGCTGCACCATTTGTGATTCGGCATGAGTTGTTTCAAAGTTTTCAAGAGTTACACCCATGCTAGATTTGTTAGCTCATCTATGCCATTTCACAATGAATGTTTGATTTATCTTCGCTGTAAATGTCAACTATGACTGCCACGTCTTTTGATTCCAATGGTGACCACTTTTCCGTCCTTCCAGTGGGACGACGAGACGGACATGACCAAGCTGGAAGAGTGCGTGCGCTCGGTGCAGCTGGACGGGCTCCTGTGGGGTGCGTCCAAACTGGTGCCGGTGGGCTACGGCATCAAGAAGCTGCAGATCAACTGCGTGGTGGAGGACGACAAAGTGGGCACGGACATCTTGGAGGAGGAGATCACCAAGTTTGAGGACTTTGTGAGTAGGCAAAATGGAAACTTTTATTTTGGACTCCAAAGATTTGTCGAGGTACACTTTTGTTTTGTGTCACTCTTACAGGTGCAGAGTGTTGACGTTGCCGCCTTCAATAAGATCTGAACTAAGTGCTGCTGTTTAATGGTAATGGTTCAATAAAATAAAATGTAAAAAAATAATTCAATTTGTGCTTTGGCGTCCTACTGCAAATATCGAGGTTCACTGGCCACAATATTGGGGTACACCTGTATAAAGACATTCTCTTTACAAAGATGACAATGGAAGTCAGAAATCAAAGCATTCACAAATAACATACTGATGAATGCATTATTTTTAAATGATTTGTAATGTACATAACACCAGTCTTTAGCACCATTTTTTAAAATAAGGACCTTTTTTTTTTTTACAAAAATTGTTGAAAAAAATCTGGATTAAAAAATTTGCCATTTTCTCCTGAAGCATGACAAATATTAATATTTTCTGTATGAGTAAAAGCAGTATCATGTCAGAGAAATTCTTTGAGATTTGCCCTCAATTTTTCAAGCAAATTGCAAAAAAAAAAAAAAAAAAGTAACTTTTTGGTATATCTAAAGTGTGTATAAAATATACCTGATGAAGTGAGCAGCATTTAGGCTTCACAATTACAGAGAGCACAGCTTCAGAGTCGATCCCAACCCCACCCAAAATCCCGGGAACACCGGCTGACTGAAGGTAGCGTGGGCGCCGTGAAGCAGAAGCATGCCCTCGGAAACATTGTAGAAGGACAAAACGCCGGCCCTGAAGTCCAGATACACTCCTATCCTGTTTCCGCACGGCGCGCCACGCTCAGGCTCTGCTTGTTGTGGCGGAAAGTGCACGCGGCGTCGGAGCAGTCCAGGCTCCAGGACTTGGCGTTGTGGCCCAACTTGCTGTCATTGCCTCCGCCGCTCCTGCTCATGCTGCGGTAGCACACGCCGACGGACGCCCCGCCCTTGCCGGCCCACGCCACCTCCCAGTAGCAGCGACCCGCCATGCCGGCGCGACACAGTACCTGCGCCCAGCTGCTGAAGCGCTCCGGGTGCTCCGGGTACGGCTGCGCCTCGGAACGCGTGGTCGCCGCCCGGTGGCCCTCGGACAAGCTCAGGTAAGGATTGGCTGTGTTGGGGTCCAGGGTTAAGTCCTGGTAGTCTGCGCCAAGGTTGGTAGAATTAACGGAATATACTCAATTTGGGGAAAAAAAACCCTTTAATCAAATTACAGAAAAAAAAGAGTTCTTTGTTTACATCTGTCAATATCATACTGGAGCTTTCAGTTCATTTTAAATGTATGGCTGCACGTCTGTTATTTGAAGTGTTTATTCCACAATACTTGAGTTCACTTTAGTTTTAAATCTTACACTTGACACTCCATATACTAAAACTCAACCATAGCTAAAACTTTCTCTTGATTTAATACCCACAAGCCAAAGTGGGGAAAAAAAAAAAAGTATATTGGCCAAATCCCAAACTATTGTCTAATAATAAAGTCGGACATGCTGGTGGTAGCTTTTGAAAGTCAAAGCTGTACTCACAGTGTAAAAATTCCTCTCTCGTCTTTGGTTCTGAGTCATATAGTATGTGAGCATCGATTGTTACTAGGACAAAAAAAAAAAAGACGGGAAAAGATAATTAGCCCAGTGCTAACTCCACACAGGTCGGTCTGAATAAGATTCAGAAACCACTGCCAACCATTCTTTCATCATGCTACTACACACACACACACAAAAAAATCAAGTACTAGTTTCGTGAACATTTGTTTATCTTTCGTCTTAAAATGTCCTTTCAGCGTGAAAGTGTGCATTTGTCAGGAATCATTCCAAAAAATCAATCGGAGTCTTGCTTCCTGAATCCCATCCCACCTTGTCGGTTGATGGCACCCTGAATTGCATACCTTTCGTCTTTTCATTTGGAACGCTGGTTTCCTTGAGTGAAACCACTGCAAATGGACAGAGATGGAAATGTCACTCACTCCGTATCGACCATGAGGTGAGCGTGTTGTGGTGGTGGTGGTTACCTTTATCAGAGATTCTGTCAAATTCTCTCTGGAGGCTTTCGTCCAGACCGTCCCGCAGCTCCGCTAGGCCTCCTCGCATGGTTTTGTACATCAAGTATGGGAACGTGTCCGTATTGGGCATCTGCACTCGTTTGGATGGGAAATGAAGGGATTTGCACTTCTGGAATGAAGACAAAAAAAATTGACGTTTCTCTGGGATTTGCTGTAATTTCTTCAGCTATCAAACAAGCTTTAATAATAATAATAATAAAATAAATTTGACTTAATCACTAAAATTGATACCTGATCAATCAAGGGACTCTTGTCAGTGTGTAACGGCATTACCTGAAGGAAGTGGAGGTGGTCGTCGCTCCTGCAGAGTTTCTCCAGCTCGGCCTCGCTCCTCCGCACCTCGGCCGTCTCGCGTTCCAGCTTCTCCAGCAGCTGCTCCGTCTGCGCCAGAGCCGCCCGCTCGCGCCCTCGGATCGCCTCCTTCACGTCGCAGCGCTGCTTCTCGATGGCGCGCAGCAGCTTGGAGAAGACCCTGTCGCTCTCCTCCTCGGCCGCCTCGGTGGCGTGCTGGGTCAGGGGCACGCAATCAGAAGTTTATTTTGTGGACGTTCGCATTGGATGACAAATTACACGTTAGAAACATTTTTAAAAGATTTTTAAGTACACCCACTTTGATGTATCTGACCACATAGCGAAGCTCTTTCTCCACGTCCTTGATGTTCTGCGTGCACTTCAAAGATGCTTCTTGAAGTTTTTTCTACAAAAACATGAAGCGCGCACAGTTTGGTGTTGCTGAAAGTCAAGTGCTGATTTTTCATGAGGTAAATAATTTTGTTACCCTGTTTTTACACTGTAACAATAATTCGTTGTGAGCTAGCAATACGAGGAAGGTCGTAACTCCAAAGTGGCCCGTGACAAAAATTTGAGTTTTGACAGCCTTTAAACACTAACCCTAGTTTAAAATTCTACTCTGAAACTCTCACTTAAGTTTTGTTTGGATGCTCGGGGCCACCCGCCCCCTTGGGCCCTCCCTTCTACGCGCCCCTGACATACCTGTTGTGCTACCCGCTCGTCCGCCAGCCGAACTGTGTCGTGGTTCTTGTGTTGGCCTTTGAGGCAGCGCGAGCACACGCCCTGATGGTCTGCGCGGCAGTAGCTCCTCACTGGCCTTTGATGCTGCGGGCACAACTTCTCTCTGACAACACCGGACTGGGATAAAAACAAAAAAGCACGCTCAAGTGACATTTGAGCCTCTTTACAAAACGGATTTCTAATACACAGTGAGTCCGCGCCTGTTCGCGATGCACCAGTTTCCAAATCACCACAGTATTTGGGAACCTAACTACCCATTTGCTGAAAAATGCGGCTATTCACACCTAGCCGCGTAATTTTGTGCTTTCTGCAACGCCCAAACACCTCCATGCTCCTTCGAATTCGGCATGCTACTATTCATGCTTCTCCACTAGTACTGGTGGAGAAGCTTTGCTATGCATGCACGTTAACATTGCCCGCAACTATTAATACACGCAATTATAAAAAAAAATTAGAGGGCGGTGTCCACTGTTGCACGTTTCATTGTCGTGACTTACTAACTTAAATAACATGTCCTCTTGACAGACTTGAAGACACGTATTCTTAAAAAAGTGAGAACAAATCATATTTTATATTTCTGCGTGCTGTTTTTTTTGTTATTGTTGGATGTGGTATTTTAATTTGAATTTTGACTTGTCATTGGTTGGCCAAATCGAATACCTCGGGGAACCGTACAGAATTTTAAACTCTGTGTTTTAACATTTTTCCAGGGCGGCAATTGAAGAAATGAAGTTTGCTAGGTCGAATGAGATAATTAGTAATAATGATAATATCGTAATATTTATTATTAGTTACAGTTTAGTGATATAAACTATGGTTGATGATAAAATGTAATATTCAAATGGCACTTCGAAAGTCACCTTTTCAAAAAAAAACAAACATGACGACCCGGAAGACCGTGGTCAACTGCGCATGCGTATTGTTGACAAACCCACGTCGTTTACTAACGTCAGTCCCCTTGTGATACTTCCCATTCAAAAACAAAGGAAACACAAAAAACCTCGTTGTGAATCTTTGGAGCCACAACCACGCCGTGTCCCCGTCCCCCACGGAGGCGCTCGTCGGCCGGCTGCTCTTGGCCTCCGCTCTGGAGGAACTTCTCCACCAGATCTCCCAAAACGGTGTTGCGATTGAGCAGCGGTCTGGGCTTGAACTCCAGGCGGCACTGCGGGCAGCTATATTGGGGGGCTTTCTGCGGCTTGACTCTACTCCAGTAGTCCTCGATGCAGCTCAGGCAATAGCTGTGGCCGCAGGGGATGGTCACCGGGTCCCGCAAAACCTCCAGACATACCGAACAGGTGAACTGGTCCTGTTCCACGGATATAGTGGAGGTAGTCGCCGCCGCACCTGCCGCCATCTTACTCTCTTGAGGGTTCAAAATGGGCGTGGCTTACAGGTGTGTTGATAAAGGTTGAACCTGCGCGTGTCGCGGGACGTGTGACGTCACAAAGCACAATGTTGAGACAGTATTGGACTTTGGGCTTTCTTTGTTGAATGTTATTTTGGGCAAAGTGTGAGACTTTGCAAAAAAAATTAAAAAGTGAATAATTGACAACCATTATAATTTTTTTGGGGCAAAAAAGGCCTTAGGCGTAGAAAAAAAGTAGTGTGTTTCTGGTGACATGAAATTTCAGCATAGGGTCGGTAGGTTGGACAAAGTTTTTTTTTTTTTAAATCTCCCCCCCATCAAAAATTTAAACAAAATAAACATAAAACAAGGAGACATTGAAACCCCCGCGCAGTTGGGTACCCGGCGGCTGGGTGTTACAGACATCTCGTTACCTCTGCGTCCCGTGTCACCCAGAATAAGTCGACCAATCGCAGGGCACACAGAGACGAACAACCAACCACGCTCACACTCACATCTAGGGACAATTTAGAGTGCTCAAGCAGCCTGCCATGCATGTCTTTGGAATGTGGGAGGAAACCGGAGCACCCGGAGAAAACCCACGCAAGCCCGGGGAGAACATGCAAACTCCACACAGGGAGGCCGGAGCTGGAATCGAACCACTGGACTACCGGGCCGCCCTTCGATACATCAATGGATGCTATTTTCTTAATATTATAATCAAGCATGCGACTGCAACACACAAAATGCTGTTTAAACTGTTGTCGGAGATCGTGGCCGCCGCCATGATTCAATGTTGTTGACAGACGACAGGGCAAACGATGTGCACGCTCAACGTGAATATCGCGAGAGTTTGCACCGATGTAAACCCTCTACACAAAAATGTAGGTTGTTTGAAAAAAAAATGCCGACCGTAAAGTTTTTTTTCTAGGTAGAAATTCTCGACTATTTTTTTTCTACGCTAAGGCGTTTTTAGCCGGAAAAAACGACCCTGTATAGTAAGGCGTTTTAATTTGAAAAAAACGACCATGTATAGCAAGGTGTTTTAACCTTCGTCTAAAAACGCCTTACTATATGGTCGTTTTTTTCGTCTAAAAACGCCTGATTATACATGGTCGTTTTTTTTTTGGGTCTAAAAACGCCTTACTATACATGGTCTTTTTTTTCGTCTAAAAACGCCTTACTATACATGGTCGTTTTTTTTGTCTAAAAACGCCTGACTATACATGGTCGTTTTTTTCGGCCAAAAACGCCTTACGAGACATCGTTGTTTTTTTCGCCAAAAACGCCTTATTATACATGGTTGTTTTTTTTTGTCTAAAAACGCCTAACTATACATGGTCCTTTTTTTCGGCTAAAAACGGCTTACTATACATGGTCGTTTTTTTCGGCTAAAAACGGCTTAATATACATGGTGTTTTTTTCGTCAAAAAACGCCTTACTATACATGTTCGTTTTTTTGTCAAAAAACGCCTTACTATACATGGTCGTTTTTTTTTGTCTAAAAAAGCCTTACTATACATAGTCGTTTGTTTTGGCTAAAAACGCCTGATTATACATGGTCGTTTTATTTTGGTATAAAAACGCCTTACTATACATGGTTGTTTTTTTTGGGCTAAAAACGCCTTACTATACATGGTCTTTTTTTTCGGCTAAAAACGTCTTACTATCCATGGTCGTTTTTTTCGTTTAAAAACGCCTTACTATACATGGTCGTTTTTTTTGTCTAAAAACGCCTGACTATACATGGTCGTTTTTTTCGGCCAAAAACGCCTTACGAGACATCGTTGTTTTTTTCGCCAAAAACGCCTTATTATACATGGTTGTTTTTTTTTGTCTAAAAACGCCTAACTATACATGGTCCTTTTTTTCGGCTAAAAACGGCTTACTATACATGGTCGTTTTTTTCGGCTAAAAACGGCTTAATATACATGGTGTTTTTTTCGTCAAAAAACGCCTTACTATACATGTTCGTTTTTGTCAAAAACGCCTAACTATACATGGTCCTTTTTCGCTAAAACGACTTACTATACATGGTCGTTTTTGGCTAAAAACGGCTTAATATACATGGTGTTTTTTTCGTCAAAAAACGCCTTACTATACATGTTCGTTTTTTTGTCAAAAAACGCCTGATTATACATGGTCGTTTTTTTTGGGCTAAAAACGCCTTACTATACATGGTCTTTTTTTTCGGCTAAAAACGTCTTACTATCCATGGTCGTTTTTTTAGTTTAAAACGCCTTACTATACATGGTCGTTTTTTTTGTCTAAAAACGCCTGACTATACATGGTCGTTTTTTTGGGCTAAAAACGCCTTACTATCCATGGTCGTTTTTTTCGTCTAAAAACGCCTTACTATACATGGTCGTTTTTTTTGTCTAAAAACACCTTACTATACATGGTCCTTTTTTTCGTCTAAAAACGCCTTACTATACATGGTCGTTTTTTTTGTCTAAAAACGCCTTACTATACATGGTCGTTTTTTTTCGGCAAAAACGCCTTACTATACATGGTCCTTTTTTTCGGCTAAAAACGCCTTACTATACATGGTCCTTTTTTTTCGGCTAAAAACACCTTGCTATACATGGTCGTTTTTTTCGGCTAAAAACGCCTTACTATACATGGTCGTTTTTTTGTTTAAAAACGCCTTACTATCCATGGTCGTTTTTTTTTTGACTAAAAACGCCTTACGAGACATCGTTGTTTTTTTCGGCAAAAACGCCTTACTATACATGGTCTTTTTTTTCGGCTAAAAACACTTTACTATACATGGTCTTTTTTTTCGGCTAAAAACGTCTTACTATACATGGTCGTTTTTTTCGGCTGAAAACGGCTTACTATCCATGGTCGTTTTTTTGACTAAAAACGCCTTACGAGACATCGTTGTTTTTTTCGGCAAAAACGCCTTACTATACATGGTCTTTTTTTTCGGCTAAAAACACTTTACTATACATGGTCGTTTTTTTCGGCTGAAAACGGCTTTCTATACATGGTCGGTTTTTTTCGGGTTAAAACGCCTGACTATACATGGTCATTTTTTTTCGGGTTAAAACGCCTTACTATACATGGTCGTTTTTTTCGGCTAAAAACGCCTTACTATACATGGTCGTTTTTGGGCTAAAAACGCCTTACTATACATGGTCTTTTTTTTCGGCTAAAAACGTCTTACTATCCATGGTCGTTTTTTTCGTCTAAAAATGCCTTACTATACATGGTCGTTTTTTTTGTCTAAAAACGCCTGACTATACATGGTCATTTTTTTCGGCCAAAAACGCCTTACGAGACATCGTTGTTTTTTTCGGCAAAAACGCCTTACTATACATGGTCTTTTTTTTCGGCTAAAAACGTCTTACTATCCATGGTCGTTTTTTTTGTCTAAAAACGCCTGACTATACATGGTCATTTTTTCGCAAAAACGCCTTACTATCCATGGTTGTTTTTTTCGTCTAAAAACGCCTTATGATAGGTTGATTATTTTAGTTATCATACATTCGCTTATTATTAGTGTTATTATTAATGTTACATTATGATTGAGTGATTGATTGATTGATTATGCTTGCAAAGAAGAACGCTTATGCCTGCAATCCTTAATTGAAGAACGCTTATGCTTTTAATAAAGATATAATGCTTCTTAATCATTCACATTTATAATCCTTTTATTCATTATATGCTCACATTTATACTCAAGAATGCTGAGTGCACTGTGTGGAAGGACGCAACCACCTTTTCGAGGACATGGTTGGGATGAGATAAGTTTTAAGACTAAACAGGAGCAAGGTTCGACAGTGGATGGAGCCATCAACACCAGCTGCAACGTGCTGTTTTTGTAACAATGGCACACATGTACGTAATTTACACTCATATACACACACATAGTCAAACAAGTTCAGTGTGTCTCCAGCAGCCCCCACCCTTTAGGTTGGACACACCTATGTAGTAGATTTCCCAATAAATAAGGGGGTGAAGGAGGATATCGTTAGGGGTGACGTGTGGAGAACTGAAACCTAACGCTGCTCCTTGTTCCCTCCTGGTACCAGAATTGAGTCTCCTGTCTCCTCTTTGTGTTTTATTCCTGAGTGTCACATTGGATAAACCTGACACCTTACTATACATGGTCGATTTTTTCGTCTAATGAACCCTTACTATAAATGGTCTTTTTTTCGGCTAAAAACACCTTACTATACATGGTCGTTATTTTCGTCTAAAAAGCCTTACTATAAATAGTGGGGTTTTTGGGGCTAAAAACGCCTTACTATCCATGGTCGTTTTTTTCGTCTAAAAACGCCTTACTATACATGGTCAATTTTTTCAGCTAAAAACGCCTTACTATACATGGTCGTTTTTTTCGGCTAAAAACGCCTTACTATACATGGTCGGTTTTTTTGTCTAAAAACGCCTTACTATACATGGTCGTTTTTTTTGTCTAAAAACGCCTTACTATACATGGTCGTTTTTTCCGGCAAAAACGCCTTACTATACATGGTCAATTTTTTCAGCTAAAAACGCCTTACTATACATGGTCGTTTTTATTTAAAACGCCTTACTATACATGGTCGTTTTTATTCGCTAAAACGCTTACTATACATGGTCGTTTTTTTGTCTAAAACGCCTTACTATACATGGTCGTTTTTTCGCAAAAACGCCTTACTATACATGGTCGTTTTTGGCTAAAACGCCTTACTATACATGGTCGTTTTTGGTCTAAAACGCCTTACTATACATGGTCGTTTTTTTCGCAAAACGCCTTACTATACATGGTCGTTTTTTTCGGCTAAAAACGCCTTACTATACATGGTCGTTTTTTGGCTAAAAACGCCGTACTATACATGGTGGTTTTTTTTTTGTCTAAAACGCCTTACTATACATGGTCGTTTTTTCCGGCAAAAACGCCTTACTATACATGGTCCTTTTTTTTGGCTAAAAACGCCTAACTATACATGGTCATTTTTTTTGGGTCTAAAAACGCCTTACTATACATGGTCGATTTTTTCAGCTAAAAACGCCTTACTATACATGGTCGTTTTTTTCGGCTAAAACGCCTTACTATACATGGTCGTTTTTTTCGTCTAAAAACGCCTTACTATACATGGTCGTTTTTTTGAGCTAAAAACGCCTTACTATCCATGGTCGTTTTTTTCGTCTAAAAACGCCTTCCTATACATGGTCGTTTTTTTTTCAGCTTAAAACGCCTTACTATACATGGTCCTTTTTTTCGGCTAAAAACGCCTTACTATACATGGTCCTTTTTTTTCGGCTAAAAACACCTTGCTATATAAATGGTCGTTTTTTTCGTCTAAAAACGCCTTACTATACATGGTCGTTTTTTTCGTCTAAAAACGCCTTACTATACATGGTCGTTTTTTTCGTCTAAAAACGCCTTACTATACATGGTCCTTTTTTTTCGGCTAAAAACACCTTGCTATATAAATGGTCGTTTTTTTCGTCTAAAAACGCCTTACTATACATGGTCGTTTTTTTCGTCTAAAAACGCCTTACTATACATGGTCGTTTTTGGTCTAAAACGCCTTACTATCCATGGTCGTTTTTTCAGCAAAAAACGCCTTACTATACATGGTCGTTTTTGTCTAAAACGCCTTCCTATACATGGTCGTTTTTTCGCTAAAAACGCCTTACTATACATCGTTGTTTTTTGCTAAAAACGCCTTACTATACATGGTCCTTTTTTTCGCTAAAACGCTTTACTATACATGGTCGATTTTTCAGATAAAACGCCTTACTATACATGGTCGTTTTTTTGTCTAAAACGCCTTACTATACATGGTCGTTTTTTCGCTAAAACGCCTTACTAAAAAAACGCCTTACTATACATGGTCGTTTTTAGGCTAAAAACGCCTTACTATACATGGTCGTTTTTTTCGCTAAAACGCCTTACTATACATGGTCGTTTTTTCGCCTAAAAACGCCTTACTATACATGGTCCTTTTTTTCGGCTAAAAACGCCTTACTATATATGGTCATTTTTTTGGTCTAAAAACGCCTTACTTCACATGGTCGTTTTTTTCAGCAAAAACGCCTTACTATACATGGTCGTTTTTTTTGTCTAAAAACGCCTTACTATACATGGTCGTTTTTTTTCGGCAAAAACGCCTTACGAGACATGGTCCTTTTTTTCGGCTAAAAACGCCTTACTATATATGGTCATTTTTTTGGTCTAAAAACGCCTTACTTCACATGGTCGTTTTTCAGCAAAAACGCCTTACTATACATGGTCGTTTTTTTCTAAAACGCCTTACTATACATGGTCGTTTTTGTCTAAAAACGCCTTACTATACATGGTCGTTTTTTCGCTAAAACGCCTTACTATACATGGTCGTTTTTTCGCTAAAACGCCTTACTATACATGGTCGTTTTTTCGCTAAAAACGCCTTACTATACATGGTCGTTTTTTCGCTAAAACGCCTTACTATACATGGTCGTTTTTTTCGCTAAAACGCCTTACTATACATGGTCGTTTTTTCGTCTAAAACGCCTTACTATACATGGTCGTTTTTTCGCTAAAACGCCTTACTATACATGGTCGTTTTTCATCTAAAACGCCTTACTATACATGGTCGTTTTTTCGTCTAAAACGCCTTACTATACATGGTCGTTTTTCGTCTAAAACGCCTTACTATACATGGTCGTTTTTTCATCTAAAACGCCTTACTATACATGGTCGTTTTTCAGCTAAAACGCCTTACTATACATGGTCGTTTTTTCGGTTAAAACGCCTTACTATACATGGTCGTTTTTTCGCTAAAACGCCTTACTATACATGGTCGTTTTTCGCTAAAACGCCTTACTATACATGGTCGTTTTTTCAGCTAAAACGCCTTACTATACATGGTCGTTTTTCATCTAAAACGCCTTACTATACATGGTCGTTTTTTTCGCTAAAACGCCTTACTATACATGGTCGTTTTTTTTGTCTAAAACGCCTTACTATACATGGTCGTTTTTTCGCTAAAACGCCTTACTATACATGGTCGTTTTTTCGTCTAAAACGCCTTACTATACATGGTCGTTTTTTCGTCTAAAAACGCCTTACTATACATGGTCGTTTTTTCATCTAAAACGCCTTACTATACATGGTCGTTTTTTGTCTAAAACGCCTTACTATACATGGTCGTTTTTCGCCTAAAACGCCTTACTATACATGGTCGTTTTTTCGCTAAAACGCCTTACTATACATGGTCGTTTTTTCGCTAAAACGCCTTACTATACATGGTCGTTTTTTCGCTAAAACGCCTTACTATACATGGTCGTTTTTTGGGCTAAAACGCCTTACTATACATGGTCGTTTTTTGGCTAAAACGCCTTACTATACATGGTCGTTTTTTGGTCTAAAACGCCTTACTATACATGGTCGTTTTTTCGTCTAAAACGCCTTACTATACATGGTCGTTTTTTCTAAAAACGCCTTACTATACATGGTCGTTTTTTCGCTAAAAATGCCTTACTATACATGGTCGTTTTTTTCGCTAAAAACGCCTTACTATACATGGTCGTTTTTTCGCTAAAAACGCCTTACTATACATGGTCGTTTTTTCGCTAAAACGCCTTACTATACATGGTCGTTTTTTCATAAAAACGCCTTACTATACATGGTCGTTTTTTCGTCTAAAACGCCTTACTATACATGGTCGTTTTTTTGTCTAAAAACGCCTTACTATACATGGTCGTTTTTTCATCTAAAAACGCCTTACTATACATGGTCGTTTTTTCGCTAAAACGCCTTACTATACATGGTCTTTTTTCGCTAAAACGCCTTACTATACATGGTCGTTTTTCGCTAAAAACGCCTTACTATACATGGTCGTTTTTAGTCTAAAACGCCTTACTATACATGGTCGTTTTTTCGTCTAAAAACGCCTTACTATACATGGTCGTTTTTTCGGCTAAAACGCCTTACTATACATGGTCGTTTTTTCGCTAAAACGCCTTACTATACATGGTCGTTTTTTCGCTAAAACGCCTTACTATACATGGTCGTTTTTTCGTCTAAAACGCCTTACTATACATGGTCGTTTTTTCGCTAAAAACGCCTTACTATACATGGTCGTTTTTTCGCTAAAAACGCCTTACTATACATGGTCGTTTTTTCGCTAAAACGCCTTACTATACATGGTCGTTTTTCATCTAAAACGCCTTACTATACATGGTCGTTTTTTTTCTAAAAACGCCTTACTATACATGGTCGTTTTTTCGCTAAAAACGCCTTACTATACATGGTCGTTTTTTCGCTAAAACGCCTTACTATACATGGTCGTTTTTTCGCTAAAACGCCTTACTATACATGGTCGTTTTTTCGCTAAAAACGCCTTACTATACATGGTCGTTTTTTCGCTAAAAACGCCTTACTATACATGGTCGTTTTTTCGCTAAAAACGCCTTACTATACATGGTCGTTTTTTCTGCTAAAACGCCTTACTATACATGGTCGTTTTTTCGCTAAAACGCCTTACTATACATGGTCGTTTTTTCGCTAAAACGCCTTACTATACATGGTCGTTTTTTTCGCTAAAACGCCTTACTATACATGGTCGTTTTTTTCTAAAACGCCTTACTATACATGGTCGTTTTTGGGCTAAAACGCCTTACTATACATGGTCGTTTTTTCGCTAAAACGCCTTACTATACATGGTCGTTTTTTTCGCTAAAACGCCTTACTATACATGGTCGTTTTTTCGGCTAAAACGCCTTACTATACATGGTCGTTTTTCATCTAAAACGCCTTACTATACATGGTCGTTTTTTCGCTAAAAACGCCTTACTATACATGGTCGTTTTTTCGCTAAAACGCCTTACTATACATGGTCGTTTTTTCGCTAAAAACGCCTTACTATACATGGTCGTTTTTTCGCTAAAAACGCCTTACTATACATGGTCGTTTTTTCGCTAAAAACGCCTTACTATACATGGTCGTTTTTTCGGCTAAAACGCCTTACTATACATGGTCGTTTTTGGGCTAAAACGCCTTACTATACATGGTCGTTTTTTCGCTAAAAACGCCTTACTATACATGGTCGTTTTTTCGGCTAAAAACGCCTTACTATACATGGTCGTTTTTTCGCTAAAAACGCCTTACTATACATGGTCGTTTTTTCGGTTAAAACGCCTTACTATACATGTCGTTTTTTCGCCTTACTATACATGGTCGCTAAAAACGCCTTACTATACATGGTCGTTTTTTCGCTAAAAACGCCTTACTATACATGGTCGTTTTTTCATCTAAAACGCCTTACTATACATGGTCGTTTTTTCGGGTTAAAACGCCTTACTATACATGGTCGTTTTTCGGCTAAAACGGCTAAAAACGCCTTACTATACATGGTCGTTTTTTCATCTAAAACGCCTTACTATACATGGTCGTTTTTTCTAAAACGCCTTACTATACATGGTCGTTTTTTCATCTAAAAACGCCTTACTATACATGGTCGTTTTTCGCTAAAAACGCCTTACTATACATGGTCGTTTTTTCCGGCTAAAACGCCTTACTATACATGGTCGTTTTTTCCGGCTAAAAACGCCTTACTATACATGGTCGTTTTTTCGGCTAAAAACGGCTTACTATACATGGTCGTTTTTTTCGGCAAAAAACGCCTTACTATACATGGTCGTTTTTTCTGGCTAAAAACGCCTTACTATACATGGTCGTTTTTTCGGGTAAAAACGCCTTACTATTCATGGTCGTTTTTTCTGGCTAAAAACGCCTTACTATACATGGTCGTTTTTTCTGGCTAAAAACGCCTTACTATACATGGTCGTTTTTTCTGGCTAAAAACGCCTTACTATACATGGTCGTTTTTTCCGGCTAAAAACGCCTTACTATACATGGTCGTTTTTTCGCTAAAACGCCTTACTATACATGGTCGTTTTTTCGGCTAAAACGCCTTACTATACATGGTCGTTTTTTCGCTAAAAACGCCTTACTATACATGGTCGTTTTTTCGCTAAAACGCCTTACTATACATGGTCGTTTTTTCGCTAAAAACGCCTTACTATACATGGTCGTTTTTTCGCTAAAAACGCCTTACTATACATGGTCGTTTTTCATCTAAAACGCCTTACTATACATGGTCGTTTTTCGCTAAAACGCCTTACTATACATGGTCGTTTTTTCGCTAAAACGCCTTACTATACATGGTCGTTTTTCGCTAAAACGCCTTACTATACATGGTCGTTTTTTCGCTAAAACGCCTTACTATACATGGTCGTTTTTTCGCTAAAACGCCTTACTATACATGGTCGTTTTTTCGCTAAAACGCCTTACTATACATGGTCGTTTTTTCGCTAAAACGCCTTACTATACATGGTCGTTTTTTCGGTAAAACGCCTTACTATACATGGTCGTTTTTTCGCTAAAACGCCTTACTATACATGGTCGTTTTTTCGCTAAAACGCCTTACTATACATGGTCGTTTTTTCATCTAAAACGCCTTACTATACATGGTCGTTTTTCGGTTAAAACGCCTTACTATACATGGTCGTTTTTCGCTAAAAACGCCTTACTATACATGGTCGTTTTTTTGCTAAAACGCCTTACTATACATGGTCGTTTTTTCGCTAAAACGCCTTACTATACATGGTCGTTTTTTCGCTAAAACGCCTTACTATACATGGTCGTTTTTTCGCTAAAAACGCCTTACTATACATGGTCGTTTTTTTTCATCTAAAACGCCTTACTATACATGGTCGTTTTTTCGCTAAAACGCCTTACTATACATGGTCGTTTTTTCGTAAAAACGCCTTACTATACATGGTCGTTTTTTCGCTAAAACGCCTTACTATACATGGTCGTTTTTTTCGCTAAAAACGCCTTACTATACATGGTCGTTTTTTCGCTAAAACGCCTTACTATACATGGTCGTTTTTTTCTAAAAACGCCTTACTATACATGGTCGTTTTTTCGCTAAAACGCCTTACTATACATGGTCGTTTTTTTCGCTAAAAACGCCTTACTATACATGGTCGTTTTTTCGCTAAAAACGCCTTACTATACATGGTCGTTTTTTCGCTAAAACGCCTTACTATACATGGTCGTTTTTTCGCTAAAACGCCTTACTATACATGGTCGTTTTTTCGTCTAAAAACGCCTTACTATACATGGTCGTTTTTTCATCTAAAACGCCTTACTATACATGGTCGTTTTTTCGCTAAAAACGCCTTACTATACATGGTCGTTTTTTCGGTTAAAACGCCTTACTATACATGGTCGTTTTTTCGCTAAAAACGCCTTACTATACATGGTCGTTTTTTTCGGTTAAAACGCCTTACTATACATGGTCGTTTTTTCGCTAAAAACGCCTTACTATACATGGTCGTTTTTTCGCTAAAAACGCCTTACTATACATGGTCGTTTTTTTTTCGTCTAAAACGCCTTACTATACATGGTCGTTTTTTCATCTAAAACGCCTTACTATACATGGTCGTTTTTTCGGGTAAAAACGCCTTACTATACATGGTCGTTTTTTCGCTAAAACGCCTTACTATACATGGTCGTTTTTCGCTAAAACGCCTTACTATACATGGTCGTTTTTTCGCTAAAAACGCCTTACTATACATGGTCGTTTTTTCGCTAAAACGCCTTACTATACATGGTCGTTTTTTCGCTAAAAACGCCTTACTATACATGGTCGTTTTTCGCTAAAACGCCTTACTATACATGGTCGTTTTTTCGCTAAAACGCCTTACTATACATGGTCGTTTTTTTCGGCTAAAAACGCCTTACTATACATGGTCGTTTTTTCATCTAAAAACGCCTTACTATACATGGTCGTTTTTTCGCTAAAAACGCCTTACTATACATGGTCGTTTTTTCGCTAAAACGCCTTACTATACATGGTCGTTTTTCGCTAAAACGCCTTACTATACATGGTCGTTTTTTCGCTAAAACGCCTTACTATACATGGTCGTTTTTTCGCTAAAAACGCCTTACTATACATGGTCGTTTTTCGCTAAAAACGCCTTACTATACATGGTCGTTTTTTCGTCTAAAACGCCTTACTATACATGGTCGTTTTTCGCTAAAACGCCTTACTATACATGGTCGTTTTTTTCGATAAAACGCCTTACTATACATGGTCGTTTTTTCGTCTAAAAACGCCTTACTATACATGGTCGTTTTTTCGTCTAAAACGCCTTACTATACATGGTCGTTTTTTTCGCTAAAAACGCCTTACTATACATGGTCGTTTTTTCGGCTAAAACGCCTTACTATACATGGTCGTTTTTTCGCTAAAACGCCTTACTATACATGGTCGTTTTTTCGGTAAAAACGCCTTACTATACATGGTCGTTTTTTTCGCTAAAAACGCCTTACTATACATGGTCGTTTTTTTCGTCTAAAAACGCCTTACTATACATGGTCGTTTTTTCGCTTAAAACGCCTTACTATACATGGTCGTTTTTTCATCTAAAACGCCTTACTATACATGGTCGTTTTTTCGCTAAAAACGCCTTACTATACATGGTCGTTTTTTCGCTAAAACGCCTTACTATACATGGTCGTTTTTTCGGTTAAAACGCCTTACTATACATGGTCGTTTTTTTCGACTAAAAACGCCTTACTATACATGGTCGTTTTTTCGCTAAAACGCCTTACTATACATGGTCGTTTTTAGTCTAAAACGCCTTACTATACATGGTCGTTTTTTCGCTAAAAACGCCTTACTATACATGGTCGTTTTTTCGCTAAAAACGCCTTACTATACATGGTCGTTTTTCGCTAAAACGCCTTACTATACATGGTCGTTTTTTCGTCTAAAACGCCTTACTATACATGGTCGTTTTTTCGCTAAAACGCCTTACTATACATGGTCGTTTTTGGGATAAAACGCCTTACTATACATGGTCGTTTTTGGGCTAAAACGCCTTACTATACATGGTCGTTTTTTTCGCTAAAACGCCTTACTATACATGGTCGTTTTTTCGCTAAAACGCCTTACTATACATGGTCGTTTTTTCGCTAAAAACGCCTTACTATACATGGTCGTTTTTTCATCTAAAACGCCTTACTATACATGGTCGTTTTTTCGCTAAAACGCCTTACTATACATGGTCGTTTTTTTGCTAAAACGCCTTACTATACATGGTCGTTTTTCGCTAAAAACGCCTTACTATACATGGTCGTTTTTCGTCTAAAAACGCCTTACTATACATGGTCGTTTTTCGCTAAAAACGCCTTACTATACATGGTCGTTTTTTCGATAAAACGCCTTACTATACATGGTCGTTTTTGGGCTAAAACGCCTTACTATACATGGTCGTTTTTTCGCTAAAAACGCCTTACTATACATGGTCGTTTTTCGCTAAAAACGCCTTACTATACATGGTCGTTTTTTCGCTAAAACGCCTTACTATACATGGTCGTTTTTCGGTTAAAACGCCTTACTATACATGGTCGTTTTTCGGCTAAAACGCCTTACTATACATGGTCGTTTTTTCGCTAAAAACGCCTTACTATACATGGTCGTTTTTTGTCTAAAAACGCCTTACTATACATGGTCGTTTTTTCATCTAAAACGCCTTACTATACATGGTCGTTTTTCGGGTAAAACGCCTTACTATACATGGTCGTTTTTTTCGGCTAAAACGCCTTACTATACATGGTCGTTTTTCGCTAAAACGCCTTACTATACATGGTCGTTTTTCATCTAAAACGCCTTACTATACATGGTCGTTTTTTCGCTAAAACGCCTTACTATACATGGTCGTTTTTTTCGTCTAAAACGCCTTACTATACATGGTCGTTTTTCCTCTAAAACGCCTTACTATACATGGTCGTTTTTTCGGTTAAACGCCTTACTATACATGGTCGTTTTTCGCTAAAACGCCTTACTATACATGGTCGTTTTTTCGCTAAAACGCCTTACTATACATGGTCGTTTTTTCATCTAAAACGCCTTACTATACATGGTCGTTTTTTCGGTTAAAACGCCTTACTATACATGGTCGTTTTTCGGCTAAAACGCCTTACTATACATGGTCGTTTTTTCGCTAAAACGCCTTACTATACATGGTCGTTTTTCGGGTTAAAACGCCTTACTATACATGGTCGTTTTTCGGCTAAAACGCCTTACTATACATGGTCGTTTTTTCGCTTAAAACGCCTTACTATACATGGTCGTTTTTTCGCTAAAACGCCTTACTATACATGGTCGTTTTTTCGCTAAAACGCCTTACTATACATGGTCGTTTTTTCGTCTAAAAACGCCTTACTATACATGGTCGTTTTTTCATCTAAAACGCCTTACTATACATGGTCGTTTTTCGGGTAAAAACGCCTTACTATACATGGTCGTTTTTTCGCTAAAACGCCTTACTATACATGGTCGTTTTTTCGCTAAAACGCCTTACTATACATGGTCGTTTTTCGCTAAAAACGCCTTACTATACATGGTCGTTTTTCATCTAAAACGCCTTACTATACATGGTCGTTTTTCGCTAAAACGCCTTACTATACATGGTCGTTTTTCGTCTAAAACGCCTTACTATACATGGTCGTTTTTCCTCTAAAACGCCTTACTATACATGGTCGTTTTTTCGCTAAAACGCCTTACTATACATGGTCGTTTTTCGCTAAAACGCCTTACTATACATGGTCGTTTTTTCATCTAAAACGCCTTACTATACATGGTCGTTTTTTCGCTAAAACGCCTTACTATACATGGTCGTTTTTTCGGTTAAAACGCCTTACTATACATGGTCGTTTTTCGCTAAAACGCCTTACTATACATGGTCGTTTTTTCGCTAAAACGCCTTACTATACATGGTCGTTTTTTTGGGTTAAAACGCCTTACTATACATGGTCGTTTTTTGTTAAAACGCCTTACTATACATGGTCGTTTTTTCGTCTAAAACGCCTTACTATACATGGTCGTTTTTTCGTCTAAAACGCCTTACTATACATGGTCGTTTTTTCGCTAAAACGCCTTACTATACATGGTCGTTTTTTCGCTAAAACGCCTTACTATACATGGTCGTTTTTTTAAAAACGCCTTACTATACATGGTCGTTTTTTCATCTAAAACGCCTTACTATACATGGTCGTTTTTCATAAAAACGCCTTACTATACATGGTCGTTTTTCGTCTAAAACGCCTTACTATACATGGTCGTTTTTTGTCTAAAAACGCCTTACTATACATGGTCGTTTTTTCATCTAAAAACGCCTTACTATACATGGTCGTTTTTTCGCTAAAAACGCCTTACTATACATGGTCGTTTTTTCGCTAAAACGCCTTACTATACATGGTCGTTTTTTCGCTAAAACGCCTTACTATACATGGTCGTTTTTCGCTAAAACGCCTTACTATACATGGTCGTTTTTTCGCTAAAACGCCTTACTATACATGGTCGTTTTTTCGCTAAAACGCCTTACTATACATGGTCGTTTTTTCGTCTAAAACGCCTTACTATACATGGTCGTTTTTTCGCTAAAAACGCCTTACTATACATGGTCGTTTTTTCATCTAAAAACGCCTTACTATACATGGTCGTTTTTTCGCTAAAACGCCTTACTATACATGGTCGTTTTTTCGCTAAAACGCCTTACTATACATGGTCGTTTTTTTCGCTAAAACGCCTTACTATACATGGTCGTTTTTTCGCTAAAACGCCTTACTATACATGGTCGTTTTTCGCTAAAACGCCTTACTATACATGGTCGTTTTTTTTCGCTAAAACGCCTTACTATACATGGTCGTTTTTTCGTCTAAAACGCCTTACTATACATGGTCGTTTTTTCATCTAAAACGCCTTACTATACATGGTCGTTTTTCGGGTAAAACGCCTTACTATACATGGTCGTTTTTCGTCTAAAACGCCTTACTATACATGGTCGTTTTTTCGCTAAAAACGCCTTACTATACATGGTCGTTTTTCGTCTAAAAACGCCTTACTATACATGGTCGTTTTTTCGCTAAAACGCCTTACTATACATGGTCGTTTTTCGCTAAAAACGCCTTACTATACATGGTCGTTTTTTCGCTAAAACGCCTTACTATACATGGTCGTTTTTCGCTAAAACGCCTTACTATACATGGTCGTTTTTCGCTAAAACGCCTTACTATACATGGTCGTTTTTTCATCTAAAAACGCCTTACTATACATGGTCGTTTTTTCGCTAAAAACGCCTTACTATACATGGTCGTTTTTTCGCTAAAACGCCTTACTATACATGGTCGTTTTTCGCTAAAAACGCCTTACTATACATGGTCTTTTTTCGCTAAAAACGCCTTACTATACATGGTCGTTTTTTCGCTAAAACGCCTTACTATACATGGTCGTTTTTTTAAAACGTCGTTTTTTAAAAACGCCTTACTATACATAGTCGTTTTTTCGTCTAAAACGCCTTACTATACATGGTCCTTTTTTCGCTAAAAACGCCTTACTATACATGGTCGTTTTTCGTCTAAAACGCCTTACTATACATGGTCGTTTTTCATCTAAAACGCCTTACTATACATGGTCGTTTTTTCGCTAAAACGCCTTACTATACATGGTCGTTTTTTCGCTAAAAATGCCTTACTATACATGGTCGTTTTTTCGGTTAAAACGCCTTACTATACATGGTCGTTTTTTCGCTAAAACGCCTTACTATACATGGTCGTTTTTTCGCTAAAACGCCTTACTATACATGGTCGTTTTTCGGCTAAAAATGCCTTACTATACATGGTCGTTTTTCGGGTTAAAACGCCTTACTATTCATGGTCGGTTTTTTCGCTAAAAACGCCTTACTATACATGGTCGTTTTTCGGCTAAAAACGCCTTACTATACATGGTCGTTTTTTCGCTAAAACGCCTTACTATACATGGTCGTTTTTCATCTAAAACGCCTTACTATACATGGTCGTTTTTCATCTAAAACGCCTTACTATACATGGTCGTTTTTCATCTAAAACGCCTTACTATACATGGTCGTTTTTCGGTTAAACGCCTTACTATACATGGTCGTTTTTTTGCTAAAAACGCCTTACTATACATGGTCGTTTTTTTCGCTAAAAACGCCTTACTATACATGGTCGTTTTTTCGCTAAAACGCCTTACTATACATGGTCGTTTTTTCGCTAAAACGCCTTACTATACATGGTCGTTTTTCGCTAAAACGCCTTACTATACATGGTCGTTTTTCGGCTAAAACGCCTTACTATACATGGTCGTTTTTTCTTAAAACGCCTTACTATACATGGTCGTTTTTCTGGTTAAAACGCCTTACTATACATGGTCGTTTTTCGCTAAAACGCCTTACTATACATGGTCGTTTTTCGTCTAAAAACGCCTTACTATACATGGTCGTTTTTCGTCTAAAACGCCTTACTATACATGGTCGTTTTTTCGCTAAAACGCCTTACTATACATGGTCGTTTTTCGTCTAAAACGCCTTACTATACATGGTCGTTTTTTCGCTAAAACGCCTTACTATACATGGTCGTTTTTCGGATAAAACGCCTTACTATACATGGTCGTTTTTTCGGTTAAAACGCCTTACTATACATGGTCGTTTTTTCGCTAAAACGCCTTACTATACATGGTCGTTTTTCAGCTAAAACGCCTTACTATACATGGTCGTTTTTTTGTCTAAAACGCCTTACTATACATGGTCGTTTTTTCAGCTAAAAACGCCTTACTATACATGGTCGTTTTTTTCTAAAACGCCTTACTATACATGGTCTTTTTCGCTAAAACGCCTTACTATACATGGTCGTTTTTTCGCTAAAACGCCTTACTATACATGGTCGTTTTTTCAGCTAAAAATGCCTTACTATACATGGTCGTTTTTCGCTAAAACGCCTTACTATACATGGTCTTTTTCGCTAAAACGCCTTACTATACATGGTCGTTTTTCGCTAAAACGCCTTACTATACATGGTCGTTTTTTCAGCTAAAAATGCCTTACTATACATGGTCGTTTTTTCGCTAAAACGCCTTACTATACATGGTCGTTTTTCGCTAAAAACGCCTTACTATACATGGTCGTTTTTGGCTAAAAACGCCTTACTATACATGGTCGTTTTTGTGTTAAAACGCCTTACTATACATGGTCGTTTTTTCGTCTAAAACGCCTTACTATACATGGTCGTTTTTGTCTAAAACGCCTTACTATACATGGTCGTTTTTTCGCTAAAAACGCCTTACTATACATGGTCGTTTTTCGCTAAAACGCCTTACTATACATGGTCGTTTTTTCGCTAAAACGCCTTACTATACATGGTCGTTTTTCGCTAAAACGCCTTACTATACATGGTCGTTTTTTCGGATAAAACGCCTTACTATACATGGTCGTTTTTTCGCTAAAACGCCTTACTATACATGGTCGTTTTTTCGTCTAAAACGCCTTACTATACATGGTCGTTTTTTCGGTTAAAACGCCTTACTATACATGGTCGTTTTTTCGCTAAAACGCCTTACTATACATGGTCGTTTTTTCGCTAAAAACGCCTTACTATACATGGTCGTTTTTCGCTAAAAACGCCTTACTATACATGGTCGTTTTTCATCTAAAAACGCCTTACTATACATGGTCGTTTTTTCGCTAAAAACGCCTTACTATACATGGTCGTTTTTTCGCTAAAACGCCTTACTATACATGGTCGTTTTTTCTGCTAAAAACGCCTTACTATACATGGTCCTTTTTTCGCTAAAACGCCTTACTATACATGGTCCTTTTTTGGCTAAAACGCCTTACTATACATGGTCTTTTTTCGTCTAAAAACGCCTTACTATACATGGTCGTTTTTTCAGCTTAAAACGCCTTACTATACATGGTCATTTTTTCGCTAAAACGCCTTACTATACATGGTCGTTTTTGTCTAAAACGCCTTACTATACATGGTCGTTTTTTCGGTTAAAACGCCTTACTATACATGGTCGTTTTTTCGGTTAAAACGCCTTACTATACATGGTCGTTTTTCATCAAAAACGCCTTACTATACATGGTCGTTTTTTCGCTAAAACGCCTTACTATACATGGTCGTTTTTTCGCTAAAACGCCTTACTATACATGGTCGTTTTTCGCTAAAAACGCCTTACTATACATGGTCTTTTTTCGCTAAAAACGCCTTACTATACATGGTCGTTTTTTCGCTAAAAACGCCTTACTATACATGGTCGTTTTTTCGCTAAAAATGCCTTACTATACATGGTCGTTTTTTCGCTAAAAACGCCTTACTATACATGGTCGTTTTTTCGCTAAAAACGCCTTACTATACATGGTCGTTTTTCGCTAAAACGCCTTACTATACATGGTCGTTTTTTCGCTAAAACGCCTTACTATACATGGTCGTTTTTTCGCTAAAACGCCTTACTATACATGGTCGTTTTTCATCTAAAAACGCCTTACTATACATGGTCGTTTTTTCGCTAAAACGCCTTACTATACATGGTCTTTTTTCGCTAAAACGCCTTACTATACATGGTCTTTTTCGCTAAAAACGCCTTACTATACATGGTCTTCTTTCGCTAAAAACGCCTTACTATACATGGTCGTTTTTCAGCTAAAACGCCTTACTATACATGGTCGTTTTTTCATCTAAAACGCCTTACTATACATGGTCGTTTTTCGCTAAAAACGCCTTACTATACATGGTCGTTTTTTCGCTAAAAACTTTGTTTTTTTCGTCTAAAAACGCCTTACTATACATGGTTGCTTTTTCGCTAAAACGCCTTACTATACATGGTCGTTTTTTCGTCTAAAACGCCTTACTATACATGGTCGTTTTTGTCTAAAACGCCTTACTATACATGGTCGTTTTTTTCGCTAAAAACGCCTTACTATACATGGTCGTTTTTTCGCTAAAACGCCTTACTATACATGGTCATTTTTTCGCTAAAAACGCCTTACTATACATGGTCGTTTTTTTACTATAAAAAAACGCCTTACTATACATGGTCGTTTTTCAGCTAAAACGCCTTACTATACATGGTCGTTTTTTCGCTAAAACGCCTTACTATACATGGTCGTTTTTCAGCTAAAACGCCTTACTATACATGGTCGTTTTTCATCTAAAACGCCTTACTATACATGGTCGTTTTTCGCTAAAAACGCCTTACTATACATGGTCGTTTTTCGCTAAAAATGCCTTACTATACATGGTCGTTTTTCGGGTTAAAACGCCTTACTATACATGGTCGTTTTTCGCTAAAAACGCCTTACTATACATGGTCGTTTTTCGGCTAAAACGCCTTACTATACATGGTCGTTTTTTGGGTTAAAACGCCTTACTATACATGGTCGTTTTTTCATCTAAAAACGCCTTACTATACATGGTCGTTTTTTCGGTTAAAACGCCTTACTATACATGGTCGTTTTTTCGCTAAAAACGCCTTACTATACATGGTCGTTTTTCGGATAAAACGCCTTACTATACATGGTCGTTTTTGGGCTAAAACGCCTTACTATACATGGTCGTTTTTTCGCTAAAACGCCTTACTATACATGGTCGTTTTTTCATCTAAAAACGCCTTACTATACATGGTCGTTTTTTCGCTAAAAACGCCTTACTATACATGGTCGTTTTTCGGTTAAAACGCCTTACTATACATGGTCGTTTTTCGCTAAAACGCCTTACTATACATGGTCGTTTTTCGCTAAAACGCCTTACTATACATGGTCTTTTTTCGCTAAAACGCCTTACTATACATGGTCGTTTTTTCGCTAAAACGCCTTACTATACATGGTCGTTTTTCGCTAAAACGCCTTACTATACATGGTCGTTTTTCGCTAAAACGCCTTACTATACATGGTCGTTTTTCATCAAAAACGCCTTACTATACATGGTCGTTTTTTCGCTAAAACGCCTTACTATACATGGTCGTTTTTTGTCTAAAAACGCCTTACTATACATGGTCTTTTTTTGGCTAAAACGCCTTACTATACATGGTCGTTTTTTCGCTAAAACGCCTTACTATACATGGTCTTTTTTCGCTAAAACGCCTTACTATACATGGTCGTTTTTTCGCTAAAACGCCTTACTATACATGGTCGTTTTTCGCTAAAAACGCCTTACTATACATGGTCGTTTTTCGCTAAAAACGCCTTACTATACATGGTCGTTTTTCATCAAAAACGCCTTACTATACATGGTCGTTTTTTCATCAAAAACGCCTTACTATACATGGTCGTTTTTTCGCTAAAACGCCTTACTATACATGGTCGTTTTTTCGCTAAAAACGCCTTACTATACATGGTCGTTTTTTCGCTAAAAACGCCTTACTATACATGGTCGTTTTTCAGCTAAAACGCCTTACTATACATGGTCGTTTTTTCAGCTAAAAACGCCTTACTATACATGGTCGTTTTTTCGCTAAAACGCCTTACTATACATGGTCGTTTTTTCGCTAAAAATGCCTTACTATACATGGTCGTTTTTCGGTTAAAACGCCTTACTATACATGGTCGTTTTTTCGGCTAAAACGCCTTACTATACATGGTCGTTTTTCGCTAAAACGCCTTACTATACATGGTCGGGTTTTTGGGTTAAAAGCCTTACTATACATGGTCGTTTTTTCATCTAAAACGCCTTACTATACATGGTCGTTTTTTCGGGTTAAAACGCCTTACTATACATGGTAGTTTTTTCGGGTTAAAACGCCTTACTATACATGGTCGTTTTTTCGCTAAAACGCCTTACTATACATGGTCGTTTTTTTCGCTAAAACGCCTTACTATACATGGTCGTTTTTTCGGATAAAACGCCTTACTATACATGGTTGGTTTTTTCGACTAAAACGCCTTACTATACATGGTCGTTTTTTTCGCTAAAACGCCTTACTATACATGGTCGTTTTTTCGGTTAAAACGCCTTACTATACATGGTCGTTTTTTTCGCTAAAACGCCTTACTATACATGGTCGTTTTTTTCGCTAAAACGCCTTACTATACATGGTCGTTTTTTCGCTAAAACGCCTTACTATACATGGTCGTTTTTCATCTAAAACGCCTTACTATACATGGTCGTTTTTTTCGCTAAAACGCCTTACTATACATGGTCTTTTTTCGCTAAAACGCCTTACTATACATGGTCGTTTTTTCGCTAAAACGCCTTACTATACATGGTCGTTTTTTCGCTAAAAACACCTTACTATACATGGTCGTTTTTGTCTCAAAACGCCTTATTATACATGGTCGTTTTTTCTGCAAAACGCCTTACTATACATGGTCCTTTTTTCGCTAAAAACGCCTTACTATACATGGTCCTTTTTTGGCTAAAAACACCTTACTATACATGAACTTTTTTCGTCTAAAACGCCTTCCTATACATGGTCGTTTTTTCAGCTTAAAACGCTTACTATACATGGTCATTTTTTCGCTAAAACGCCTTACTATACATGGTCGTTTTTTTTCGGTTAAAATGCCTTACTATACATGGTAGTTTTTTCCGGGTTAAAACGCATTACTATACATGGTCGTTTTTCGTCTAAAACGCCTTACTATACATGGTCGTTTTTTCGCTAAAACGCCTTACTATACATGGTCGTTTTTCGCTAAAAATGCCTTACTATACATGGTCGTTTTTCGGATAAAACGCCTTACTATACATGGTCGTTTTTTTCGTCTAAAAACGCCTTACTATCCATGGTCGTTTTTCTCGGGTTAAAACGCCTTACTATACATGGTCGTTTTTTCGCTAAAAACGCCTTACTATACATGGTCGTTTTTCGCTAAAACGCCTGACTATACATGGTCGTTTTTCGCTAAAAACGCCTTACTATACATGGTCGTTTTTCGCTAAAAACGCCTTACTATACATGGTCATTTTTTCATCTAAAACGCCTTACTATACATGGTCGTTTTTTCGCTAAAAACGCCTTACTATACATGGTAGTTTTTTCGCTAAAAACGCCTTACTATACATGGTCGTTTTTTGTCTAAAACGCCTTACTATACATGGTCGTTTTTCGCTAAAACGCCTTACTATACATGGTCGTATTTTTTCGCTAAAACGCCTGACTATACATGGTCTTTTTTCGCTAAAACGCCTTACTATACATGGTCGTTTTTTTCGCTAAAACGCCTTACTATACATGGTCGTTTTTCATCTAAAACGCCTTACTATACATGGTCGTTTTTTCGCTAAAACGCCTTACTATACATGGTCGTTTTTTCGCTAAAACGCCTTACTATACATGGTCGTTTTTGTCTAAAACGCCTTACTATACATGGTCGTTTTTCGCCAAAACGCCTTAAGAGACATCGTTGTTTTTGGCAAAAACGCCTTACTATACATGGTCTTTTTTCGCTAAAACGCCTTACTATCCATGGTTGTTTTTCGTCTAAAACGCCTTACTATACATGGTCGTTTTTCGCTAAAACACCTTACTATACATGGTCGTTTTTGTCTCAAAACGCCTTATTATACATTGTCGTTTTTTTCTGCAAAAACGCCTTACTATACATGGTCCTTTTTTCGGCTAAAAACGCCTTACTATACATGGTCCTTTTTTTTGGCTAAAAACACCTTACTATACATGAACTTTTTTTTCGTCTAAAAACGCCTTCCTATACATGGTCGTTTTTTTTCAGCTTAAAACGGCTTACTATATACGGTCATTTTTTTCGGCTAAAAACGCCTTACTATACATGGTCGTTTTTTTGTCTAAAAACGCCTTACTATACATGGTCGTTTTTCGCAAAAACGCCTTACTATACATGGTCCTTTTTCGCTAAAACGCCTTACTATACATGGTCCTTTTTTTTCGGCTAAAAACGCCTTACTATACATGGTTGTTTTTTTGTTTAAAAACGCCTTACTATCCATGGTCGTTTTTTTTGGCTAAAAACGCCTTACGAGACATTGTTGTTTTTTCCGGCAAAAACGCCTTACTATACATGGTCTTTTTTCTCGGCTAAAACGCCTTACTATACATGGTCGTTTTTTTTGTCTAAAAACGCCTTACTATACATGGTCGTTTTTTTCGGCCAAAAACGCCTTAAGAGACATCGTTGTTTTTTTGGCAAAAACGCCTTACTATACATGGTCTTTTTTTTTCGGCTAAAAACGCCTTACTATCCATGGTTGTTTTTTTCGTCTAAAAACGCCTTACTATACATGGTCGTTTTTTTCGGCTAAAAACACCTTACTATACATGGTCGTTTTTTTGTCTCAAAACGCCTTATTATACATGGTCGTTTTTTTCTGCAAAAACGCCTTATACATGGTCCTTTTTTCCGCTAAAAACGCCTTACTATACATGGTCCTTTTTTTTGGCTAAAAACACCTTACTATACATGAACTTTTTTTTCGTCTAAAAACGCCTTCCTATACATGGTCGTTTTTTTTCAGCTTAAAACGGCTTACTATATACGGTCATTTTTTTCGGCTAAAAACGCCTTACTATACATGGTCGTTTTTTTTTTTTTGCTCAAAACGTCTTACTATATATACATGGTCGTTTTTTCGGGTTAAAACGCCTTACTATACATGGTCCTTTTTTCGTCTAAAAACGCCTTACTATCTATCCATGGGTGTTTTTTTCATCTAAAAATGCCTTACTATACATGGCCATGGTCGTTTTTTTGGGGTTAAAACGCCTTACTTTTCATGGTCGTTTTTTTCGTCTAAAAACGCCTTACTATATACATGGTCGGTTTTTTTGGGTCTAAAAACGCCTTACTATACATGGTCCTTTTTTCCGTCTAAAAACGCCTTACTATCTATCCATGGGTGTTTTTTTCATCTAAAAATGCCTTACTATACATGGCCATGGTCGTTTTTTTGGCGTTAAAACGCCTTACTTTTCATGGTCGTTTTTTTCGTCTAAAAACGCCTTACTATATACATGGTCGTTTTTTTTGGGGCTAAAAACGCCTTACTATACATGGTCGTTTTTTTTGGCTAAAAATGCCTGACTATACATGGTCATTTTTTTCATCTCAAAACACCTTCCTAGACACGGTCGTTTTTTTCGGCTAAAAACGCCTTACTATACACACACACATTAGAATTTTGGTATGGGTAATTTCATTTGTATTTCATGTGTATGTGAAATATCTGCGTGACATTGCCATATTAAATGTATTTATATGGATGTTGGTTGACACTCTGTAAACATCATTCACAATTCAACTTTTTTAATGGCAGGATGACACAGACCAAAATAATATGTATGTATGAATAAACTTTAAAAAAAAAAACAACATAAAAGTCACATGATCATAAAAGGTATAACCTTTTTCATTTCCAAAGTGGTTCTTCTTCTAAATACTACACTCAGTTCAGTCCTGTAATGAATTCTTGTAAAATCAAATAAAAAGTATTCTTGTCCAGATGGTGACAGGGTTTGTGCTTGTGTGTGCACAGGACCATTTCTTCTGTTCATCTGGTCGAGACAACACTGATGCTTTTGGTGAATAAATAATTACTGTCGTTCCCACTTTTCTAACAAAACAACAGCAAAAAAAGTCAAAGCAGGGGTATGCCAAATGGGGAAAATACAGCAGCTTGGTGATCGAAGTTCAAGGTTTTGCATGTGAAGTTAATCATACGTGAATCCATTTCCACCTTCAAGTCTCATTTCTTTCTGGCTTGAGTGCGGCGCTGCAGGTGCCGATGCCTGGAGGCTGAAGACATTTTTGAGCCTGCAATAAAAAATAAAAATATATAATATGTGGGACAAGAAATACTCATACATAAAATGCTTGTTTAACTGTGAAATTCTTTAGACCTATTCCTTCATCTGAATAAGCTTCATTTCGCCAAATGTCCAAGTAGTGAAATTGACATATTAAACTGGTCACACCTGTACAATCTTCACAGTGTTGTGCTAGAAATGCTTGAAATCTGAATTACAGTGGAACAGTGTATAATTTAACTTTACAACTTTAAATGTGATCAAATGTAATGAATGTGGTTGAATTCATTTGTGTACGTGTGTATTTTACAAACGTGGCTGGATGCTGGTAACATTTTGTTTTTATTTACTTTTTTGTCTTTGAAAAGACATTGTATAGAAATGTTGAGATTTCCAATATTTACCTTTTTTTTAAAAACACTATTAATTTCAGTAATATGCACAAAAATAGTATGTTCAATCACATCACTGCACATTTTTAAAGAATATAATCGTCGGTCTCTTCATCGCTAATTATATTACAGTACGTGCGTCTTGCCTTACACTAGGTTGCTATGTTTCGCCGCCATCTTTCCGCTACGGCGTGCTAAAGCAGACAAACTTAACCAAACTGGCACCTAAACATTGTGAGTAACGTGTAGCATCCACTACCATTTACTTCATCACTTGAGGGACTACTAGAAGTCGTTTGTGATTGAATATTTCTTGCACCTCTGCTGAATAATTGTTGGTAGGCTTGCGAAATGTGCGCTCTTTGAGGAACCGTCACGCGCTTCAAAATACTGTACACACACTTCCAAATTAAGTTGCATTCTATTAGTTCACCACTAGATGGCGAGTGCATTTCACACACTGTACTTTAAGTTTGACCTCTCAAAGCTCACGCAATACAGAGTTTACCATGCGTCGTAATTTATAGCTATGATGTTTCAGAGGACATGTATCTATTTATAATACATCTTTATATCGCGCTGTTACTATATTACATATTATTGTTAGATTATTAATATCATGAAAACCTGACGCGCTAGGGGAAAAAAACAACAAAAGAAACATTCTATGCACCAGATACCAACCAGAAGATGAGAACACAAACATGGGCACAGGAGGTCCTGGGTTCAGGAAAGGGTTGAGAGGGCTTACGCAGCTTTGGTCCAGGCCGGGTGACAGGAACTCTACACACACACACACACACACAGAGCGGGGCGGGTTGTATGAATTTGCAATTCTGCTGCTTCAGCACACTGCGGCGATAAACAAGCCGAGAAAGGTCTTTTCTGTGTGCTCAAAGCAACACGCACACTATGACGTTTTTTTCAAATGAGGAGGATTGATGGCATCTATTTTCACTGCTCAAATCAGTTTATGTGCATGCTTTCCAGTAGTTTGAGCCGGAATTCCGGAATACAGTATAGCTCAGGTAACATTTTCGTATTTTTATTTTCTGACTGAGCGGCACGGTGGGTTGACTGCTTAGCATGTCCGCCTCACATTACAGAGGCGTAGGGTTCGATTCTGGCTCCGGCCCGCACGCTCGCAACCCTTGTAGGAATAAACTGGATTAGAAACTGGATGGATGGATGTTCACTTTCATGTTAGCAAGAGCAAAAAAAAAATTGTACATTTGGAACACCCCAAAAAATTTTGTTAAATGCGATTCATCACGATTTAACGTCAGAAATCATGCATCATATACAGTAATTGCTTTCTTTGTGTTAACAGGTAAATGTCCTCCAATAAACACACACGCTCGAACATAAAGCTAAACATAGATTTGGAGTTGTATTCACTCAGCCACTACAGGTTGCTGTTAAACACACAGTCAGGATTATTGATACTTTTTTGGTGACATTTTTGTTTGATGGCTGATCACAAGAATTTTTTTTTTTTTAATGTCAAATGAAGTGATGTGGCTCAACGAAAGTTGGGCAAGACAGTTGTCGCGATTGGACGAGGTGACGCGGACTTGCTGACTCACCGGCCTCCTCCATTTTGTCAGCGGGCTGGACATCGGCCGAGGGCGTGGTCGAGTTGGGCGTGGTCGCGTGGACGGGCAGGTTGGATGGAGCAATGATCACCACTTCTCTCACTGTTGGAACACAAGTCCATTGACTATTTTCCAATAAGTGATATTACATAAAAATGTGACCCAAAAAGGGCACACACACACACACACACACACACACACACACACACACACACACACACACACACACACACACACACACAAAATTCTT
This sequence comes from Hippocampus mohnikei, assembly GCA_026261675.1. NCBI lineage: Eukaryota > Metazoa > Chordata > Actinopteri > Syngnathiformes > Syngnathidae > Hippocampus > Hippocampus mohnikei. Next base: position 1,307,082 of record JAKGUB010000333.1, on the reverse strand, counting down.
GGCGCATTCCATGTCATGTCTGTCAGGTAATGTTTCCGAACAGTATCAAGCAAAAGTGCACCTTTCTCATAGATGCTGACAAATCCATCCTGGCAAACCTCTTGCAAGAGCTCTTTAAAGTCGCAGACGGCTTTTGTGGCAGCGTCAAACGTCAGGGCGGGCACCGTGGCGATGGCAGGCATAGTAGACGACGCGGGTGGCAAAGCATCCAGGGACTGACAGCTCTGTCGTGACAAAAAACAAAAAATCAAGTTGGAAATACAGTACAGAGAGCAAGAGAAATCGGGGGGTTCCTCCATAAGAAATTTGGAGACAAGCCGCCTTCACTAAATTTCGGGTCTAAAAATCTGACATCACGACCAGCTGTGAAAATGGCTGTCATTTTTCATCAATTATGGGATTTGGGATTTTCTGTCCTCCTGCAAAATTGTCTGAACATTGTGTGGATTTTCATAAAATATATATGTATATATTTTTTCTGAAACTTCATAGCTATAAATGACAACACAGGTTCAAACTCATATTGCGCAAGCTGTTGCAGGTCAATCTTACACCAAAAATGAAAGTATTTCCGCTCAAAAGGAAAAATTAAGAACATTTTTAAATCAGCTTCAAAATTATGTTCAGGGACAGATCAAGTCATATCGCTGATGAAAATGTGCTGTTGACTCATGTTATTTTTCAGAATTGTTAAACCCCAATCTGAACGGTATCACCTCGACCAGCCTCAATTTGTGCTTGCAAGATCCCCAAAAATCCACTGCGGCGTGGCGCCCTCACCTGAAGGAATTTCAGGTGGTCATCGGCGAGGGCCAGACGGTCAAGTTCGGCCTCTCGCCTCTTCTGCTCGGCGACCTCCTTGTGGATCGTCTCCAGAAGGTGCTGCGCCTGACACACCACCTGCTTCTGCTGGGCCTTGATTAACTCGCGCACCTCGAAGCGCTTCAACTCCACACAGCGGACAAGGTCGCTGAAGACGCTGTCGCTCGTCTCGGCCGCCAGCCGAGCTGAATGCTGCGGTGGGGGGAGGAGGAGAGGCGCCGTTTGTGACATTTGTCAGGAAAAAAGCGCGAGTGTTTGTGACTTACATTGAGAGAGAAGATAGTTTGTTTCAGCTTCTGAGCCACCTTTTCTTGTTGCTGAATGCTCTGCTGCGAGCCCAGCTTCATCTCAGCAAGCTGTCTCTGCGGACCAGGAAAATCATTTTGAAAAAACAGTAACCGTTTTCCAACTGTTCCTACTTGAGGATGTAAGAGGGAGTCGTGATGATCGTGATTATCACCATCATTGATTATCACGGCACATTATTTCCGTTTGAAAGATTTTTTTTTTCTTTGACGTCCCCCATTCATAAGCAATGACAATTTTAATTGCTTGATGTTGTTGTCAGTATATATATATATATATATATATATATATATATATATATATATATATATATATAGAGCTGTCAGTTTAGCGCGTTTATATCGGGATTAATTTAAATGAATTTTATCGGGATCAAAATTTTTCTCGCGAGATTAACGCGAGACGTCACAGCGGATGTTACGTTGCTCTATAAATAAACCAGAAACAAAACATCAAGCGCGCTGCGCGGGTCCACGCACGTTTGTTTTGCCAGCCACTGTAGCGCGAGACACTGAAAACGGATACTTAAATAGCTCATGAATGGAAAGTTTACTTTTAAAAAGTTGCCAGACTGTTCCACTGACAAGACCAAAGTTACCTGTATGTTTTGCAGTCGTAAACCGAGCTATCATCATAGCACGTCGAGTCTGAAATACCACTTAATGGCCAAGCGCACAGCTGACGTTCTACTCCGCCCCCTTGTCTCAGACAGACAGCTATGGATAATTTCAAAACGAAGAAAATGGATGACACGACGAAGAACAAATTTGCTGAACGACTCCTGTTGGATTGACCTGGCGCTTTAAGAGGGGCGGGGCTGCCATTGACAGGTGACGTTCGCGCGATTTATAAATAGCGTTTTGTTTCGTGAGTGAATACACTCGCTTCGTCGTCGGCATGGCTCAATGTTAAGCTACGCGAGTGCTTCTTATCAAGTCAGATGTGTAAAGTTAGCTTTTAGATTCGGTCATGATCGGTTGCTTTGGTTGCCGCATCGCTATGCAATCACAGTCAGTTACCGTTCGCAATCGGCAATTTAAACAGCGTGGGCTAAAATGTTGCTAGAACAGGGCTGTCTTTATTTAGCTCATTTTTGCATAGTTGTCATGTTTGTCCGTCTGCAATCTGACGTTTAAACGAAGTAAATTGCGTTGCAGCTGGGGTAAATATGCCGGCGCTCCACTTCCGGGTTGGACCTTTGGGACTTGTAGTTCTTTTGTTCGATTCGACTTGATATGTTCATGCCGGCGCTCCACTTCCGGGATTGAGTATTGGGACTTGTAGTTCTTTTGTTAGATTCGACTTTATGTTTGTGTTGAATGGTTTCTTACGTTTAAAACAATGAATAATGATGACGATAATGATACATAGTGAAATCAGGGTTGATTACATTATTTATTAAACGTATTGTTAGATAAAGGTATTCATTAATGTCAATTATATACATATTTACATTGCGATGCAGAAAGATAGATATATTAATTTTTACTGCATTTATGTGTAGTTTAGGTTATTACCTGCTTCTGATACTTCTGTTACAACTACTACTACTCCTACTTCTGCTGCAAAGTGCTCCAATAAATGATCCAAAAAGTACAGAACGAGAGATCCTTCCATGCTGACCGACAATCCCTAACTGAACAACCATTACTGATTGCCAGCGAGAGCCTCCATTACAAGAATCGAAATGATGTCGACACAAAACCGTAGAGAAACTTCCGAGCAAGAAGGACCAACAGAATCAGCATAGGCTGACTGCTGTGTTCAAAGCAAATTTGAGAAAAACGAAGTATGCAACCATGGCTTAAATCCATTATAGGCTGAGTACTAGTTTACCTTAGATGTGCACTTTATAATGTTATATTGCGCTGTTTTGATTCCCTAAAAGAGCTGTTCAAGCAGCTGTTGTGTGACAAAATATTGTTTTCACTGTTGTTGATGGACAGTAATATTGTGTGAGAGATAATGTGTGAATAACTGCTCCAAGTGAAAAATGTTCATGTAAAATTGAAAATCAAAATTGTTATTTCAGTAAATATTTGCATTTTGCACATAGAAAACTGATTCATGATTCCATGTTGATGAGAGCATTAACATGGGGGAAAATAGGACAAAAAAATATAAAAGGAAATTCAGAAATGATAAAAAATGAGTGAGCAATCATGATTAATTTTTAGTTAATTTGAGTTAATTATGACAGTTGAGTTTTTAATTAGATTAAAAATTTTAATCGTTTGACAGCTCTAATATATATATATATATATTATTTTTTTGCGAAAGGGGCTCTGTCCCCAGCCCCACCCACGCCCCAAGACAAAAATACATCTATTGGGGGGAAAATACGCCATGAGCGGCTGTCAAACTGATTTCCATTGTATGTATGTTCCAAGTTACCTTCTGCAGTTCTATTTCCACCTCGACCAGCACCGTATCGTGTCCCTTGTGTTCATCCGTCAGGCACATGGAGCAGATGCACTCCTTGTCCGTGCGGCAGTAGACCTCCAGCAGCTTATCGTGACGCGGGCACACGCTCTCCTGGAGCCTCTTTGAGGCCGACACCAGCTTGTGCTTTTTGAACACGGCCGATTCATGGTGCGGCCGGACGTGCAGTTGGCAATACGACGCTAGGCACACCAGGCACGAGCTGACCGCCTTGCTCTTCCTTCCGGGGCACACGTCGCACTCCACGTCGTTGGCCTCCGCCAGGCTTTGTTGTTGTTGTTGTTGTTGTTGTTGCCCCCCTCCGCCTGCCAGGACCTCCTGGAGTCCGCTTAGCTTGAACCGGTCCACTACGTCGGCTAGCAAGGTGCTGCGGGCCAGGGCCGGCCTCGGGCTGAAGCTTTGTCGGCACTGAGGGCACATGAACACGCCGAGGTATTCGTCTTGGTCCCAGTAGTTGCGGATGCAGTCGGAGCAGTAGCTGTGGCCGCACGGGATGGTCACCGGCTCTTGCAGGATATCAAGACAAACAGAGCAGGTGAACTGGTCCTGGTCCAGGACCACCCCGGCCTGGGCCATCGTCCCGCGAAGTGAAGAAGTTTGAAGGGACGTGGCACGGAGAAAAACAACAAAACGCTATACAGCTGCTCTGTTTTCAGGAAGGTACGTCAAGAGGCCGGGGCTAACTGGCGGAAGCAGAGGTTTAATATTGACACACGTGAACTTGTAGATTTTGCTTTTAACTCGACGACGTGCAACATAATTCTATAACATATTGCGGGTGATTAAATATGCAATCCCCCATGTAACACAACTAAAGAGTTCAAATTACACAAAAATTACTCATGTAAAAAGTACCTCGGGGGCAGGTCCATCTCCCGGAAGTAGACGTATAGACGATTTTTAAAACAAATTAAAAAGACCGTAAATAGCTTTTCCACCGATGGATTATTAACATTATAAGATTAAAAAGTAACAATGGAAACAATTATAAGATTAAAAAATTCATAGTGCAAGTAAAAGGAGGGCAGGAGAATACAGTGGAAATATTCGGAGGTTGCGTCGTAGGATAGGATAACTGGCGGAACTAGATGGTGTGGACTTCCGTGTTGAATTCCGATGGAATATTTTAAAATAAATTCAGGAAAATTTTAATTACACCAAAAAAACTCCGATGTCTTGAAGTTTGAAGGGACGTGGCACGGAGAAAAACAACAAAACGTTATACAGCTGCTCTGTTTACAGGAAGGTACGTCAGGAGGCCGGGGCTAACTGGCGGAAGCAGAGGAGGTTTAATATTGACACACGTGAACTTGTAGATTTTGCTTTTAACTCGACCACGTGTAACATAATTCTATAACAAATTACGGGTGATTAAATATGCAATCCCCCATGTAACACAACTAAAGAGTTAAAATGACACAAACATTACACATGTAAAAAGTACCTCGGGGGCAGGTCCATCTCCCGGAAGTAGATTTATAGACGATTTTTAAAAAACAAATGAAAAAGACCGTAAATAGCTTTTCCACCAATGGATTATTAACATTATAAGATTAAAAAGTAACAATGGAAACAATTATAAGATTAAAAAATTCATAGTGCAAGTAAAAGGAGGGCCGGAGGAGAATACAGTGGAAATATTCGGAGGTTGCATCGTAGGATAGGATAACTGGCAGAAGTAGATGGTGTAGTCTTCCGTGTTGAATTTCGATGGAATATTTTAAAATAAATTCAAGAAAATTTTAATTACACCAAAAAAACCCTCCCATGTCTTGATTTTAGTTTGTGTCAAGCTCTACAACTTAATAAAAATAAACATGTTCAAAGAATATGTACTGACATTTGATGACATGTAAAATCAGGTTGTGTAAGTGTATTTTAATGTTTGGTGAATAAATACCCAAAAATAAGATAAGTACATTTGTATTTTAAAATGTTATTAAATACAACCAAAAAACATACTGTTATTGCACATGGATTCATTCAACAAATAATTTAAGAGGAACCTAAAAGGGCAATGCATGACTCTCGCTTCCATCAGTGCATTCATAACAAACATTCAGACCTACAAATCGAACGCTAATAATAATGGAATAAACATTTTGGTCAGAAGATGAAGTGCAAATTTTATAAATAATTCATATTTTTCATGTATTTCCCTTCCAAAGTTGCCTGCAACATTACATTAAGTCTTAAATACCACCCATTAGAGCACCAAGCTATACCTTTAAAAAAACAAAACAGCAGATGATCCATTTATGATAAAACAGGAACGTTGCCCGAGATGGGAAGCTTTTTTTGTGCGTTTTATATACAACCACGCAGAGATCTGGTTGCTGCAGCATGCCTGTGTGAACGTATCACTCGCGTTCACGTTCATATCGCCGTACAATGTTATTTGCCTTAAATAAATTAAAAAAAAATTACGCTAGTGGAATATCATTAGGCCGGGTGACGGCGCTCTACTATTCTACTGTGTTTGTGATTGCATTGCTAATGATATGCATGCGTTCATTCATTCTTCTTCTGCTCCAGTCCGCTCTCAGCTCTCAGGGCTTGGCTGTTGGCTGAAATGAAGTTGATCCAGTGCTTCACATCCTCGCCTAGTGGAGGACATTTGATCTGGTGATGAAAAATACAAAACAGGCATTCACAAGAAAAAACAAAAAAGGATACTTAATGGCCTCCTAACGTAGGTGACTCACTGGATTGCCCACTTGCATGAATGAACACCTTAAATAATACCTCATTTTAATAAAATGCCTCCTGCTTTTGCCCCCTTTGACAAATAAACAGCATCTTATAATTATGCATTTGAAATCCCATGTTTTTGATCATGTTCTTGTACTGTCTATTTTTTAGCGCTTTGTATGGCATTCTCTATTGTTTTGTCCATGTTTATTCTTTCTAATTAATGTATTTTCAAATACTTTATACAGGTCAAGTATTCATTTTCTTTATTTTGTTCCTGCTTTTTTATACGTCATCTGTTTTCCCCAATTCATGTACCGGTATTTTCATCTATTTTATAGTATTTTCTAAAATTGCTGTCTCCATTAGGATTTTTTTTTGCTGTCAACATTTGGATTTTTCCCCCCCAACTATTTATATTTTGTCATCTAACATTTGCATACTATTTAGTCAAATAGGTTTTTTTGTTCTTGTATCATTCATGGAGTTATTTTGTATTTTGTCGAGGTTAAAAAAAATTGTGTTAAGTCTAGATGTCTAGAATATATTTTTGTCTAGAATATATTTTTCATCCTATTTTTGCATTGTTGTTCATTTGTATTTGACTATTTAAATTACGCTCTGCGATTGGCTGGCAACGACTTCCCCTGCCTAGCGCCCGATGATGGCTGTGATAGGCTCCAACTCACCCGCGTCCCTTGTGAGGGTAAGCGGATTAGAAAATGGATAGCTCTCCCTCTGGTGAGGTGAGGGGTGAGCAGTGGATTGCTATTTAAATTACATCATTTTAGTGAGCTCATTTTTTCTCTTAGAAATACCCTAATAGTTCCAATTTCGGCCTATCTAGTTTGTGTGTGGCCCGTGTGATTGTGCAGTGCTCACCTTCGTTTTGCAGACAAACTCAACAATTTCTTCAGGGCTGCTGTGCACCACATTCTGCCTGCAGAGCAACACGGCTGACACAAAGCCGTCCTTCTTGGACACGAAGCGCTGCTCCAGATAGAAAGCTTTTTCATCCCAGCCCAGTACCCTGGTGCGAATCTCGAACGTCTCGGCGAAAGCCAAGGAGCGCCGGTAGCGGATGGTGGAGGCCCCGATCACCATCTTGGCCCCCATCCTGCACAAGGCCAGGAAGAGCCCGGTGCGCATGTAGTGGTGGAAGCGGGCAAAGTCACACTCGCGCAAGTAGCGCGAGTTGTTCATGTGACCCTTGTAGTCCACGTCGTGGGGGAGAACCACGCCATCCAACTGTTGCTCGGCCAGCACGTCCCGTATGCGCGGCAGGAGCAGGGTTTGGATCAACACATACACCGCCCGCAGAAAGTACCACACATCCAGAGTGCAGAAGAGCACTAGGAGGCCTCCTAGCACCAACAGCAGCATGTCTCTGGATGAACGAAAAAAACATATCCGTAAGACTAAATGTTGCGTCCACGAGGTACCTTAAGTCAGATGCCCAAGCCACTTCATCTGGCTCCTCTCAATGTGGAGGAGTAGCGGCTCGACTGTATGTCCATCCAGGATGACCGAGCCTCTCACCCTATGTCTAAGGGAGAGCCCGGACACCCTGCGGAAAAAAATCATTTCGGCCTGACTACGTCATATTAATTTGCCAAGTCTTCAAGTGCTGATTTATTAACGTATTAACGACGAATCTGTCACTACTCGCACACAACATATAACTACCAACATTTGAAATCCATTCACATCAACCTTGAGAGAACATGGACTAGCACGATGCTCTCTGGCTTCCGCTAGTTAGCTACCCAGCTGTCTATATTCGTAACCGTTACCGCCTTCCCCTTCCGTAATCAAGATAAGCATGCGCCGCAAAATTGTTCACTCCTTCGTCTTCAACAGCATCGGGTTCCGCTTTGGTCGTTTGTGGCGTCAACCGACTCACCGTGCGTGGCAAAGGGAGCTCTAACATCGGTTGCGACGTGACCAGGAGCCGGTACCTCTTGTTGAGACAGGCTACAGCACCGTCCCGGCATAACTTCCGGGTATGTGATGTCACGTGACAAGGCAGGAACCAAACATCCGCGTGAATAAAATAACTGCAGATATAACTACCTATTTTGTTTTTTTTTTGTCGTCTGTTCGTTTAAACAGTTAACGTCTAAATTTATACAGTAAATGGCGTCTTACGTTGGTAGAACATACGAAGCTTTCCCGTCAACTAAACTAGTTCCTCATCTGCGTTCACAAGCTCACTTCCTCATTCTCCACCAATCACACATCAGTCTGGCGTGATATCCGTGAACAGGAGCCCCGCAATTCCTAAGCACAACATACCTTTCTCCTGCTGAACGTTCCGTTTCAAATATAAACATCTCCAACGCGTAATTCTTTACAATGCTACACCAGCAAATCCACCCCAAACACCCTTTTGCCTATCACAGAGCAGGAACCCTGAGGTGGCTTTAGTTTTTTTTTACTAACTTTTTAGCCTCTTCCAGGATGTCATCACTGTCTAGGAACGTGCTCATTATGACATACACGTGAAATACCAATCGGATTAAGTAATCTTATTAAACTAGCGTTTTTTTGGACGGCAATTACCTTTCCTTACTGAGGAGTTGGCGGCTTTGCAAGATGTCATGCTAGTGTACCGACACCCCTCATAGACAAAAGTCATTTGTCACTTCCTCGCATGTGACGCCTTAGCATGGTCCGACCGTAATCATACATCTCCTTAAAAGGGTAAACAGTGATGTCATCGTTCTAGGCCACCGCATATTTTAAAGGTACTTTCATAAACATACTCTTCTAGTTAATTTTAAGATAATTTAAAGATATATATACATATTTTTGTCCGAGTCAATTCATGAGTTGGGTTGAACAAGTTATGACATAATTTTGCTCAGTTGCAACGTATAGGCATTAGCCACTTTGTACTTTGCATCTTGACTTGCGTTCTCATAGTTGTCTGAACTAACACATTCACAATCACATACTATTTTTTGGGCCCCAAACCATCAACTGCATTTCATAACTGATGACAATCTAAGTTAATTAATGGTTGATCATCTATCATTTAGTAAGATTTAAGTTTTCGTGACTTACGTGTCTTTGTGGGTTTTAACGTGACAGCTGAAGTAACAGCTACTGTGTCCCTGTGTGGTTAAGATGGCATGTTGCAATTCATTTTCTGGATTGTTATATAACATGCAAAAATAAAATAAAAAAATAAAAAACAAAGGCACAACTTTATTTCCCTGATTCATAAATTATCCTCATGACAAAAATAATGAACAGTGTGTTTTTGTATTCAGGCCCAAGTAATAGAATTCTTACTTTGATGTTGCAGCTTGGTATGATTAATTCCAGGATTTATTTTTGCACATCTTTGAATGCACGTTGTGCGTCATCAAAAGTGAAACAAAAAGTATGCTTCTGCTTCTCTTCCTTTGCAGATACCATTTAGTCTACTTGCCATTTCAATTTGTACGCGTTTCCCTACATTTATAATCGTTTGTAGATTCCAAAAGGTGAGTTCAATGACTTAGTAGTAGCGTCTGTGTAAACTGTGAGTGGACACGTGTTTGCCTATGTGTGTGCTGTCACACCACTGTGCTGTTATGTTACTTAAGCTAGTATGCTATACCATTGGTGAGCGTCACATGAAGTTGGTTTGTATTGAATAATATACTCCTACAAACCCCTTTCAAGAGGGACATCACAGATTTTCGGTATTCCCGGCAGGACCTGGTCCATATCACCTGTGAATCGCCATGGTCCACTGAAAAAATTTGAATGTCCATGCTTATTTGTTTTTCTCCTGGAGGCCACTCTCTGCTCTGAGGTTCTGGCTGCTGGCTGAGATGAAGTTGATCCAGTGCTGGAGGTCCTCAGGGAATTCGGGACATTCCACCTGAATGGATCCAACGCCCAAGTTAAAGTCCTGAGTTGGACACGAGATCCTGTTGACATCTTACCTTCCGCTTGCAGAGATACTGCATGATGTTGTCCGGACTGCTGCGTAGGACAGACTGCTTGCAGTACATGATGGCGCACACCACACCGTCCTTGCTTGACACGAACCTCTGCTCCAGGAAGAAAGCTTTGTCGTCCCACGTCACCACCCGACTGCGCAGCTCGTACGACTCGCCGATGCAAAGTGGCCGGCGGTAGCGGATGGTGGTCGCCCCCACCACCATGGAGGACTTGAGGGCCCGCAGCGCCTTGAAGACACCGTTGCGCGTGTACAGCGAGAAGCGGGCGAAATCGCACTCGCGTAAGTAGCGTGCGTTGTTCATGTGACACATGTCGATGTCACGCGGGGCCACACGGCCGGTCATGACCTGCTCGGCCGTCACGTCACGCACGGGAGGCTGCAGCCAGGCACGGACGAACACAGCGGCCGCCCGCACGAAGTACCATACGTCCAGGCTGCAGAAGAGAGCCAAGAGGGCAGCGAGCAGCAGAAGCAGCCACATCTCTCTGGAGGTCCATGTGACAGTGTGCAATAAAAAGAATAACATTTAGGTTTGGGAATGGCCCAGCCAGAGTACCGACCAAAATCCAATTGGGGTGACAGATGATTTCTCACAGTCACAGTTGGGGGGCTTTAATTCCCCCCCATCCATCGCATCAAAGAAATTGTCTTTCTAGCCATAGTGAATGGTACAGGCTAATATTTGGGGAGAAATATATATTTGAATTTTAATATATTTTTGTAATTTAGATACATTTTCACCTGTTAATATTTTAGAAGTAACTTTTAGGGGTTTTATATATTTATTTTTGGCAAATAATTTGCTATTTTAAAACAAATCTTTTTTTGTTGCCATTTTAACGTTTGTTAGGAATCATTTAGGTTATTTTTTTCCTGCTATTTTTATTTTATTTCACCCACTAACAGCAATGTTTTTTTTTGCCAAGTCCATTGTACAGGTTATAGTTTTAATATTTTTGAGGGAAATAACTTGCTAGATATCTTTTATTGTTGCTGATGCTAAATTCTCAAGCGTTTTGGTCTTGTACAGGTATTTGTTACCTGAACTATGCGTGTTCCCTTTCTTAGCAGGGGGAGGAATATTTTTTAAAGTTGGCTATCTAAATAAAAAAGCAAAATGTTTGTTTTGAATCATTCCTATGAGGTCTCATGTCTCATTTTGAGACACTCATCTATTCTTACTCATCCTCGGGGTGCGTTGAATAACTGAGACACTTGTCAGAAAGGAAAACGGGTCTTACAAGACGAACAAGTGTTCTTAACGCACAGTTTAGATGTCCAGTGAAACCGAAATAACAGGGAAAATGTTGCACTCCCACATGGCTGCATGTGCCCGTCACGTGGAGAGGAGTCCTTTTAGGCAAATAGGCAAGGACTCGAATTTAAATCTGGTCACTTGCAATGCGATTTAATTGCAATGCGATTTAAGAACATACAAACAACACCCAAGAGCACTGCACGCGTTTTCCGGTGCAACAACTCCCAACTTCTCACGAACTTGCTAGCTCTGGCGACATGGAAACAAATTGGAAGTGATTTAAAGCGTGAAACATAAACTCACCCAAGTGTCGTTTGTGGACCAAAATATTTAGAAAGTCATACTTTTTAAGGGGGGCGGGAATGAATCACTGCGTCTACTTATACGAAGTACTTCCGACGGTATCTTTCAAAACAAATGTTTTAACGAATGGGCCTGACGTGCATCCTCAATTTAAAGAGCGCCGAGGAACAAAAACATAACAGAGAACTTCACAAGTGTTTTAAAGCGCTCTTCTCATTCGGTTATTTGTAGAGCTATGACATATTTAGCGTTTGATGTCGTGACTAACGGTTTATTTTGATCATGAGCTTCCCTTCCGGACTTCACAAACCGGATGTGATACACCAAAATGATGACGGTGGTGATTGGTAAATAGGTCACCTTTCGTCTAGTAACCAGACAGGCCAGCAGCGAGTTATTATTTAAAAATCTAACATCGAGTTATTATTTAAAGTTATTAATTTACTTATTGATTGACATTCATTTCCTGTTCGATATGCTTCAATTTATTCGTTGCCACCAATCCGTATGCCCCGCGGCACCATGCTGCCTCTCACAGTTCAGTATTGGTACTACAACACATAACCATTTTGGGGAGGAAAATTGTGACTGTCGGTATATTTCTTTCCGAACTCAGGTGAATGTGTACTGTGCATCAGCCCTGTTTTAAAATAAGAAAGCAAATACTTTTCATGTATCTTCTTGTGTAAATACAGTACATAGCTAAACAGTATGTGCAAATGAGTCATATTCTCCAAAACAATCAAGTCAAATCAAGCCTTTAGTAGAAATTTCCTGAATATTTTTTTTTAATTGATGCCATCTGGATGGCTGACTTGTCACCCTTGTGGAAGTGACTTGGTTGTAAACACTTGTTCAGATAGTCCTGATGAAAAAAAAAAAAAAAACAATAATAATGTCCATGTTTGCCATGAGTTCAAATGCAGACTACCACAGATGAGTGACACGGTGGCTTCTGTGCTGGCATCTTGTCCACTCATGCCCTTTCCCCTTTTAACTGCAGTCTTGCATTGCACAAACACTTTTACAGTTAACCTTCTTATGTCCATAAATCACCCTTGCTACCCTGGCTGGAGATACTGTGAGGGGAAGAAGGGTGAGCTATCTGTGGTGGTGGTGAGCCGCCAGAGGAAATCCAAGTCATTTTCCTCCAGGCGTGAAGGCTCCATTACCACCGGCTCGCTGGCGGGGGTTTTAAGGCGGACTTTTCTGTGTCGAGACGCTGACGTGGAACTTTTATGCTGATGAGAAGTCCTTGAGGTGTTCTCCAAAGTGTCAATCGGCTTTAGAGAGCCACAAAAGTTCATGTGAGGTGGAGCGGAGGGAGGATGTGGCCTTCGGAAGGAGGTAGAAGTTAATGTGTACAAGGTTTTATCAGACTTCCTTTGTCCTGTTGATAGTCTGCAATTGTGGAAAGAAAAGACAAACGGACAAAAATGAAGTATTTCGGCAAAAAGGAGCTGTGGATTATAGGAAGTGATCACACTACTGGGTTTCTGATCAAATGAAGACGACCATGATAACACAGTGTCTAGGCTTAAGAAAGCTAAATTTAGGACTTTTAAATATGTATTTATAACAGTGCTTCCGGCAAATTTAATACCTCTCCTTCACAATTAATTTATTCGCTTTTATTATGTCAAGTGGTTGCAGGAAATAAAATCATCTGGCTCCAGATGATCTTATTTTGGGCAGCCACTTGATGAAATAAAATGGAGTAAATTCAACACACCACTTTTTTTCAGTGTATAGAATACACACACACACACGCACACACACATACATATATACTGTACATATGTATTGAAAATTGAAAATACATTACTGATAATTTATCATTTTAACTGATAAGTTGGTGTTAGCATTACGATTTCAGCAAAAATGTCAACTTCGTATATCCACCATACTCACCTAAATGCCGGTCTTGCTGCTTTCTCTGCGACAGGCGGGGGCGGCGAGGGGTAGAGCTCAAAGTCTTTCTGAATAGCCCCTCTCAGTTCTTTCAATTCTAAAAAAGGTTGTTGAAAATGCAGATCCCGACAACCACGTTCATTATATCAGCAGCATTCAAATCATTTTTTCAGCGCAGTATCGTGCAGGAGACGCAACCCTTGCCATAACGTCAATAGGCCGCTAGATGGCAGCATTGGCACAAATGTGCCTTACCTGCAAGGGTCGGTTCACTATTCGCTCCCTCCGCCTGACACTTGCATTGCTTTTTGATCATTTCCTGCAAATCACACAGCACAATCGGGGGTATATATTGAAGCCACGGTGGTTAAGTAAATGTACTACATTGATCAGAAAATGTCTTGGGAAAGAGCGAGAGGAAGCTCATGGGCTAAAAGTAACAAACTGTGAGAGAAAAGATGAATTAATGCATGAGACCACTAAACGTTTTCACAGAAGCGTTCCATCATAATTTGCCCTCAAAAATTCATGGCCAGAGGAAATGACAACCAGCATGTGGATGTATGTGCCTGTTAGCAAGCTGATTTCCAACCAATATTACACAAGCGCAACAAAACCTTTTCAAGTATAGACAGTTGATTTGAAAAAAAAAAAAAAAAAAAAGAAAGGCAACATATTTTGGTCTTTTCCCCAGCGGGACTAAAACTATGGCAACATCTGGCCTCAATAAGTCATAACCCTGACAAGTATGACAACGTTAGGGGCATGCGTTGCCTCGAGCCAGCGGGGGTCGGAACATGTTCTGATGCAGTAACGTGAGGGTGCAGAGGAACCAAAACATGCTTTTTGCATGCGTTTCTGTAGCATATGCATGTGCGCATCTGGAAAAAATACGTTTCAGGGTCAGTGGTTTCAGAAGGGCTCACATCAATGCAGTAAATATGACTCTTATCCACACATAGTTGAAGGCTTTGGGGATTAAAACAAAAGAGGATTAAAGATCAACTCCATCCTGTCTTACCTGTATGTGCTGAACTTTGGCTTTCAGCACCGCACATTCTTCAGCTAGGATCGACCTGCAAATGGTTACAGTGGTGGGTAAAGTATACGTATAGGCAAGGTCGGTAAGCATTTCAAAACGGCAATGTGTTTTGGTTCTTCTACTCAGTGTAGGGCACAGGTGTCAAACCCGAGGCCTGGGGACCAGATCTGGCCCGCCACATCATTTTATGTGGCCCGCAAAACCAAATCCAACATGTCAACTTACATGATGCTCGCTAAAATCTGTACCAAAATTCATATTCTCAAAAATAATAAATACGTTTGTTTTAAGTAATTGCTCTTTTACACAAAAACACAAAACCTCTTAAAGTGATTGTAATCGACTGGATTAAAAGTTCAAACCGGTGCTGGGCGATGATGGAAAAATTATATCATTCTCATGATTATTTTGATTGATATTGAAACCAAGATGAATAAAAATGATTATCCATCCATTTCAACCACTCCAACTCATCTCCTCAAAAGTATCACCAAAGTGTCATCGTTGGTCCCTCCACGCTGAACACTTGATTCTTGAACACTCGATTCTTTTTTGTCATGCATAAAATGATTTTGCAAATATCACGTGAAATCCTTTTTCATGGTGAAAATTCTCTTGCATTTTCAATCTGCGACATCCACGCCCTTGCTGCCGCGCGTTTTTGCACACATTCAAACCGCAAACAAGCATCACCCTTATT
Organism: Hippocampus mohnikei; assembly: GCA_026261675.1. Classification (NCBI taxonomy): domain Eukaryota; kingdom Metazoa; phylum Chordata; class Actinopteri; order Syngnathiformes; family Syngnathidae; genus Hippocampus; species Hippocampus mohnikei. The sequence continues at coordinate 1,291,649 of JAKGUB010000333.1, read as the reverse complement.
TCTTTGACATATTTATTTGTAACCCATTTTGTTGTTCTATTTTTAGTTTGACAAATCTTGGGACTTCATGGCTGCCTGGGACTTTGGGGATCATATTTCATTGCTGTAGTAGGAGAGTAGCTACGAGGGATGCGGTTCCATATGATCTGCATGGGGAAATGCACATTTATGGATCACTTTTTTTTTCTATTCACTTTGCATTTCAAAATTAGATAGGTGTGGAGGAAGGTGGGCCAAAAGATAATGAGGAGAGGTAGGAAGGTGTTTGTGCAGTAAGGTATTCCGGTAGGTATGTAGTACAAGATGAAAAGCAAATCTTTTCAAAGATTTGAGACATTTATTCTGCAGTTGTTTTTCCGTTTGGAATCTGCGGAGACAAAAGCTGCAATCTGGGTCATGTCGGAAACTGCAGGTCCCCAGACGCATTATAATGAATCTCTATTAAAAAGTTGCACGCAGGCAGGAGGCGATGGCTTAACAGAGCAAGGACAAACACACAAGCGGTCGCTCCCTCTCCCGTTACATAAGCGCGCTCGAAGTCGTCCGTCCACTGGCGTCCGGCTCGGGACGCGCTTTCTCACAATGGACCCTTTTGTTCTGCCCGAGTCAGGAAATGGAGGAGAGAAAGAGCGGGAGGGAGAAAGGGGAGAGGAACAAGGCATTCCTCCAAAAGTAGCCCCATTGACCGCGCCGCGACACGAACCGTGACGCGTCGGGACGGAGGAAGAAAAAGAAAAGGATGCAGAGGGAAGGAGGCGAGAAAAGGGGAAAAGCCGTCTGGGAGTGAGGCAAGAAAAACGGGCTGACACGCCACTCGTGTGTTGAACAACCAATTAAGTCCGACACGATCAAAATCCAAGATGCTTTGACAATGTTTTGACTCCTCCACTAACAACTGACACGACTTAAACAAATAAACTGATTTTTGCCAAGTGCTAATGCCAGGCCGGCCGATGAATCGCTTGGGCCCGAGTAATTCGCCTCAATGAGATGATTGTCGCCAAACCGCTTCAGTTATGTGGCTCTGCTGTCTGCAATTTGCTAAAAGACAGTAGCTCACCGTTAGGCTGGCCGTGCATTTGGCAAATTAAGCTTGAATGGAGTATTGAAACGTATTTTTGAATACAGACTAATCTCAAGACTGGCTGTCGTTAGTCGTGGTGTGTCCAGGGGAATGCCCCCCCTCCCATCCCCCACCACAACTGCTTGTGCTTGATGGTGTGTCCGTTGTATGAGCAAACATACCCCGGATCTGCACACGAGTTGACAAGTGTCATTCTGCACGCCTCTCCTCTCAATTTTCCTCAGTGCGGCGCTTTTACGTTGCATTGTGGTACTCGGCAGCCGTTTTAGACACAAAAACAAAGACAGATGAAGCACAAAGCCGATGATCTTTATGCGACATGAGAAAAGGCTCCGAAAAAGTTCGGTGGCTGTGCCAAGACTGATCGGAAAAATTGTGCGTAATCCGAGGTCAGTTTTCTTTTGAACCCTTTCAGGGACAGCGGTTGCGACAGTGGACGGCTTATCGTGTTATCGGGTTACGGGGTGCAGGAAAGGGTTAACAACTCTGCGACTTACTTGAGATGTTCAACCACATTGTTGATGTCGATGATATTCAGCTTGTCCTTCAACGCTTCAATCTCCCCTTCGATGCTCGACTGGATGGACAAGCGCGAGCTACGAGACAGTAAAAGCAAAGGTAAGAGAGGTACACGGTGAGAGGCGTTGGATGAAAAGGTCGTCCGACCACACCTGAGATCATCTTTCGGCTCAGCGCCGATGTCAAGGCGACCCAGGGCAAAGTTTACCGTCTTCTCGTTGTAACGACTTAAGAACTCCTCGTCGTGCCTGCAATGACCAGACAACATCTGCTCCGTCATGGTGCATCAAGAGCAAAATAATAGCGCATCCCAGCCGTGATTATGAGCCCCATAAACATAAAATGGAAAAAGTTGAGCAGCGGCATCGTGTATTCTGGAAACTCCTTGAGGGGGGAAAACAAAGTAACTAAAGCAAGGCAGCCACGGGCGAGCCAACAGCCTGCTTGGTTTTATTGTTCCCGCATTAGAGAAAATGAGTGTTTTCGACACACAGACAAATCACACACATACTGACTGGTTTGTGTGTGTGTGTGTGTGTGTGTGTGTGTGTGTGTGTGTGTGTGTGACAGAGAGAATGGATGGCATCAGGACCACACAAGAAGAGTCCAATAAGATAAATCAGTTGACTTTTATAAGGCACACAGCCCCAGACAACCTCATATAAATGGCTCAAATATCACAATAAAAAAAATAAAATAAATACATTTAAAAAAGGGACATTTGCCGCCCACGAGTCCCGCGGGCATGACGGCAAGCAACTCGGTGGCGTTCGGCCCAAGCCCCGACTGCTACTGGGAACTAGCCCAGGTAATTAGATTACGCCTGTATACACAACAGTAGTACCTCTACTTACGAACGTCTCTTCATATGAAATTTTCAAGTTACGAAACGCCTCAGCAGGAAAATATTGCTTCTTGTTACGAAAGAAATTTCAAGATATGAAAGGTATGGGCTGCTACTCGCAGTTTCCTGAACGCAACATACTTATAGCTGCTCTGCCATTGGCTACGACCGAGCATCATCCTGGCATCCCATTGGCTAAGAGGGACATCTACTGTCTGACTATGCAGCGTCCTCGCCATTCGCCCCACGTTCCATGAGGTGTTCCGATAGTTTTACGTAATTGTGAACCACCCCAAAAAAGATCGGGCGATCGCTGACTATGCTGATGTTTGTCTTAAACATTTTCGAAGGATTTTTAAAAGCCGACAAATGCAAACTTCCTTGGATCAGTTCTTTACATAACGCCGGGCAAAAAACACTTATGAGAGAGAACATGAACTCAAGAGGGCAAAAAAACGATGAGGATGCAGTTCAAAGTCAAATTTTTTACATTATACACAACTCTCATTTATTGCGCAGTACTCTAATTGCAACATGTACTGTATTTGTTACATATTTTGATGCATTTTTATGCTTTAGAAAACATTTATGTCTGAATATTGGAGGGCTTGGAACGAATTAGAGCATTTACATGGAAAACGCGTCTCGACGTACAAATATTTTCTAGTTAAGACATTTTTTTTTAACATTACTCATTAACATTACTCACTTTCTTAACGTGAGAGCGTACGTGTGTATCTGTACATAAATCTACAAGACAAGATCTGTGCTGGCAAAGCTCCCACGGTAAATAACAATGTACTACATTTCCCCAGTCAACGGGGACTTTTATCTAACGCATGACATTTCAGCCTCTGCACTGTTCAAGAATGACTGGTAATGTCTGGAAAAGTGACACTGAAACAAGTCCACCCAAGTAATTTCTCAAAATCCAATGAGAGAAAGCAACAGGAAGGAAATCGGAAAATTGCCAGGCAATAAATAGTGGCCAAACTAGTAAAAAAAAAAGAGATGTTGAGCTATTCTCGGAGGTTACACAGGGCAACGTTCCTGCCAGGAGCAACGTGGTTGCTAAGCCAACTACTAGCACGCACAAGCAAACACACAGACACACACACGTGCACACACACACAAAGCAGGTTTACAACTCGCTTCTCTATTTCCCAATAAAAACCATTTGACTGCCGAGAACTAGTTGCCCGTCGAATGCCCTGACATTAGCGCGCCAGGGATTAAACAGCAAACAGCAATTAGGATGCTTTATAACCACTCCTTAGGTTTTTATAACGCTGATAACTTTGCCTTCATAAAGAAAGAAAGGGGGAAAAAAAAGTCCCAGCGTACCAAGAATGACACTGAGAGCTCTTAAATAGTTGCATCAAATGTCCCAGATGACTCGATGTTTCTTCACTTATCACAGCAGGACACCACCAATAATTATTTTAAAGATGTGTTTTTAGCCGGCCACTTAGCGCACACCCATATATTCAATCCAATAACTTAACATGGCGCAAAGACGGCGTCTAAAATCCAGCGCGCCGCTTTCGCTTTAAGTGACTTATTGTATTTCAACACTCCCGCTCCCCGAAAATTTGTTTCCGACACTTTCCGTCACATTTGTGACTGACAAGGGAAGAAGCAAAGCGTCGCGTTTTATGGACGTCTTTGTTGGAGAGGGGAAAACGTGCATTGAGGACTGGGATAAAGCGAGACGTGGTGGGAGGACAAATTACAAGCGCACAAAAAGCATGATCGGCCTTCACTTTCTATTCAAATTGTATTTGAGAATAGAGTTGCTATCTATCAAGCATCAATGATTGGGAAGCTTTTCCTGACCGGGGGCCAAAAGCACTCTCACTTGTATAATATTCTTAAAAAATACACATTCGGTCACTGAAACAACTACTGGCGGGAATGCAATCTACCAAAACAAACTTTGACAAGCTACAAATGGAGAACCCTCTTTTCAAATGGAATTTATTATTATTATTAGATTTTTTGTATTTTTTTTTTTTGCAGGTCGCTCAAAATGAAGCATTCAAAGGAAGTGTGTACTCTGTGAAACATTGAGGGACGTTCATTTGCGGGTTCTTAACAATGGTCACAACGGGTCACCAAGTAAAAATTGATTTTTTTTGAGGTGCTGATTCTGATATTGGTCGGAATAAAATTCTGGTCACCGATTATTTGGCTAATTTGTTGGCTAATTTAATGAAAACATTTAACGTTTTGGGGTTCTTTTCACATTTATAACAATAAAGATATGAACTTTTGACTGTTTTACAATTTTACAACTGAGCGAATAATTGACAAAAATCGAGATTTTTTTCAGGAATATTTGAACAGCATCATCTTTGTATAAGTGTTTACGTGTAAAAAGAAAAAAAGAGGGGAAAATGACAAAAATTAGCGCAAAAAAAAAAATCGGCTGATTTTAAAAGAGCTCTAATCGGCTAATTAAATAGCCCTTGGGAACTGCCATTGTGACTTTAATATCCAAACATGGCAAATTAAATCAACTGTTTGGATTCAAGTGCACCAAATATCAATATAGGCTGTGTTTGAATAAAATATATATTTTTGATGAATGTAATAAAGTTACTTTTGAGGTGACAATTGACATTTTACTTGCCCACAATATGTCCAGTGTACCTTGGGGATAGGGGCAAGCTCTGCCGTGAAGAGCAAAAATTCACGGATAATGGATGCCTCCTGGCCTCATTCAAAACAACATTTCTAACATTATCAGAATAAACGTTCCCAAAAAAAAAAAATCACTCATAAACCTAAAAAAAGATATAAGTCATACATCTCCGGTGCGAAAGAAGAGATGGCTTGTGAGTGACACCGACCTTCCCTCCCTGAGGAATTTCTCTTGGAGATTCTCCAGCAGCATCCTGACCTCGGCCCTCACCAGCTCCTTGATCACCGGCGGGTCGGCCAGGGGGCCTTTGAATCGGGTGAACTGGGCCCCAGCCTGCTGGCTGTCCTGCCATATTTTGTACCACATGACTGCCTGTGAGAGCACACAATGAAGATGAGCGTGGTGGTGGTGGGCGGGGGCATACATGCTGGCGACCAATTTTCTGAGCAAAGCGGGGAAGGACAATCACTCTCAGATCCAGAGGATAATCAGTCGGCATCATCTTTCCAAGACATCCGATAATCAAGCGTCTGCTGACGGCGATCAAAAGGGGAGACAAATTCTCCGATTTGCCCAGATCAATTGGTATATGCGTGCTGTGTGCTTCCCGCAATCGCGCACAATTCCTCGCCTACAGTCTTCTCACAACTGGAACTGGAAGACTCTCAAAAGTGTGCTTTGGAAACAAAATCTGAAGGTAATAAGGGGGAAGAAACGACGGAGAAGGGTGCAGCAAATGTGCATCTGTGTCTGGCTACCATTAACGCACTCCGCAACTGCTTCTTGTCAATCATGTCTGAGCCCTTTCAGAAAAAAAAAAAAAAAACGTCGCTTCAAAGGAATACACACGAGAACCTGGAAACACATTTTTTGTTCCTTGTTTCTGTGTTTGTTCAGCAGTGACAGCACACACACATCTCCGCACGGCCAGTTAGCGCGGCTTCCTTTGCGGGCCCTTGGCTGTGTTTATGTTAAAGGCTTCATGGCTCAAAGGCTGACAAGTGGATTTTGCCCCCCCCCCCCCCTTTCTTCCTTTTGCAGTCAAAACAGTAGATTTCACGCTGGAGCTATTTTAAGGGGAGCGCAGTGAAAACCCCAAATTATTACACCGGGTTTGTGAATACGTGGAGGGTTTATTTTTGTTCGCCATAGGAAGATTAGAAAGGAGCGAGAGAGTGGTCTCGCCGAAGCAAGTCGAACCACGACAGACAATGTGGGCCTTGATTGAGGGGAGGAGCCGCTCGCTCGATTTCGCGGCGGTGCGCGGAAAGCGCGGGATTCATTACAAGACCGAGGTAGAAACAGACAGTGAGGCTGGGTACTTCCTGGGCACATACAAAAAAAAAAAACATTCCCACTCCAATTTCACACCTACTGTCCATTTGGAGTCTGCAATGAAGCTAACATGCCTGATTTTGGAATGTGGCAAGAAGCTCAGAACTGCGAAGAAGACGGTCGACGCCCTCGCCCAGTGCACTTCAAAAGGAGCAATTCTCAACGTGGCTTTTGGAGCCGATCACGGATCACCGTATTTTTAAAAAAAAACATGATAAAGGGTAAAAACGGTATATGTAAAGTATTTCAGCAGCTACTTTATTAACTCATCGCAGGCGACTGGAGCCCGGCCAACAAAGAGCCAAAAATGTGCGTCTAATTGACACCCCTCGAAATGCATTGGGCGGCTGGTTAGCACGTCCGCCTCACAGTCACGTTAATGGTGGAAAAAGTCTTTAAATGATTGTCCTTTCGAAGTTTTTAATATAACCCAGACCTGGCATTTAAAAGAGGGTGTGTAGACTTGGTACATCCACAGTATGTGCAGAATGGGGACGCACACTTTCCACGTTCTCATTTGAGACCGACTGCTGATTGCCAACAATTTGATTTGAATTCCAAACGACTGGACACCGTCAGGCATGATGATATGTTCCTTTTTGCTTTTTCTTTGGCTTTTTTTACAACACCCACAAGAACATGCAAACGCCTGAGATGAGATTCAAATCCAGACCCTCAGAACTGCGAGGCAGACATGCTAACCGCTAGCTCACTGTGCTTTTCCCCCCATGATCAGATTAAAAAAAAAAGTTTTGGAACATTTTCAACAGCACTCTGGAGCAGTGTTTGGGAAATCAAATTTCCTGAGCCAGCATCACCTCACATTTTCTGTGCAACACGCACACACACGTGCGCGAGCACAAACACCTTTTCTCGAAACCCACCTTTCGGTGAAAGAATTCATGGAGCAAACAGTCTTGTCAAGAGTGTAGGTTTAGCCTCTTTTTCGCCATCATGCTCCCTCTAGCCCCCACTCGCTGAATATGTGTGTGTGTGTGTGTGTGTGTGTGTGTGTGTAAGCCAGTATGATTTGCATATGAACTGATTCCCTCTGCATATCATTCTAATTTGATTTCCATTCTCCAGGCCTTTAATCGTCGCCAATTATCATCTTTTGCATGCGAAAGGCCATTAAAGTTGATGACATAATTGAGACCCTAATATGCCCCTGATTTTGTGTGTGTGTGTGTGTGCGCGCGCGTGTGTGTTTTAAATGTGGTTCATTTAAACCAGTTTTTAGTTTGTTCGAGCCCCCTCCCCCCCGCTAAAAATGCTGTGTGGAGTTTGCATGTTCTCCTCGGGCCCGTGTGGGTTTTCTCCGGGTACGCCGGCTTCCTCCCACATTCCAAAAACATGCATGGCAGGCTGATTGATCACTCGAAATTGTCCCGAGGTGTGATTGTGAGTGCGAACGGTTGTTTGTCTCTGTGTGTCTTGCGATTGGCTGGCAATCGGTTCAGCGTGTAACCCGCCTAATACCCAAAGATGGCTGGGATGGGCTCCAGCACCCCCCGCGATCCTTGTGAGGATAAAGCAGATCGGAAAATGGATGGATGCATATATATTCTCTCCTGTATGTACAGCAATACCAAAATAATTTAAAATAAAACCTGAAAGCTCATGCATCATATAAATTGAGGAAAACAAAACTGTATGGAAATGTCAGTCGCCGTGGACTTTATGTATTTATATATTTGTTGTTGATTTGTCTAGCTTGTTTTTCAGGCCAGTTGGTACGCTGACTGCCGAGAGTCGGTTAACATTAATCAGCAGATGGAGGCGAGCGGATGGCAGAAAGCACAAAAGTTAAAAAAAAAAAACACCCAGAGATGCACAAACGTGTCCGGTGTTTGCAATGAGACATTTTTGATAACAAGTAAAGAGAATAGATTTTCCGAACCGCTTGGTCCTCACTAGGGTCGCGGGGGGTGCTGGAGCCTATCCCAGCTGCCCGGAAGCAGTAGGCGGGGGACACCCTGAATCGGTTGCCAGCCAATTGCAGGGCACACAGAGATGAACAACCATCACGCTCACACTCACACCTAGGGCCAATTTAGAGTGTTCAATCAGCCTGCCATGCATGTCTTTGGAATGTGGGAGGAAACCGGAGCACCCGGAGAAAACCCACGCAAGCCCAGGGAGAACATGCAAACTCCACACAGGGAGGCCGGAGCTGGAATCGAACCCATGACCTCTGCACTGACGTGCTAACCACTGGACTACCGGGCCGCCCGAGAATAGATTTTTTTTTTTAAAGGTGAAATCCATCCCAATCTGCAACATGACAGAGGGGCCACATTTCAACAATTCATCTGAGGGCGATGACATTTTTTTTGTTTATTTTTAGACCATTCCAATGAGTTTGTGCCGACTGATTGATTTCCATCTCAACACAATTGCTTCTTTCTGATCCGTCGAGAAGCTCTGTTATTTTTTTTTTTGGTTACTCCATTCTACAGTGCACCGCCACCTATTCATCAACAGGGTGTGGGGGCCCTGACGTGTGACAATTCAGGCCTGGAAAGAATTTGGCCCAACTTGCCGATGGCCACCATGCCACGCCACGAATTGTCATATGTGACGACCCCAATAACTCGTCCAAATGTAGCCCAGGCAACATTCAAATCTGATGCAGCGTTTTTTTTTTTTTTTTGTCTGAATCTAATAAGCCACATCTGGTCGACAAAACATACCCGTCAGCAACATGTTCCAATACTTGGGACTGACTTTTGCTTAAGTAAAGGTGACATTGTAATTTCGGCTTCGGATTTCTGAAGCTCTTTCTCTCCTTTTTTCCCATTTTGACTTCAAACTCAAGCCTACGGCAGCAATGAAGTAATTGGCCTCACTGTTCCAATAGTTTTGGGAAAGGAGAGGGTTAAACGCTTTGGGGTGTTTTATAACAGTTCTTCTGAGGTCTGATTTGTTTTTAGACTTTCACAGTGGGCCAGATCAAACACTTTCATCGTTTCCCCGCCCCAGCTTTTGCAAGTACTTATTCCCCGGTTCCTTGAAGAAAAGCAGGGGTCTTTTCCTTTGATCCACCCGCTTATATCGGGACTTGTCATCAGTACAGCAAATCTGTCTTGAGTGAGGTCAATAAGCCACAGCCGAGGGAAGAGTTCAGCGGGCCTTTGTGTAAATATAGACGTCTGGCTGCCTTACATTTGGACGGCGGTGCCACTATTAACCCAGTTTGGCTTTTATTAGGCAGTCTGGAACTTGTAATTCTAGCGTAAAAGCGGCTCAACAAAGCTTCTAGCAAAACGGACGTTTTTTTGTTGTTCTTTTACTTTAACTGCCAGGACAGCTGAGGTGAGTTAAAGTTGATTCACACGGTTAAGGAATCCTGACACATATTCTCAAAGGAGGGCAAATAATTTGGCTACCGTAACCATAGCGTTTTAACAAATTTTATGGTGACAAAGGAAACTCTCTGGCTGTTCAGTACGATGTAAACCATACATTTTCTATACTGCTTATCCTTAAAATTGTCACAGCTGGGGCAAAATGGATAACGACCAGCATGGAAAGGTTTCCTCTTCCTTCACCATCACGCATTTTTAGATAGTGAGTAGTTTTACTTTATTTTGGTTTTATTAGAACAGAATGGAATGCCTTTTATTGTCATTATTTGGTGCCCCAAAAAAGAAATGTGCCAGATGTGGAATTATACACCTCTTTACACATGTTTGGCAATTCGGAAAATTAACGTTATTCAACAAATCAAGATTGTCTGAGAGTTTGGGCCTTCAAAATATCATTGTAAAAAAAAAAAAAAATGGAAAAAAAAGAAATAAATCCCCTTCACCTCTGCGTGTAGCTCCGTGTACATGTCAACCAGCGAACATCCCAGCGTGGCATGAATCTTGGGCATCTCGGACCTTGGGACATGCTCAATAATCAGGCTCCACAAAGATGGACCGGGGCACCAAGTCTGGTTCCCACTGGTAGACTGCATATGGGTGGCAGTCAGCGGCTGAAGAATAAACACAAAGTTAATGTTACAAGAGTAATGGGATACAAATTGATGGAATGTTTCAATCATTCTTTCAGTATAATCTTAATTGACTCACATCCATACATTTTCTATAGCGCTTGTCTTCGTTAGGGAGGCGGGTGAGCTGGAGCCTATCCCAAAGTACACCCTGGACTGATCAGTTACAGGGCACCTGTAGACAAAGAACGATTTGCACTCATAGTCACACTTTTTAGAGTTTCCAACGAAATTAACATGCATGTTTTGGAATGTGGAAGGAAACCTACGCTAGCACAAGAGAGCCACAAACTCCACACAGGAAAGAAGAAGCCTCGATTCTAACCCAGAGCCTGGGAACTGTGAGGCAGCTACATTAAACACTATTCCATTTCTGCCATTTAAAGTTCAATGAATTATTTAGTAGCAATACCTTATGCATTATTTAATATAATTTATTAAAAATATAATTAGATGTTTATGAGCGTAATACTGTAGTTGACTGACAGGTTGCATGTTAATGTGGGCAAAATAATAACTTTGGTTCGAATCACTATTTAAATTAATGAGTTTTTGTATTAGAGTATTCAGTACACTGCATTGTCTAATGCTGTAGTTGATTGACAGATCACATCCAGGGTAGCTAGCCAATGCTCACAACAAACTTGAGGTTAGAGACTAGTCTACGAGTACAGTTCGTAATTCAACACAACTAAAATAAAACTACTTAAACGCACCAGAAACCTTACAGTGTGTTTAATTTCCGTAGAGTATGAAGAAGAGGTAAAAGATACTCACCGTCTATCTGCCCTGAGTACGACTCCGGTGGTATCCAAGGCTAACATGTCAGTTGCTATGGAATGGAAGTATCGCGAGATCTCGCGCTCGCCTCCTCCACCTCAGGTGATTTCATGGTGCACATATTTGGACTTGTAATACTTTCATTTCACGTCAGACGCTACCGTCACTTTAATTATGTCACTATAAGGGAATACTGTGACAGACGAGTGTGTAAAAACGTGCTGAAACTCTCTTAAAGTCTCTTCTAAAAGCTCACTAATGGGGCGCTTGGGGGAGGACACCGTATTACTCCCCCCAATTCCTCCACCCACTTTTCCACCTAAACTCCAGACACCAGACAGACTTTGGTGGAGCAAAGACTTGGAACAAAGTCAACAAGTTTTAGCAACAATGTGACACATTTTCCATGCAGAAAAAAATATCCACCAACCCAACCTTCCTGGACTATTTTCACCACACTGAGTTGTGACTGAAAACCATGTTGTGGAGTCAATGCATCTTGGCGGTGCTCCTGTGCGCCCAGGCGGTCCTCGGCTTCTCGGTGGCCGGCCATCAGCAACAGCAGCCGCCGCTGGCGAGCACCTGCGAGGCCAACGATAGCGTCTACTACGTGGGGGAGTGGTACTTCCTGGACTCGGACCAGTGCACCCAGTGCGAGTGCACCGCCGAGGGTCCGGAGTGTGCTCGCACCGAGTGCACCAGCCTTCCGGCGGCGTGCATCCATGTGAGCCATTACCCCAGCGACTGCTGCCCCCGCTGCGAGAGGATCGGCTGCGAGTACCGGGGGGTGGTCTACGACCTTGGCCAGAACTTCCAGGTAAGACCCTGGTGGAGCCTCTGCGACTCCTCCACCGTGATGTCATAAAAAAAAGTAAGAAGAGTAAAAACTATCGATTGAATAATATTTGTTTGAAATATTAATTAAAAAAAGTGAAAATGAATAATAGGAAAATAATACAGTACAACAATGTTCAAAAGTACATTTTAAAATATATATTAAAAATAAATATCAGGAGTACAGCAATCCAAAACAAACTCACCTAAATAGTTCAAATTAATACAATATTAAAAACGACCCCGATAAAATAAATGTAAATAGTCAAATAATTGTTTTGAAAGAGGTCATAAAAGTGAAAAAAATCGCTTAATAGCTAGCAGTTAATACCCTTTTTAAAATGACAAATACAGGAAAAACATTTAAAATGTTGACTGTATAAAAGTCTCAAAATGTAGTTGAAAAAAAGTGAAAATCATTCATTCGATGACTGTAAATTAATACAATGGCATTAAAAAGTACAAAATAAAAAATATATTTAAAACATGTTAGGTGTAAATAACTACATTACAAAGAGAAAAATAAATCACAATCTTTACTGTAATACAACATTTTAATGCAAACATTTCTAAATGATTTCCCCAATAAAAGTGGAAGAAAAATATTAGATTCATACAAATTAATACATTTTTAGAAAATATCTTAAAAATGTATTATCTACACATTGATGGTATCGAAGGAACAGAACGTCGCTGTGAATTACTCACAAGTGTAGTTGTACGAACCTAGTGGCAAGTTAGTGTATTACACATTCAACTGCAACCCACCGAACGTTTTTTTTTTTACTTGAAAGAGATATTTAGACGCATGTTCATGTCACATTGTGAAAAAAAAGTGTGAATGAAATATGTGATCATGTTTCATGCACACTGCACATCTTCAGCACCTACCAGCAAATGTCGCCCCCTATTGAAAGTGGGAGGTACTGGACACTTCAATAGGGACACTTACATTCTACAGGATGGACTGTCTAGTGATTCGAAGTGTGACAGCTTGCCCACTATGTATTTCTAAAAGCAGGACGTCTACTTAATACAATTAATATGAAGTTAAATGAAAAATATAGCTTTTTAATTGAAACGTATGGTTTTCCATATTTTGGCTGCATATTAAGACTAAAAATGCTACCAAGTGCCACTAGAACCAGAAGGAACATTGAAAAATTGATCAGCTGCAGGTGTGTAAAGCATACTGACTTGTGTGTTTCCTAGCCAAGCGAATGCGAGCAGTGCACGTGCGACAGCTCTGGCATCGCCCGCTGTTTGGTGGCCGACTGTGCGCCCCCACCGTGCGTCAACCCTGTGTATCAGCCCGGCAAATGCTGCCCTGAGTGCAAGGAGGGTGAGAATCTATGGCAGTTTTAAATAAAACTGTCACATTCAAGCTATGTACAGGCCAACCTCGTTACAATATACCCCGTTCATGTTTTCACCCATATAACGTTCACATTTTAAAGTCCTGATTTCACATAATCCATTTTCCATGTTTCAATTGTGCTTACAATAAACAATAAAGTGCCTGTTTGACTCCCTCCAGGTCCAAACTGCTACACGGACTCATCCCGCAGTCGGGTGATTGCCGCCGGCGAGCCAGTCTGGGTGGACTCGTGCACCAAGTGTCGTTGCCATGACGGCCAGGATGCCGGCTACTGGGAGGGCAACCGGCTGGCCACCTGCTCGCGCCTCAAAAATTGCACGCCCGAGCAGTCCGAGACACAAAACTGACACGTCATCCATCTTGACTAGCTTACTTGACTAGCTATTTAAAAAATAATAATAAAGGCAATGTGGGATTCTGGGATTCGCAGTTCGACACAGGTGGATTCTCGTATTTGCAGATTCATTTTTTTCCCAATATTTTTTTCACATTTTGGATTCTCCTGTTTTTTTCCATTTTTTTCCCCACCCCACTTTGCATCGTTTCTTGTGGGGAAAATATAGTGAATATTTTTCAGCATTTTTTGAAGAATTAATTGGGTTTGTTTAAAAAAAAAGTTGCCTATCCCTGCTGTACGCAGTGCCGGTGCTAGCATGAATGCGCCCTGAGCTCCTCATATACTGGATATTTTAGATGTCAAACTGTGACAAGGATTGGAACATTGGAACATATAAACATTGTTACATTAATTAACAACATGACTCAGTTATCTTTTGAAGAAAATTATTCAAGACATTCACATTATGAACGCATTCCCTATTTTAACATTTTAATGTATCCTTGCCAACACCTTTCCAAAGCTCTTCCAATGTTCAAAATAAGCTAACAATCCAGCAGCTATAAATAAGGATAGACCAGCAAAATTGACTGCAAAAATGACAAAGTAAAAAAAAAAAACTGTCGGCGCTAGCTTAAATAGCTAATGTTAGCGAACGTAGCCTGGAAATTGCAGTACAATGAGACGTAAAACTAAAAATATATACAGTATTGATCCGGAGTAACGGGAAAAATGAGATCAATTTTAAAGACCTGTTCAAAGGAAATCCTCCACCAGGGGGCGCAAATTCCCTGCCAAACTGCAATGACATTGTAACGTATTGGGGAATTGGCCGTTTGTTTCCGTTTCCAAGAGTGTCCCTCCTTACCTCGCTGAGCAGCCGCGATGATTTAATCAACAAAGCTACATTTTGGCTTTGTGCATTTAGAAATATGTTTTTTTAAACAGATGTAACATTGCAGAATGGCATATCACAGGGCAATTTTTTGGGGTGTTGCCAACCTGTTGCCACAGTACATATCAAACATGCCAAGAAAAGCCTTGTTTTTAAAGTTCATCCAGTGAGTTAAGGGGAAAAAAAGAGCAGCAACAAACAACCTCTGGTTGTCCTTTGAGAACCAAAAAATTGTGACATGCATCCCTGTTTATTGTTTATTAGTTGACAGGCTATTTTCCTGCTGTGTGAACCAGGTGAACTGTGTCATTCACACCAAATCTGTAACGTCCAGCAATCTGTGAACGAGAGAAATTCAGTTTATACGAAATGTGCGTTAACGGCGTAGCATAGTAAAGCCACGGTACGCCGGTAAAGTCACGTAAATTTTTTAGCAAAGCAATAAATCCAGTTTTTAAAGCTGTCCTGACCGCGTTGAGCTTCTCTAATGTCAGCGGCATGAACGTCAAGTGGCTTCATTGAATGCAACGTTGAGGAATTGACTGCCTTTGTAATGGCTCCATATGGAAATGAGGAAATAGACTTTTCCTCAAATCAATAACGCTGTAGCAAGAAAGAATATGGACTTGCTGAGTTCCTATGCTATCAAGCTTCGACACAAAGCTTCATTGATTGGAGTGACAGAGAGGCGGGTGCAATGTGATACTGGATTGAGGGTGCGCTAAAATAGTCTCAACTGAAGTCGCGTTTTTCCACTACACAACTCTGGGCAAGCGCGAAACCCTGCCACGTTAGATCATTTTACTAATGCTATACTTTTCAGGTTTATATTGACAGTTTAAAGAAATATGACAAAAAGCGATTTCAAAAAATGGTTTAAACTCCTCGACAGTCACTTAATGACTAAATCAGAGAATTTTGGAGAAAAAAAATGTAGAGTAAAACATTCTCAAAAATAAGTTGCAAAAGTGAAAAGAAAACTTATATTCAAAAAAGAAACAATACACAAAGTGCATGAATAATTCCAGTTCCACTTAAATATAAATAAATGTCAAAAAACTCAAAAATTAAAAATATACATAGACAGTCTATGTACTGTATGTAACCCCCCCCCCCCCACGGTCAATCATCTTTACAAAACAAAAGGTGCAAAAAAAAATCTCCAATTTTAAATGAAAGATTATGAATAACTTCAAATCATAAATATTAACAGCAAAATGATTACAGTATAAATAAAACTGACAAAAAAGTTCACAGTAAAACAGTCAATAAAAAATAGTAACAAAAGTGGGAGAAAAAAAGATCAGTATGTTTTTAAAAAAAATCAAACTTTACCAGCTGTATGACTTTGCCTCAGGCAGAAATAAAATCAACAAATGAGAGAATCATCATTAATTTTGAACCAGAAGTTTTATTCATTGTATAGAAAAATTAGTTTTGATATGACATAATGCATACTATATAAGATAACATTTTAACATTCAATGTACAAAAACAAAAAACAAAAAAAACATTGTTTGAATTTACAGAAGATATATTTTTTCACATTTAAAAACGCCTCTGGGCCCAAACGTCCCAACACAGGAAGCCCGCCCTGTTGTAAGGAACAAAAACCCGCGAGTACGGCTTCACTTCAAACATCAGAGCACTCCGAGTCCATTAGCAAACATGGAGCACTTCGCGGTGCGTCGCTGAAAGGAAAGGAAATGAATAGAAATGCGAAAACCTAACTCTGTGTAAATGTACACTGGGGGCCGCTCGCGTTTGCCCTTCACTCGCATCAAATCCAATTAGGTCTGACTGATGTGATGCAGTAATCATGCCTGCTGAGTGTCTTCTACTCTTCTAGTAACGATTTTGGAAGATTTCATACCCCCCCGCCCCCAACACACACACACACACACACACAAAATGCAGCAATTCGTAAACACTTGTATTATTTTTGGCATGGCTATGGAAAAAGATACCTCCAAATTTCTAGTATATATTTGTTTAGGTACCTGTTCTTTACCTCAGCATTTGTTTTTCTGGCAATTCCATTTAAAAAAAATTCCTTAAACATGAAAATATCTGAGTCGAAGTCTGTACTCGAGTCGAAACAGTACTTCTGCATTTAGACAGGTAAGTACAGTGAGAGTACTAAATGAAATCTAGCGATTTATTTATCCATTTATTTATTTTTTGGTTGACTCAATGCCACTAAATTCACATGTGAAAAATGTCGACTCATTTGATTTGATTTATTACTCATTGAGAGACTAAAAAGGCAAAATAAAATGGACTTAACATCAAGCAGAACTGACATTTCCTCATCAGAGGGAAACGGACGGGCTCGGTAGCACCGCGTGAATGCTTGTTTGTCTAAATGTAAAAAAAGAAAAGTGAATACTTGAATAAACTTGCGCTTCATTAAGTACTTAATTATATTATTTCAGAGCAGAATGTACTCTGTTCCAACGGCTACTATTACTGCACTTAATTGCCACCTTCATAAGAAACAAGACAAACTGACGATTATAAAAGCCAAAGCCGACAAATGTCATTCAGAAAAAAAAACAAATAATAAAAATTGTGAATTTATAATTGGCATCAGTTATACGCAGACCGGCCCCTGCAAATTGTGGGGTTCCCCCCTACTATGAACTGAACTGGGATTTTAGGATGAAGGTTAATGAAAGCTTTTAGTGTCCCTCGGCATAGATAGGTGGCTTTTTTATTTATTTATTTTTAAAATAATTTTTCTGTAAACATTACAAATGATCCAGTTCAATCAAGCCAGTCGTCCCAAGCTAACATATGGCAGCTGTAACCGCACACAAGCTTTTGTCACCTCAATAAACTGAACCACTTAATGACTTTATAACATTTTATATTGCCTCATTACCCAATCTAGAATATTGTCCAGGGGTGGGTGGGGTGGCTGCATTTGGTTGCTCTTGGTGGCACTAAAGCCTGCAGTGAGATTTGCAAGAAGGAGAGCAGAAAAGGTCAACGAGATTGTGCAAAGGCAATCAAAGGTGATAACATGCAAAAACAAAACATTCTGTAAAAAGAAGGAAAGACAGCGTGAATGAGCGAATGCGTGCGTGCGCTCCAGAGAGGACTCCTTTCACCTTGAGGAGAGGAAAAAAAAAAAAAAAAAACAACACAACCTTGAGGCGAAAATAAGTCTATCGAACACATGAGGGTTTTCTTTCTCCCCCGTAAAGACCACCAAAGTGGAAGCTAACAAAAAAGAAAAAAAAAACATGTTTTGGTTTACGGTTCATTATTTAATGAAAAACATGTCTTTCAATTCATAGAAAATAAATCCTGAAGGCATCGGCTCGGTGTACTGCTATTCCTGTACTGTACTGTAAATATATGCAGGCGACAAGAGGATGACAGTGTCAGAACAGCTACAACAACAAAAAAAGAGATTAAAGCATAAAAAGCACTTTTGGATATGTTTCGTGTGGGAAATGATGATGGGCAGCACCGTGTGCCAGTAGCAGTTAAAGAAAATAAAATAAATAAAAAATACTGATAAGAAATCTTACACCAGCCCACGCCGAGAATTGAAAATTTCTACCAGCTCTGTTCACTTCCTCCAAATGGAGATTTTTCATGAGCCAGTCAGTCAGAGGGAGGGGATAAAGTAACAAAATAAAGGCCATATTATTATATCTATAATCGTCCACAGCCGCATATATGAAATAAAAACGCAGTCAAATAAAACGCGTTGAACAATAAAGAGCAACAAATCATGGACAGATGTTGAAAAAATAAATGTAACTCGATGTAGCCGATAGGTAAGAGAAATGATGTAAAGCAAAATCATTCAAGATAAAAAGAATACGTGTGCGCTTCGGTGTGCACCCACAGGCATAGAAATACAAATTTGGAGGAAGATGGGGAAAAGCATGACGACCTCACGTCACGTCAAATCAGATCATTAGAATAAAACAAGCTCATTTGCCTTCTCTATTTGAATAATCAGAACAAAAGGTTTCAATCTTCACGGATGCCAGTTTCAAACGCTTGCCCCTTCAGCTTCAACATATACCGTATTTTCCGCACGAAAAGGAGGCACCTAAAAGCCTTCCATTTTCGTAAAAGCTCACAGCGCGCCTTAACATCCGATGCGCCTTGTGTATGGTTATTACGGTAATATTTCGACCCCAAAATGGCTCCTTGCTAGAGACATGCTGACAACGCAGAGTTCAAACTTAAGTCAATCGGTGACGCAGTTGAACATAGAACAGCGACAAGAGAACTCAACGTTAACGAGTCAATGTTATAATTCGCTGTTGGTTAAGTGAACCGTGTCGCTGCTTTATTAAATACGTTTTACTGACATCTCAACCCGTATTGTTTTGTGTTTTTTGTTATTGTAAAGTGTCCTTGGGTGTCTTGAAAGGCGCTTATAAATCAAATGTATTATTATTATTATTATCTGATCGTTCTCTTGGCGTTTCCTTGAGCATAGCTCCATCTAGTGGATGCATTGTACATTGCGTCTGATAAAGCATTGCGCCCTGTGTATGAAAAAATTTACAAAATGGGCCATACATTGAAGGTGCACCTTTTAGTGTGGAAAATACGATATTCATGTTGCATAAGTTGCCCTAATATAGTTAAAAAAACAAAACAAAACAATAATGTCCCAACATAGCCCCGATGAGGGAGATGCAGGCACGATACATTCATTCAATAACGCCAAAGGCTTTGATTTTGGAATATTTTCAACTCGCACAAGATAATGAACAGAGGCGAGCCAGAGTGGCCTTTTTACGTACGCCCGTCGTACGCTAAATCTTCGTAAACAGGTGGAAAGTGGCACCCCGTGAGCTTCTTGATGAATGACTCCCCCATCTTGCAGATGTCCACATCAATCTCGATACATCACATCTTTTGCCGTCAAGGTTTCAAAACTTCTGCTGCCACTTTGTGGTCTTGCCATCACTCATTTTAATGGCTTTGGCCAGTTTTTGGGACCTTAAGCCTCGAGGGCCCTTTTCCATGTCCTCCATTTCAGTCCACGAAACTCCCGCTTGACACGATTCATCAAACTTTGCCCCCTTCCCCCATTGAAAAGTTGTCCAGAGGCTTACAAGTGCAAGTCAACGTGTTAAAAAAAAGAAAGAAAAAAAAATGGATTCCTCGCCTTGATGTGCTTGTGACTTCCCTTTGTGCGTCCATCCCAATCCCGACCTACCTTCCGTCTATCCCTTGAAAGGCCGCGGGGGCGCTTTGCCGATCTCGACTGAAACGTTAGTGTACAGCGGGTACCTTTTCATCTGCACCACTCGGTAGGTGAGCGAGCTGATGCCGTCCTTCTTCATGGTGTTCTTGGTGTTCTGGATTTTATTGAATCTGGACAAACAGAAGAAGGTCCAATCATCATCATCATCAGACTCTTGGACAAAGCGTCGCTAACGCGCAGCAGTACCTTGACTTATCATGTATTCCGCAACAAGGCTGGAACTCAATTTACTTTAACAGCGGTGCCTTGAAATATGAGCTATTGCTTCAGAGAATAATATACCGTATTTTCACGACCATTCGGCGCACCGTGTTGTTGGGCACGCCCACCCTTCACTCATTGGCAGACTTCCGCATGCCTGACGTCACTTACGCCCGCCTTTTCTCTATATAAACAGTGTGTTGGCCAGAAGCGCGCTCAGTCAGGCTTTGGAACACGGCTTATAAACTAGACTTTTAATGGCGCCTTATGGTCGTGAAAATATGGTATATATATTTTTTAAACCCCTAAAAACAGGGCTGGACAAAAAAAAATGATAGATATAAAAGATTGGAAATAATTTGGCCACCGGGAGATGTTCAGCCAACCAATTAGCATCGCAGTTGTTTTCAAACTTGTTATCAGTCAGTCAGCCCATCTAAAGGGTGACAAGTTGCCACTGTGCTGCTTGTTGACATGGCGTTTACCACACTAAACATGGACCAGAGGAAGTGAAGGAGAGAATTATCTCACGAGATTAGAAAGAAAATGACAGACAAGTACGTTAAAGGAAAAGTAATAGCTTGATGCTTCGGCAACTACAAGGACTGGCTTGATTGAACTGGATAATTTGTAATGTTTACAGAAAAATTATTTAAAAAAAAATAAATAAAAAAGCCACCTATCTATGCCGAGGGACACCAAAATATTATTCAGAAATTTAAGATTTGGTTTGAATTGGCAGAGGGGCACCAACTATTTTTTTCCCCACGTGTATCTATCTATAACATGTCTCATTTAATAATGCCTCTAGAAGCGAGGTGCAAATACTGAACCCGTATTGAACCG
The DNA here is from genome assembly GCA_026261675.1 of Hippocampus mohnikei. Taxonomy (NCBI): domain Eukaryota; kingdom Metazoa; phylum Chordata; class Actinopteri; order Syngnathiformes; family Syngnathidae; genus Hippocampus; species Hippocampus mohnikei. The sequence continues at coordinate 1,270,710 of JAKGUB010000333.1, read as the reverse complement.
GATCTGAATTGCCACAAGCTAGGGCTGGAGGTTTATTTACTCAAATGCAGCAGGGAGAGGCCTCAACGGCTTTTACTGTCTTAAAAAGCAGAACATTCAACAATCTGAACGCCAAGGGGCTTGTTTTGCGACACGATCGACAGCGCGATCCATCACAAGTTTGTCAAGTGAGGCCCGGAGTGTCGTTGCATCACAAATCGTCCTCACGTGGGAAATTGGCGAGCAGAGAAGACGGGAAACGAGCAGAAGAATGCATCAGCTTGCCGAGCAGCTGCTGATGCAACCTCATCCAACGCAAACCAGGCTGCAATGCGGTTTTCTTTTCTTTTACTCTCTCTCTCTCTCTCTCTCTCTCTCTCTCTCTCTCTCTCTCTCTCTCTCTCTCTCTCTCTCTCTATGTCGCTGGTTTGTGTGTTGGGGGGGTACACACATACTGAAAATCAGGCTGAGTTTATTCTAACCCTAACCCACTAACTTTACGATCATTGTGTTTCTTGACTAGATTAGCCCCAATATATCAATATTCCAGTGAACTTCATTGTGGGGCTTTTTTGTCGGTTCGAGTCAAATGAGGCCCACATGACAGAAAAGAAAAATGGAGGCGGGATGAACTAGGAGATAAAATTATATTTGACTGGTTAAAAAAAAACCTGACAGATGGATGGAGGAAGATATGCTGATATTAAAAAAATGAAATTTTCAGATAAATCCGTTATTGAGCAGATAGATTTAAATCATAGAATAATCCCCCACGTACATATAGAGAATATTCGGTGCCCTCAATTTGCATGCCGTGAAACAACTCCAACAGAGGTTCATTTTAATTTGATGTACTTCCGAGATGTGCATGTTGTCCCACATTGGACATATCATTAGGTCCAGCCCCATCTCATGAGATGCCCGTAAGAGCTGCATTGAGAATGTTTGACTGACACTGTCAGAGTACTAATATATATCCATATTAGTGATACATTGAAAACTGTGGTTGCACTGGTTTAGAAGTGCACTTTAATGATGGATACATCATTAGCCTGATCCACCGTAACTGAGCTAATAGCTCCATCGTCTCATTCGTAGTGCAACTGCAGTAAATCGCCCTAATTGAGTCCACGGAGGGAAAATACAAGACATTTTAAAATCCATACACAAACACGAGGAGACTGAACATATAAATTGAATAGTGAACATGCCTGGGTGAGTAATTTATATGGATACTTGTGTGCGTGCCTGTGTGTGTGTGTGTGTGTGTGTGTGCGGGTGAGTGGGTGTGACTGTGAGTGAGTGTGTGTGTGCGCAGGTAATGAATATGCCTCCTTTCTTGCTCGTGCTGGCCCGAGATCTCATCGTTATGCCTCGCCATGGTCGACGAAGTCAGCGAATGGACTTTTGTTTGAGTGAATGAGCGCGCGCATGTGTGTGTATAAAAAAAAAGAGAGAGCGAGAGAGAGAGAGAGAGAGAAACTCTAGCTAGCTAGCTACATAGCTAGCTAGCTAGATACTATATATAGATAGATAGATAGATAGATAGATAGATAGATAGATAGATAGATAGATAGATAGATAGATAGATAAGTTTACTTTTAAAAAGTTGCCAGATTGTTCTACTGACAAGACCAAAGTTACCTGTATGTTTTGCAGTCGTAAACCGAGCTATCATCATAGCACGCCGAGTCTGAAACACCACTTAATGGCCAAGCGCACAGCTGACGTTCTACTCCGCCCCTTGTCTCAGACAGACAGCTATGGATCATTTCAAAACGAAGAAAATGGATGACACGACGAAGAACAAATTTGCTGAACGACTCCTGTTGGATTGACCTGGCGCTTTAAGAGGGGCGGGGCTGCCATTGACAGGTGACGTTCGCGCGATGTATAAATAGCGTTTTGTTTCGTGAGTGAATACACTCGCTTCGTCGCCGGCATGGCTCAATGTTAAGCTACGCGAGTGCTTCTTATCAAGTCAGATGTGTAAAGTTAGCTTTTAGATTCGGTCATGATCGGTTGCTTTGTTTGCCGATCGCTATGCAATCACAGTCAGTTACCGTTCGCAATCGGCAATTTAAACAGCGTGGGCTAAAATGTTGCTAGAACAGGGCTGTCTTTATTTAGCTCATTTTTGCATAGTTGTCATGTTTGTCCGTCTGCAATCTGACGCTTAAACGAAGTAAATTGCGTTGCAGCTGGGGTAAATAATGCCGCGCTCCACTTCCGGTTGGACCTTTGGGACTTGTAGTTCTTTTGTTCGATTCGACTTGATATGTTTGTGTTGTATGGTTTCTTACGTTTAAAACAATGAATAATGATGACGATAGATAGATAGATAGATAGATAGATAGATAGATAGATAGATAGATAGATAGATAGATAGATAGATAGATAGATAGATAGATAGATAGATAGATAGATATAGATATAGATATATATTGTATGGCATGTAGTCCATTCGTCCCATCATAGTGTTTGTACAATTGTTGTGTTTGGCTAAGAAATATTCAAAAGGATTTTAGAGGATCATATATCAAGAGCCACACACCCATCACTCCATAGAGGTATGCATCATTTAGTTTGTCCCATACCACTTTATATTATTCATGCAGGTTTTTCCTTTATGGTATCAAAAGGTCACAATACCCAGCGTGCGCACGGCTTGGTCGAAAGACCGAAATTTCCCAAAATACACCTGCAGCCATAAAATGGCTGCACTGGCGGCAGAGGTAAGCACTGAATCTTAACGCTCGAGTACTTTTGTAGCATCTCGCCGAGAGACCGAGGAGCATCTCTTTTCTATAAGTGGCAGCGTGTGCTTCAGTCGTGGCGGTCGCGACGCTGAATGATTCATGCGCGAGACGGCGACTTGCATTCAGGACGAAGTGAATAAATAAAGCTGGAGGTAGTTCAACTCATTTGTCCAGTTATGTGTTCAGGAGTCAGTTATTTCATACAGTATACAAGAGGACCGATATAAAGCTTTTTGTACAGTACGGTGAATTCTATAATTCTCAATACAAAAAAAAAAATACATCGAAAGGTTCAGAAAAGCACAGGCACCATAGAAAATGGAAGGATGTGCTGTGAGCGTTCTGAACTCCTGTTTCCATGCTGAGCAGAATGATCCGTCATGTGGACTTCGGTTCCCCGCGTTCATCTTTAAAGAGTGGCCTTGATGCTTACCGGCATATTATAAAATGGGAAAGGCGAGTGCAAGGAAAAGAGATGTTTTTCATAAAAGAAAACCGAGATGGGGCTCGGAAGGGCCAAGTTTGAGGTTGCAATTTTGACGAGCGCCATTTAAAGTGCTTCGCATACAAGCATAAAACCTCCTCCTGTATAAATGACTTATTTGCCAGTGTGATGAATGAGACCCAATATGGTGGGATGAGGCATCGCAGGAACATTAATCAGAGGGAGTATAGCACTTCACATCAAGCCGTTATAACGGGGATTATCACCGTTTATTCTGTCTAAAGAGCGCCCCCTCCACAGCCCCCTTCCTACATTCTAAACCACCACACCTGTGCCCACCCGGTACGATGACAAGCTCAATCAATGAACGCATCACACATTTTGACAAGCTTTGTCAAAGCTCAACTTTGATATTAATTGACAAAGATGAAAATGAAAGATATTTTTCCCCATTATTGTAGTTTCTTTAAATTAATTTCATAAACGTACCATCTACTTTCAATGTCTTTTTTAAAACATTTTTGTTTATATTTCAAAAATTAAAAATTGCTTTGTGGTTATTTCGTTACTTTTCGTCAACGATAATATCCTTGCTCCTGATGCAGACTGAGTCGGTATGTGTTAATATCTCCAAACATGGGTATGACACAGTTCAAGGATAACACATTTTAAAGTGAATGATTCGATGCACTCACATCTTTTCAATCGAAACAAATATTCTGACTCAAATCGCCTTTCGTATGCCAGTAATATTTGAGGTACAAAAATAAACGCGCCTTTTGCAGTAAAAATAGTGTAACCCGCTCATAAAACTTCACTTTAACTTGTACAAGGCATATCTTTTTCAACTAGTGTCACAAAAAACAAAAGTAAAAGGCAATATATACAAATAAAAAGGTCAGAATTGTTTTGAGTGATAAACCTTCTGCCCATCAACTTCTTTCTACATTCAGAATTAATCAATTCGAGGCATATTTTTCCACACAGCCCTTCAATTGTACGACATCGGCGATGTCTTACATTTGTTACGACAAGCTAAACGTCCATCTTCATCAATGAGATCAACGTCACAGTGCATAAAAATGAAGCCAAATGGGACGTCAGACAGCGACATCTTGAAAACAATCTGCGGAGTGAATGAGATGACGTCTAAGGCGGGGCAGGTGCGTATTGCAAGTCATCCATCATAGTTTTAAGTGCGCGCGGCGTCTGTAATTGCCTGCCAAAAACCACACGGCTCCAAATGGGAGCGTCTCGTCTGCTCGCCTTCAACCAAATCAATAAACGAGCCACCAGACGGGCTCGAAGTCATTGCGCTCCGCGCTCGATTCCGGTTATGCCTCCGTGAGTCACACTGACTGCACAAAAACAACGCTACCAAAGGATGGTACTGTATTTATTTGGACAGCCATGAATTATTCATGGCGTAGTGGCGGGCATAGGATAGTGGGGGTTTTTTTGTGTGTGTGGGGTTTTTTTTTGGATGGAACTAGCTTCATTCTGTTTGTTTTTGTTTGTTAACATCGCTCATAAATGGTTTGCTCTTGGAAGATCTTTAAGAGGGGAAATGTGATTTGGACTCAAACAAGTTGTGTCTTCACATGCAAGCTTGCTCCATTCAAGCAGAATACAAACCTTCCTAAAAGTGAAAACGCTACATTTCCCCATAAAAAAAAAACAAATGTTTTACTGTCCAAACAATGTACCCAGCAAATAAATTTTCTGAAAAAAAAAACAATTTGACGTGAAAACGCAATATTTTGCCCTGACATTCCAATGCTTGCAAAAAAATAAAAAATAAAATAAAATTCGCCATTTTTTTCCCATGATAATGAGATCGAGAAATAAAAACACGTGTATGTGAATTTTAGGTGATGAGTGACAACAGTTTTCTTACGGTCCCCATACGCACCTCCTCAGACAGAACCTCAAGACTGCATTCTGAACATGTTAGCTCCCTCCATGTGTGGGGGGGAAAATTAGGGACACGCTGCACTCAGCGGTCAAAGTTTGTGGCCATGTTTGCGCTGGTGTGTCATTCGTGAATTCGTGAGATGAAGACAATTTCAGATGCTATCAGTGGCTGTAGTTCATTCTTTGTGAATTTGGCCCTTTATTTCGCAATTCAAACGATATTCGGGATGAACGCACTACAGACACTCCCCGAGTTACGAACATCCGAGTTACAAACAAACGGTACATACGAACATTTTCACGGGTCTGTCGAAAAAAAAAAAAAAGTTAGATTTTGTATTGCGCGCTTTTTCCGAGTGCCGAGCGGGCGGAGGAGGACGGCGGAGGCGACGGCGACGTTCGGCGGCGCGGAGAGGCGTGGGGCGGGCGTGTGACGGTGGAACGGGCGGGGAGGCGTCCGCGCGCCGTCGGCGACCGGTAGTCTACTCTCCCCGCTGAAGCTGCTGCTAGTTTAGCGGGCAGCTAACCTCGAGCCCTGAAGAACGTGGCGAAAAGCTCTCTCCCGTTATATGGATGTCAATATAAGCCTTAAACATACATTCCAGACAAAATATAGCACTGAAGCAACTTACGAACGAATTCACCTTATGAACAATCGTCCGGAACGTAACTCGTTCGTAACCTGGGGAGCGTCTGTATATTTAGCAAATATGCATTATCTAAAAAAAAAAAAAAAAAGGTGCAGTTTGCGGAACACGAACGGCGACGCGGTACCTTTGCGGGTTGGGCTCGTTGTGTTTGTCTCTCTCGTGTTTAATCATTCGGTAGCGGCCGATGCGCACGTCCGGTCTGGACACCTTCATCCCGTTCAGAGTGATCCTGCAACACACACGTGGTAGCAAGCGTGAGATGGCAATAAGACGGACTAAGAAGCACAAGTTATTGCGCTGCGCCTTCTCCAAGCAGTCCTCCACTCTATTGCTTTCATGCAATTAACTCCACCGTCGGGCACAGAAGAGGGGAGCGGAAAGTTCCCCGTGAATCCAATCAAATTTGTCGGTGCAGACTGGAATTTGGGGCGATTATTGGAGCAGTAGGGAAAGTGGTTTGAGCATGCGGATACATGTTGCGGAGTCCAATCTGAACAAATTAAGACAATTAAAAGACGATCAAATGGACACATTGCTTGTATTTGTCCAAGATAATAGCTTCGCAAGAAAAGCTTGACGTCAAATCTTTTTTGCGCCAAAATGTGGAGTGACCTGCATGATATGACCTTTCGAAGCACTTCAGTCAACGACACTTAAAAACGCTTAATCGTTCTTTTCTTTTTCTTCTCACTCTTAATCACAATTTGGATGTTTGTGTGTGAGCCTCTCAAGAAAGAAACAAATTTGTTTATAGTCTTGCACACATTTTCTGTAAACACGTCACATGCATAATGTTACGGTACATATATACTGTAAACATATCTGTCCATCAAGTTTATTCTACCTCATGAAAACTATAGAAATCACTAAAATTGAAAATAAAAATCATGAAGGACATCGTAAAAAAAAAAAAATGCTTTCAAAAATGAAAGCCGAGACGAGATCTTACATTCACAAGACTAACTATAGTTAGAGCAATAAGATAAATGTTGGTATTGCTGTATGTCCGTACAGAAGAAGGAAGGTCATCTCTTTGAGAATTGTAGTTTACTCAACATTTTTTTCCCAGTTGTACAGGCTTTAGGTTAAGCAAAAGAAATGAAACTTGCGTGCGCCACATGAGTGACATTTCAAAGCAATCGATGCAGCAGATGTTGGATAACATGGTCAGCACCAAACAGGGCGAACTGGATCAACGTGTACAAAATCACACCAGATTCTTCTACACTGAAAGCGTGCGAATGCAGCAGCTTGTCCCAAATGAGCGTTGAAGGACATATTCCTTACGAGCGCTCTTCGAAAGGCTTTTAAAGCAGCCAGCCATGACAAGGAGAGGGAGGGTGTGTGTGTGTATGTCTGTTAGCACTTAATGCGAGGCCACCCATAACCTTCACACACGGCAGCTTAAAGCAAGTTGGATTTATTGCCTTTTTAATGTCGCTCCAAATGCAAATGGCAATCTCAGCCGGAATCTAAAAGCTTTACTTAGGAGAGAAAAATAGAACAAGGAGATGTGATTGTGACACGAACATCCTGGTTCTTTTTTTTCCCCCTTGTCGCCGAGGGGGGGTTAAACAGTGATAGAAGGCACAGTTACGCCGATGAGGTGCTGTCTCGCCGAGTTTATTCGACAAAGTGAGCCTTTTCCGCGTCCAGCGGACACTCAAACAACTTCAAACGGACCAAAGGTGTAGCTTTCCTGTAGCAACTAAAGTAATAACTTTCCCTGGAAAAAACAACCTATAAAAATATGAATGGTGCACCGGATTACAGTCACTGGAATAGCATGTCTCTGATTATCATGCTCCTTTAGTGTCCTATAATATTGGTGGACACCTTGTTTTGTGTAAGTATTTGTGTTAACGTGACAGTGATGCGCACTGACGTGAACGTCGGCCACTTTACATATTTATAAAGTACGACATTGTAGAGTGCTATTGTTGTTCATGAAAAACACAGAAAATGTTTTATTGTTTTTTTGTGTGGGAGACTGGAACGGATTAATGGTATTTCAATTCATTTCAGTGGGAAAAGATGATTTGAGATCTGAATGTTTGGAGTTCCGCGCATGGTCACGGAAAAAATTCAACTTGTACTATAAAGGACCAATGTACGATACGACTGGAATAGCAAAGCTAGTCAAAGCATCTTTTTGCTGCGAAATGAAGCTCACCTGTTATAGATATCGTCATCCTCTCCTCCCCAGCCCCAGTACTCGTTGGGGAAGCCGTTGATCTTCAAGAACTGTTTTTTACTGAGGCCCGACACGCCCCCGAAGTAACCCGCATAGGGCAGCCTGGAGCAGACCACACAATGTCGTGAGCGATAACCCAACCCTACTTCATATGTATAGTGTCGTAATACATCGGGGTCATAAGGAAGCAGCTTTTCACCTGAAGCCAAACTTATCCATGGCAATGGCGAAGTGTCGAGGCTGCTCGTAACAGTGATACAGATTACGGTCGTCCATGGGGATCAGGTCCACGTCGCTGAAAATGAAGCAGTTGTAGTCGCCGTCCTTTAGCGCCTCCGCGTAGCCAACGTTCAGCAGCTTGGCGCGGTTGAACGTGTCCTCGCCCAACTGTAAAAGAACGGAAATGCCCAACATAAAGTTCATACTCGTCATGTTTTGTCCCTTTAATATAGTAACTGTATGCTACTTGTCACTTCGCTTCACGCTACATCGCTATAGTTGACAAAGCTACGCAGATCTATTCAAAATAGTCACATCCCGCTGAGCAAATTGATACATAGACACTTACCGCACAGCTACATTTCATTGCTGTGTGCTACTTTACGGCCCACCGCACAGCTATTGAGACGGATGATGTTGATTTATCGGTATGATTATTCTGTATGATCAGTTTCATTAGCAACCCGGTTAATCAGGATATAATCCTCACAGATGGGCGATTTAACATGTTGCTGGTGTTATTGACGCCCGGATGTGCCTAATCAATCTATATCTGCCCAGACACCGTTATGTGTCTAGTAAATACCAGATCCCCGTTTTCACGTGGCAAAGTTATGATGCCGTGCCGTCACCGAATAGTGCCAAGCAATTATGTTGAAAGGTAGAGGTTGGGGCGGCCCGGTGGTCCAATGTTTAGGGCGTCGACCTCACAGTGCAGAGGTACCGGGTTCAATTCTAGCTCCGGCCTCCCTGTGTGGAGTGTGCATGTTCTCCCTGGGCCTGCGTGGGTTTTCTCCGGGTACTCCGGTTTCCTCCCACACTCCAAAAACATGCATGGCAGGCTGACTGAACACTCTAAATTGTCCCTAGGTGTGAGTGTGAGCGTGGATGGTTGTTCGTCTGCGTGTGCCCTGCAATTGGCTGGCAACCGGTTCAGGGTGTCCCCCGCCTACTGCCCGAAGACGGCTGGGATAAGCGGATTGGAAAATGAATGGATGGATGGTACAGGTTGAGCGTGGCTACAGGCCCGTGTCCTGTATAGTGCACTGCCTCTCTGTATTTATTATCGCCCAGTGGATGTGTGTATTGATCTCTGCTAAGCTGCTGCACTTGATCATGTTTTACACATTGAGCAGAAAGTGTGTGCATGTACAGTTTCATGTCTGTACAATGTATGCAACGCCTCCAGGCAAAATCATAATACACAATTTTATTATTAATCCAATGAGAATGAGCCATTTTAATTCTCATATCTTCAATAACGTCAATCGCAGACAAAACCTGAGGCTAATAGCAGCTATAATAGCTTAATTAGCAAGTTAGTGGTATGTACTGCAGTATATGTCAGTCATGTGACGCTACCTTACTACATACAACCATGGTACAAAGCTACATCGCTAAAAACTTTGTGGACATATGCCACATACCCACATGCTACATAGCCATATAGCCCAATGCTACTTTGCTCCATGCTTATTCGTTAGATGCAATATGGCTAAATCCTATATAGCTATTGTTAGAATAGAAAATACAATGTTGTCATGTTTTAAAGTTTCATCTTGTTACATGCTTGATTGACCTCGGAATGCTTGTGTTCAGAACATCTCGCACACAATGGAAGCATAGAGTCAGAGAGATCAAGAGACCGGAGCAGATGGTACCTGACCACATCATTAGTAGACACACTGGTGCCTGTTATCTTATAACTTGGAAAGGAAGATTGAACCTTGGACGGAAGGGAGTACTTGAGCACTCCAACATGAGAAAAGAGTTACGAGCCAAATTATAAGGAGGTACCCCTTGGAATGTACACATTTCCGGATGTTGGTGCGAGTACCAAGAGAGTGCTTTGTCTGAGGGCGACCCAATGGGGCCGTTCAGAGGTGTGTCATGTTAATGAAGATGGGAGTGTTTTTCTGATATGTTTCGTAATTTGCATATACAATCAATAAAAAGGTCGGCAGAGGCTGCAGGGGTTGGGTGTCAGTGGGAAGCGCACACGAAGTGGCCGTGAAAACTGCGCCTCCTGCCGGCAGAAAAGACAATCTCTTCCTGAGTCTGTTTGTTCAACTGTCTGAGTGAACAACTCTGACAATTTGGGGCTCGTCCGGGATTGGATCGGCGCCTCAGTACGGTGGGAGATCGACGGCGGCTGATTGCGCACAGTAGATTCGGCAGAGAATCTGGGAAAAAGACCTCTCTTTTACGAGGCCAGACGCTGAACATCGACCACCGTGGAGGCGCCGAACCCAATCAACGAACCTGGATTGATTCGACCAGCGAAGGGATTGAAGGACTAAGGTCAGTGTGACACAGTCATTGATAGTCGACTAACAAAGAGTACGGAGCTCGGGGCTCCGGAAAATAGAGAGTACGCGGCAAGCTCATGGCCGCGAAAGCGAATTTAGTTTCACGACACGGGAATTGAGCCTTCCTGTCCATTTAGAGAGTACGCGGCAAGCTCATGTCCGCCGAAACGGAATTTAGTTTCCACGACACGGGAATTGAGCCTTCCTGTGCAATTAGAGAGTACGCGGTAAACTCGTGACCGCCGAAACGGAACTTAGTTTCCACGACACAGGAATTGACCCTTCCTGTGCAGTTGAGATAGTCGTGTAGCAATAAAATAAAAAAGGCTACGACTACAATTGAGAGTACGCGATAAACTAGTGACGCGCGAAACGGAACTTAGTGTCTACGACACAGGAATTGATCCTTCCTGTGCGGTTGTGAATGTTGCGAGCTTGATGTGTGAATGGCGCGCAGACCGGTGTTTGGGTGAATGTATATTGTGATTGGGGATTACAATACCACGGGTATTGTGTCCCATATAAAATAGAGTAAAGTAGTGAACATTGAATCCAGAAATACCAACTCCAGTTAGGTGTTATGGTTGATGTTTGATTTGAGCGCGAGCAGGTACCGGCGTAGTGAGGCAACATGACGACGGTGAGACCATGTTCGAGTCTTGAGCGCGAAAAAAAAGCAACACAGCAAACAAGGAAAGCTGTTTGATTCCTCTAAATTAACTCCAGAAAGACAGCAATTCTTCAAGGAGGGTAGATGTTTTTACTGTGGCGTGAAAGGCCATATAAGCGCGACTGTGTAGGCGTAGAAAGAAAGACGAGGCGAAAAAGAAAAACAACAGACCTACACGCGGCTTCGGGATCCTCAGATTTAAGGCAGTCTTAGGGGCCCCACATATAAAGGTGACGACACCCTTGTTTCTGTTTTGACGGGCGAAGTGTCGGAATGTGGTGAAGTCCAACAAGGACCTATCAAATCAAACTGCCCTGAGTTTGGAGGTGCCGAATTGAGGATAGTGAATGAATGCTCATCGATAATGCGATGTAATTATACATATTTATTAATGAAACAGAATAAATTTAGTCTACAAACAATGTTTGTTGAGGAAGGTTTTACAAAAAAAAAAAGGGGGTGAGCAGAGGTGATCTTCCTCGCGGATAGAGAGAGACACGACCAGAAAGGAGGGGGCATGTGGGGCATGTAAGGCTGTTCGGCATTGCGTGAAAGGAAACAATTGATGGTGTATATGAGGTTCAGTGGTTTCACTGATGAGGAGATTAAAAGGTTGGAGTTATTTAACTTGGTTGAGAGTGATAGCGAGGTCAATCTTTTAGTTTGTCTGTAGAGTTATGTCTGCGATGAGAATGTGTGCTTTATTGATCTTTGCATGTGCGTAGATAAACGCGACTCTTGGGGCGTCTCATGACGTCATGTTTGTTTCGTTTTCTGGCTTGCCTGGTGAAGAGTTTGTTCGGTATCTAATGGGATTAAAGGGAACTTCTTACCACCAGTTAAGTTTCAATTTTTCAACCGGCGCTACATGTAGTATGTGTAATACTGATTAATTGAAAATGGATGAGGATAGATGTGGAGACACACAGTTTTGATCTTATAGAGGATTTAAGGCAAGTGAAAACAATGTTGGTGACGAGACGTAATTGAAGAGGAAGTTTAGCATGTTGAAGAAAGGAAAAAAACCACACACACACAGGAGACGTTGGGCACGGTGATGCGGCAAAAGAGGTGGTCATCATGTGTTTCAGTCGACATGAGCCAGAAGGTCGCAGGATGTTTAGAAGGCTGTTCAGTAAATCATAAACACACAGAAGTGGTGAGGAGATGATAGTGAGTGGTCGTATGTGGGATATTGTTAGGTTTCTGGAAGAATGGTGAACATGCATGCATGCAGTGAAGGCCTTTATTTGGGATGACTTGTGAGTGTTACATGTCTGTGGGTTTTTCATTATTTGCTTGATAGCTGCTCCTGTTATGTTGCTATTTGCCGGGAACTCAGATTATAATACAGTGTTTTGTAGATTACATCCACAAAATGCGCATTTCTCTCGAAAACTGATAAGAACCATCATGCCTGCTAATGTTAGAGAAAGGATGGTCTTGTGCTATGGAATTATGTAAATTCGTTTTCAACTTTGCTGTCATTTAGTTGGGTTGTGCCTTAGAAATTTAGTTCAACACGAGAGCAAAATCTTCCAGTTTATCGGTGTTTATGTTTAAGGGTCATGTGTGGGCAATTTTGAATTTGGCTTTGTTAATTTAGAATGACTGCATGTTTGAAGGTCAGCAGGCATTTTTGAAAACCATGCCCTATGTGGTGTTTACCAGGACAGGGAGAGGAAAAAAAATGCTCTCCACATTTACTCGAATGATTCCTTTCGACAATGCGTGGGTAGACATTGGCTAGATAAGCCACCTGGCAACCTTGAACAGTGCATGGGGCAAGCTCTGCATGTTGAAAGAGTGTTGGGGAAAAAAAAAAAAAAAAGACAGAATGAATGAGCTGCTGGTGCACACTAACATGATGTTTTTGTCACCCACTAGACATTAATCTCGCATGGCTTGTATTCTCGATCCAATTTAACACTGAAAGATGCACAGTATTTAACCCTGTAACATTACCGCTTCCTATTGGGTGTTTGTTTGTTTGTCTGTCTGTTTGTTTGTTTGTTTGTTTGACATATAAACAAATTGTCAGGAATTGGCTGAAGAAAAGAAAAATAATCACAAATCTGAAAAACAAATGCTGTTCAGCTACCACATCAAATTGGGATACGTAAGTGCACAGCACACACAACAAGCGCTGATAATAAAATAACAAAAGATGCAGCTTCTAAATTTTGGAGGGAGAAATTACTGACTGTGCGACGGGATAACATGTTACAAATTGAATTCTATTTAATCTGCGGCAACAAATTCCAATCACTAAACAAAGATAAGAGGGGACTACATTGCAAGATGGGGTTTATGTCAGCATTGACAGTGAACCCATTTTGCCCAAAATTCTTTTACGTCATGGAATACCTCACGCGTTGGCAGGGGAATGGTGTCTCTGGTTGGGGAACATTATATAACCTACTGTTTTAACCTATGTCGAGAACACATTGTGTGAACAGAGTAATTGATGAAACTGAATGCATGCTTCATATTGATTTGAGACACCATTGCTCCTGCCGTCCAATCTGCAGGATTGGTGGGGAGTATTAATTCTATGGTTTAAATTCAGTTGAAGAAATGCATGAATGAAACACGCAGGCCCTGGGAACTATGCATAGATTTAGTTGAAATACACTAAGCTAATTTGTTTATATAATTTGTGAAATTACATGTCTAATTTGTAAAAAAGGTATATGTATGTAATCATATTATTTGGTTGTATTAACTCATTTGGCTGATTTATGCAAGTAACTCGAAGAAAAAAAAGAAAAAAAACTGCACTGATCTTATATTTCTGGTATATGTGTTCTCCTTTAGCACATGTGAAAGGGGATGTCTATTTGAATAATAACCTACATTTTGCTAACAGATCTGGAGTGTCAAACTCATCTTTGCCAAGGGCCGCTTTATGTTGCATCTTCCTTCGTTGGGCCGGTACGATGGTGAAATTTAATTAAATACTTGTACAACTCAACTGTATTTATAGATGATCAATTTTGAAATCAGTCAAATTAACTATGATAGTTTGTTCAATTATTGCTTGAGTGAGTGTTAACAGGATTACACGATTATCGCAGAACCTCGACATTATTTGCTATATGTTAAAATTTGAGATTTCGGTACTAATTTTAGCAAGGATCATGGAAGTTGACGCGCTTGATTTGCTTTTGCGGGCCACATAAAATGATGTGGCGGGCCGGATCTGGCCCCCAGACTTCAAGTTTGACACCAGTGATCTAGATGATCTAAAAAAATAAAAATAAATAAAATAAAATAAAATAAAAAATGTTGGAGAATCGTTTCATACATGTTTGTTTTGGATGGAAAAGTGTTTTATATCTATTTGAGCTTTTCAATCTCATAAAGAAAAAGGAAAAGAGCACAAAAGCTTTTATTCATTTTTTTGGGGTAGGATTGGAGTGTTTTGTGTACAGTATTGTTGCTGAACTGAATGTGAATTTATCATTGTTTATTGATTTGTTTAATTTTGTTTTTAGAATGGTGAAATAGTTATTGTTTACCGGTACTTAATTTTTGTTTGATTTTGTATTGTTGTGTTTCGGTTCACTTCTGTTTCGGTCTAAAAATCTATGTTGATATAGTTATTCTTCGCTGTGAGTGTTACTATATTTCTTTCTTTTGTTCTTTAATGTGAATTGGGTTTCTATTGAATACAGAAGTACAGTATATTTTTAACAATTTTATAGGAAAATATCAATTATTGCGGCAGAGTTTTTCTTTTTCTTTTTAAGAAACAAAAAATAGAAAAAGAGGGGGAATAGTAGTTTGTGCAGAAAATAATTGGAAAACAATTGAGAAGTTTCTTTTACTCATGACTATGCTTCCGTTCACAGCAGAGGATATTTGAGATTCCATCTTCATTGGTGCAATTGGAGTTCCTCGTGGCGTACTGGGTGGGTATAAATTGGTTAACCAGGTTGCTGACGGGATCAACTGCCTCCACTACAGTGTCCAGAAGCTTGCAAATTATACAAAGGAAGCCGTTTTGGCTATTGGAAGTAAAACAATTGACAGTCACCTCTCTGATGGCGCTCCGGGACCGCACAGCGGTCAATGTGCTCTTGGCTGAGGCCAATGGAGCGTGTGCGATATGTGGTGAACGGTGCTGTTCAACCATGCCCTGAGGGCCTCGTACACTGAACCGGACCGTTTCGGCGTGACCACGCCCTTGTCGTCAGAGAAGTGGTGGGTAAGACCTTCGTGACGTTAAAAAAAAAAGAAAATGCTCTGCTTATCCGGTTTATCACTACGATTAGTACGCCCACGACGTCTAAAGTGAATGGAATGTACCCTCTGCTGTTACTTTTGGATGGTAAAGGTTCTGACATAGAAAAACGGCTCGGCTAATGGAGACATGATTTCACTTCAATATCGAAATGTGATAGGTGATTTTAACCCTCTTTTCCTATATTGTTTCTCTGAATATAACTCTGTTTACATATACAACATGAGTCCACTGAATAAAGTCCGACAGGAAGGTTCGGTGTTAGGTTGCTTGTTTTTAGTTAGCATACATTTGCATATTAGTAGTGATGAATTTATTATGCTTGCAATGAAGAACGCTTATGCTTTTAATAAAAATATGCTTTTAATGAAACTCACATTTATAATAGAAGAAAGCTAGGTGCACTGTGTGACGGTTGAGACAACTACATCAACACCGGCTGCAACTTGGAGTCTTCATTGGAGTAATTATTGCACACAAATCCACCTTGGGCTCAACGATCCCACCACCTGACAATGAAAAAAAAAAAAAAAACCCCAACAAAAACAACGTCTACTGATCCAGCACCAGCTGCCACCTGTTGATGATATAATTCACCAGAGGTTGATTTCACGGTATACGGGCAGAATAACCCCGGTGTGTCAACCTGAGACCAGGTAGTAAACCTAAGGTCTTGAAGAAACCAACTGCGCTTTCGTTCAATTTCGTCACTGCAGAGCCTCCCTCCCGTTTCAGAACGAGCTCGAGAACTCCCTCCCGCCACAAACCTCTCCCCTCAACATTCCTGCTCAAACTTACAATAGCCTCTCTCACCTGATTACTGTATCTGTTTAAACTCTTGAAACAAAGAATTCAATGTGAAGTCTGTCTTCTCCTCCCCCGGGAAAAAAAAAAAAAAAAAAAAAAGGGGGAGATAGGGGAAGTGACTGTTCTACTTGTTTGTGAGCTAAAGCTTAATAATGTTATGTCTAACCATTATGACCGTCCAAATAGTTGTTCCAGCCCTATGACGAGAATTCAACACTTAAAGTTGAGCAGAGCACACACGTGGATTTACATATTTTTCAGAATTTTTTTTTTTTCATAGTATGTTATTGTTGACATGTCTTCAAAATTAGTTGAACTGTACCCAAGTACCCGTGATGTTTCGGAAACTGTTGTGAAAGCAGTATGTGAACGCATAACGCCAACGTTAGGTAGTCCGTAATTAGAAGCGACAATGGGAACACGTTTTGTGAATGTTTGATGTTTCCGGGTTTATTTTTAGATTTTATTCTTATACATTTATTGGGAAAAAAAAAATTGGTCTATATATCTTAGTTTCCCATTTTATGCTTGGCTATTGCGGGAGAAAGGGTTTCTGTCCTTTTATCCATTTTATCCCTATATACACAATATATACTATTATACTACGATATGCACTCCTTTGGGTTTTCCAGGACAGTTTTTCTCCCTACTCACGCAATCGCTGTTGAATTGATGTTTGATGTTACTTTAAAACTTGTCAAGAGGACGGAATGTTAGAATAGAAAATACAATGTTGTCATGTTTTAAAGTTTCATCTTGTTACATGCTTGATTGACCTCGGAATGCTTGTGTTCAGAACATCTCGCACACAATGGAAGCATAGAGTCAGAGAGATCAAGAGACCGGAGCAGATGGTACCTGACCACATCATTAGTAGACACACTGGTGCCTGTTATCTTATAACTTGGAAAGGAAGATTGAACCTTGGACGGAAGGGAGTACTTGAGCACTCCAACATGAGAAAAGAGTTACGAGCCAAATTATAAGGAGGTACCCCTTGGAATGTACACATTTCCGGATGTTGGTGCAGTACCAAGAGAGTGCTTTGTCTGAGGGGCGACCCAATGGGGCCGTTCAGAGGTGTGTCATGTTAATGAAGATGGGAGTGTTTTTCTGATATGTTTCTCGTAATTTGCATATACAATCAATAAAAAGGTCGGCAGAGGCTGCAGGGGTTGGGTGTCAGTGGGAAGCGCACACGAAGTGGCTTCGTAGAAAACTGCGCCTCCTGCCGGCAGAAAAGACAATCTCTTCCTGAGTCTGTTTGTTCAACTGTCTGAGTGAACAACTCTGACAGCTATACAGCTATATGCTATAAGGCTATTGTCTACTTTGCGACATGCTATATTGCCATGTACTACATAGCTATATGCTATATTATTACATGCGACTGTGCGTCATGCTAAAAAGTTATATACTAACTTGCTACACACGACAAAGCTATTTTGTACAAACCACATATTTCACGACTTTATGTTCTAATGTTTAGTGATAGTTGTCGTTTTTACAATGTAAATATGCGGATAAAGGACATCTTGAATAACGTGATGTTGATTTTTGAACAAAGCCAATTGTCAATCGAGAAAAGTTTGCGTCACAGCGATTGGCGTTTGGCTCAGAGCAAATTAGCGGGCTCTGGACAAGATGGATACTCCGAGGTTTGTTAACTCTCAAATCCCGTCAGAATTCAGCTTGCAGGCAAGGTTAAATCAACTTTACCCTTACGGATCCCACCTTATTAATGTATACGTGTATCCAGTCTTTCATTAGTTTAAGGACTTTAAAGTTTATCGAAAACAACAGGCTTAAAGACAACTTGAGATTTAATGTGTCGTTAACAAACACTGGCAAGACATGACCACTGTACCAGCATTTCAAACTGTCCCCATAAAAACTTTAATGCTGGTAGAATGACTGACTTATTCGTGCATGACAGACTGACGATACAGTTGTGCATGTGACATACTTTATCTACAGCATATTATATATAGATGAGTGTTGAAATAATACATGATTTAAAAAAAACAACAAAAAAACACTAGTACATGCAGTCTTCATGTTAGCTCCTCCATCCCAGCATCACTTGGGAAGCAGGAGGCTCATCAAAGCTTGATTAGATACTGTAGCCAACCCCCTCCCCGCTCCTCCCTACACACACACACACACACACGCACACACACACACACACACACACACGCGACTAATTTAAAGCTAGCAGTTTTCAATCCCCTTTGACAGTGCCATGTTTTGCGCGGAGGAATGTGGCACACAATCGCAAAGCGCATGAGAAAAAGACAGCAGCCGGTAGCGGCCAATTCAATAAAGACGCCTGCCGCCCTTTTGTGCAAAGCCTAGCTTGTCGTAAGTAAATAAAGATGGAGGGCGGCAGTCATCCAAGAAACTGTAGCAAAAAAAAAAAAAAATAAAAAATAAAAGGCTTGCTTTTGAGCGACATGTCGTGTGGAAATAAAAGACGCTGCAATCAGATCCATTCTGGGTGGATTTTATTACAGTAAAATCCGGCTAGTTTTACATTTTGTCTTCTTTTAAAAGTAATTGTTAGCATTATTTACATAAAACTGTTCAGATATTGACGCATCCATAATAATCTGCTTTAATTTAACAAATGTCCAAACCATAGCTCTCTCAACTCAAGACTGAGTAGACTTCCAAAGGTATTATAAATAAGAACAATAAACATTTTATTCCCGGGCAGTATAATTCCAGCGAGCAGGAATAAGCGTGTAAATCACACAGGAAGTATGTCAGAAAGCGAGTGAACACAAAAGTGACGAGAGGGACCGAAGGGGGCGGACGGAAAGATGACGAGCGGTGACAAACGTTCCCGCAAAAAGACATGACAGGGAAGGTTGGCGGTGCCCTGTGGTGGTGGGGATGAAGCTGGGGGGAGGGAGCGCCATGTGTCAGTCAAACGAAATAGCCGACTCATGCAGAAAGAGACAAACATAAGATGTGCACTAGTAAACTGTATACTCGGGGAGCTGCCACCTGACATCAGACAGTCAAGAGGCATGAAGGGAAAAGACAAAAACAGATGGCCGCCGTGGCTGCGGGCTTTCGAACCTGCCGTGTGGCAAACCAGTCCCGGGCTGAAGTCCACATGCAGGATAAAGGAACACGAAAAAGTTTAGAAAATGTTTAATCTGAAAATGAATGTAACCCTTTCAGGGACAGCGGTTACTACAGTGGACAGCTTATCATGTTAGCAGGTTACAGGATACAATACAATACAATACAATACAATACAATACAATACAATACAATACATGCTGATTTATATAGCGCTTTCACAACAGCGGTAGCTATAACAAAGCGCTTAACAAAGCAGTTAACATAAAGTAAAATAATAAATACAACACACAACATAAAACACAAACAAAAAGTAAAATAATGAACACAACACATAACATAAAACACGGACATTCGTGCAGTCCTAACCACTTTTCCCCTCATACGCTTTGTTGTTAAAGCAGTTTGAGATGAAAGAGGAGAGAATCAAAGTGTCCTTTCACCAGTGGATCAGAGACGTCATGCTCAAAGTGTGCACACGTCGGCTACAAGCTAAGTTTCAAAGTCAACAAGAAGCTGTAGCATCCATTGACGAAAAAAGAGATTGGTTCACTTCTCCTGTCCCGTGCAAATACATTCCAATTCCAAGCGGTGACTCTCAGTTCCAAATACGCATCGGCGCAGAAGCCGACGCTCCTCTCTCCTCATCCTCAACTTCAGCAGTTATCCATCCAGCCGCACCAACGCAGACTGTGCAACAGCGCCGACGTCTCCACTGAACAAAACGGAGGCTGTGAAAATGCTGCCCATTACAGGCGCAAAAAACACAAGCGCCCCGAGGCTGTCCAGCACCGACAGCGCCGACATTCCTCCAAATCAAAATCTGTGCTGGTACAGGCGTGCTGCCGAGAAGGCGCCACCACCAAGCACAGATTCTTGTCCTTTGACGAATGTCGTGGCCAAAAAACGCTGAAACCATCCACATCGGGTCCACACGACGAAACAACAAACATGTGACAAAACAAAAAGACAAAAACTACAAAAAAGAACAAAAAAAGCAAGGCTCTTGAAGAGCACTTGCCGACGGCTGCCTACTCGGACGCCATCTTTACAGAGGATGCATGAAAGGGTTAAAGTAAAGAAAAAAACAACTAAATAATTCTATGGGCCTCCATTAGTCCAACCACAGTCTTTCGATGATATGAATATTTGGTTTGTGGAATATGAAGTAAACAAACAAAACAAAAAAAACCCCGTTTTAATCCATTTCAGGGGGCGGCCATTTTGCCTTCTCCCGCCACTTGCTGTCGAGTGAACATGACACCACAGTGCCGAAGGGCTCAGCTTGCGAACGTCACATGACCAAACTCAGAAAGCAGGTGTCATTATTTGAGCCATTTTATGTCGGCTACGGCATGCACCGTCCATTATGACTCAGTGTTGGAATACATTTGTTAAACATTACACATGCATGTACAGTTTTGAATTTAATTTAGCTTTTTTTTTTTGGGCTCATTTCCCTTGCAGTGGACAGAACTGTCCCGTTCCTGCTCTCTTCTCCTAATTATGTCAGGAAACACACACACACACACACACACACACACACACACACACACACACACACACACACACACACACACACACACACACACACAATCTGAGTTTGACACTGCGTGTCCCTCAGACCTGCTGCAGCTCGATACAGCGAGGTGACTCATCCCTCCTCATTTCCCATCACGACCAATATGGGACACCATCTGCCTCACGCCTTAATGTTGGAGCCTTCTCCAATCTTGCCGTCACTTTGAGATATTGCCTCTGTGTGTGTGTGTGTGTGTGTGTGTGTGTGTGTGTGTGTGTGTGTGTGTGTGTGTGTGTGTGTGCCTTAAATATGTGCAGGGTGAGACTGGGTAAGTTGCAAAACTTCCTTTTCCAAGATTGGGCAGAAAGGCAACAATCTCCTGTCCATATCCAGAAGAACACTTGAGTGTTTCTGACGTGTCTTCCTGGCTCATTTTAAAATCACGATGATTAAAATGATCATTCATTGATTTCAAACTGTTATCAAAGCCTCATGCCCATTCATCCAAGCACGTGGAACACTTTTTTTTTCTTGTGAGGTTTCTCTGGAATATATCCAGTAGTGCCCTTACGGCCGGGTGACAATATGACACCAGCGCATGACACTGTCCGAACTTGCATTTCTACAGCTCCGCTATAATTCTTGATGCTTGGGGTACTCATTTCTGCCCGACTTCATTCTTGAAGGGAAGCAAGCGTTGCCCATTTAATCGTCCCATCACGGGATTTACAGAAGAGTACGAGGACATAATCACCGTCGCCATCCAAGCAAGATTTGGTAATTAGCATGTTGCACGCATAGTCAGGGAGTTGTCAAAGTTTTAGCGGACATGCCCACAGCGGATCATGCCGAGAATCGCAATCGGCTGAGCTAATTAAAATTTCATCCTCCGTCCCATACCGGACCGGCAAATGGCAAGCGGCGATCGTTTTGGATGTCAACGCCGCCTCACGGTGTTATTCGTGTTCAGCTGAGGTCAACAACTCGAGGGTTTGAAAAGCCTAATATTATCCCATGCGCACTTTTACTGCCTTCTTAGTGAATGGTGCGCCGTTACGTCAACGAGGGAAGGCCACCGGGCTCGTAAACGGAAGTGAGCCGGAGGTCGGCGTTTAAGCGGAATATGGCAGGCGACATGAAGCATGCACACGGGATGATGAGGTTTTACATGCATGCTAATGCAGTGCAGATAGCAAACAAATTTGTAATAACAAGATTAAAAACAAGCGATGAAAAATAAATGTTTTGATCACCACAAAAATTGTTGTGAAGTTGAAGAAAAATACACCCTTTATGATAAATATAGCAAAAGCTTAAAAAAAAACCCCTGCATGGTCAGTGAGTTCGACCGAATATTTGCTGCCTTTGTGTAGTCACGCTATCTTCAGGATCTCGTCTTTTGATGACATCGACGTGACGTAATTAGCCTCCGGCCGGAAACACAGCAGATGCGGGACATAATGTTCTGAGGGAAAGCAGTTCACAGCGGTGGCTGTAATTGTTGTTATGACAATCTCACACTTTACGGAGGCTACATATAATTAAGAAGGATGAGCAGCTGTGGTGGTGGATTAAAAACTGCACAAAAAAGACCCGTTCTTCCTCCCGTTAAAGCCAAAATGAACTGACAATACGTGATCAACGAAGAGTGACGACGAACAATGGCATGAAGAATGTAATAATCTACTCTCAAAATAATTAACATTTAAAGCAACCAGATGATAATGATGGTATGTATAGGCGGTGTGTAATCGGGATATTGGAATTTTGTAACATAAGCCAGCGGGTTTGGACACTCTTCTATTGTGTTAGCATTAGCATTAAAGCTAAGCTGCAAGCCATTTCACAACATTCCAGTTCCTATTTAGCAGAGTGTTATCATGTCATTATACTTCACACCTGTAGAGGAGTAAAATGCATATTTGCATACTCAGCCCAGCCCATCAACGCCGACTAAACGTTACGAAACGTTAAACGTTAGGCCAACCCCATCTTTGTACGTCGATAAAACTCGGTTTAAAAATACATTCTTATTCTCTGGCTTTGACTCAGCGTGTGACTTGGCGTTGTTTTAGTGTTTTCTTGGGTTTACTGTTATAATTTGGGTCCCTGAAACACATATTTTCACGAGGATGCACTTGTAAAAATTGCTGTTTTCCAACAAGTTGAGGCCTTGCATCCCCCTTTTTTTTGTGAAGAAAAAAAAACTCTAACCGAGCTGACAGCTTCAGCTGTCATTTCAGCCTTCGCCTGAGCTGTCAGTGTGAAGGCTGCGACTTGAAGCGCAAAATGGCGAGGGATCACTGTATGCCCAAAAGGACTGCTTCAAATTCAAAAGGCTGACTTAATGTTAAATTTTGGGCATATGTCTGATCTTTTTGTGTGTGTCCTTTTATGACCTTTCCAATCAATTTTGTGTCAATTAGGTAAACGGTTCTTGGGGCCTTTTTTTTTTTCTCCGAGCTTTCTAGAGAGGAATTCAAGTCACTCCTTTTAATCTGAAAAGGCTATCGGGAAAAGTCAGTGGGGCTATTATAGTGTGCATGCGGTCGTGATGATCTAAATGCCACAAGAATGGCAAAACAGTCATCCATCATGACGGCTTTGCCCTAACGAAGCTTATCAACCTAGCGGGAGTGTTTAATGTCAAAGCCGAAGCCCAGCGGTGGACCTCCGTCAGTAATATCTGACCGGCCTTGAGGAGCAATTCGAAGCTGACTGAACACAAAAACGGTTGTGAGGTTTGGCATTTCATAACCGCAACTTTAATGGAGACGCTGGGAAATATCCCGCAAGGGTAAAGTTCAGTCAACTGAGCATATTCTGGGCTTGAACTCCAGCTGTTGGAAGCAATGTTGGAGCGAAGCCAGAGGGTTTAGCTGCAGGTGTGGGAAAACAAAATTAGAGACGGAACTTGCCAGAAAACATCACGACGGACGACCATCATTCTGCATCCCAAACTATCCATCACACACACGCTTCCAAAAGAATTGAAACAATAAGGATGTTCAACCTCTGTTACCAGTTGTTTTTTTTTTCTGTAGAACATCCTAAATAGTTGTAATGGCTATGACTCTCCTCACCACTTCACAATTGCTTGTTGTTTTTTTAAACTTTTCGACAGTTCTATGGTTTTCCTGTTGGTGACACATCTATGACTAATAGAAATCAGGGCAAAAACCAAAAAAAATTGCAAATCTGAAATGGTGGTACTTATTGCTGGAATGTAATAGGACATACCCGGGCAAGAAAATACAACACATCGACTTTTGCTCACATGAAAAATGTCTAGGTTCAAACAAAAGATGCAAGGTCTGAATACCATCTAGACGTAAATATCCTGGAAATAGAATCTCAACTGTTGCCCTCTGGTCTAACCTCTTGATCTCAAATCCAAGTTTTTTTTTTTCACTCGACATCTGATGATACAAGTGGCCCTGAAACACTCTGCCTCAACGCTAATTACGAGTTAACCCATCTACTCGCAACTAGCGCGAGCAGCTAATTTGAGCAGTGGCTCTGAAATATTCAGTCTGACAGCTAATTGCATAATACCCAGTTCAAACCTCACAGACTCGTATATTAAAGACTAACAATTGGCCACTCGTGGCTGAAGCCAGATGGCAGCCATCTTACGTTGCCATAGTTTCTGACAACTTCTGTTGGGTTTTGGATGAAAACACTGTTTTACGCTAGGATCGTTGTATAGAGTAAAAAGAGCCTCTCAATGAACTTTCCTGTTCCATCGATGATTCAGAGTATGTAATCTCAGTGAATCGGTAGGCGCACTTAGCAAGTGGCAATGCAAGGTAGCCACGGGTGGCTTTACTTCTCGCTACGGTGAGCAAGTGGCATTGTTAGTGCATCATAAACAGTCTAGGTTTGTGGCCTACCTGCACCTAAAAAGAAGTGGTAGTCATGAACAGAACCCACTAATCACTTAACCGGCGGCTAGCATTATCGGCTGAAATTAGAAGTGGCAGTGAAATACATCATCTCACAGCCGATGACATGCTAGCCTGTCAATCCATTGCTAGGATTAGCAGCTAACAATAGATAATTGATGTTAGCAGTACTACATCACACATACTGCTTACTCCCATGCAGCAGGTCTAATATACAATATGCATGCTTAATTTTAAATAACCGATCAAGTACAAATCCAAATAAGGCCTCAAAGAGCATTTGTGTGTCGTACAGGCACATTTTCTTCTTCAATGGCTTTCAAGGGAAAAAAAAAAACACTTAGTAAGCACGGCAGGGTCACATATGTATTGTGAGCATCAGTCTTAGAACACATTTACAGACATTCATCACACAAAACTGCAGTTCAATGCTCCTTTTTCCGCCCTCTTCGCCGCGCATTGTTATTTAATTCAATAAAAGCTTTGCAGTGTATGGACATGATTAGTTTAGGCGCTTGGAGAGCTTCACAGCTGTCACGGCTGTGGTCGCTGAAATGTTTGCCCAAGGCCAAAACAGAGCATTTGTTAAAGTACACAACATAAATCATTTTGGGTAAGAACTAATTGCTTGTTTTCTGTAAGTCGAACTTTCAACACACCATATTTTCAATTTAAGTACTTACAAACACGCTTATATTTAAGTTTATGAAGCTCCTACTTGAGACACCTTGTAAGACTCTAGACTCCACATCTGAAATTCAAACCCAGAACCTTTGACAAAGATGGAGACTTGCTACCTGTACTTCCTGGTATGGTAAACATTCATCCATTTTATGAAACTACACGGCGAACTCCAAATAAATCCCATCAATCTAAAAATAAAAAATAAAAATAAAAAAGAATAAAAAGGCAGCCAGTGAAGTATCAAGGACAATATCTCATATGAGAGTGGACAAATACTCGGGTATAAGAGACTGAGCGAGGCATCTGTTACATAGCCAGAATTGTCTAGAGAGCAACCTCTTCCCTTCCACACAATTCTTCACTTTCCTTGTAGCGTACGAGTAATATCAAGAGATTCAAAGTACACCTGCTGAATCGATAAGAATAATTCCCAAAGGCGATGATATTTTAAAAGATGGGGTGTTTGGGATCACTATGGCTATCTTTGTGCAGAAAAGTTATTGCAGACAACGGCAATAGATTAAAAAAAAAACAAGCTCAAGGTCAATGATGATCTTATCAAATTATCTTGCTGCATTATTGAACACATGCAAATCCATCATCGACGTCATTGTCTAAAAAAGCAATGACTCTAACTTTGTTGCAAATTGGTGGATGTAAATAAAACTTTTAAGCTGGTCTACCCGCGCTAGTGCTAGTGGCTAATGATAGCGGCGGTACCGAATTACTCTTGTCTCGCAGTTATTGACGCGATTCTAGCCAGCGTACCTCTGGGTAGCACTCGCAGCGAATGTCAGTGATGGAACTGAAATTCTTCACATTGTCTCACAACGAAGGTTGCAAATTGCACAGCTGAGTATACGCTAGACAAAGCATCTGTGGGGTGTGCGAGCACCTATTCTTGGCAGTGAAATGCTACATCTCAGAAATGGTGGACTAGTCAATGTATTTGTGGCTAGGGAACGCTTACAATGTTCGCACAATGAAGTATTCTTTCTCATCGCTAACAACAGACTAACCACTCAACCTTAGGCTAGTATGAACAGTAGCAGAGGCACTAAATATTCCGTCTCACACCTAACGACAAGCGAAACAGATAACCTGCTGCTAGCGTCATCAGCAAACGATAGCAGTGTCACTGAAATATTAATCTCACGATTAATAACATGTTAGATAGTCGACGTGAGGCTCGCGTTAGCTCCTGACATTAGCAGTAGCATATGAATTACTCTGTTTCACAGCTAACTCAATGCGCTAGCCATCTCATGGCTAACGATTCTCTGGTAGATCTACCTGTGGCTAGCGAATGTGTTTGCTGTGTCACCGCTAACGAGATAAAATAGCCAGCGAACCTGAATTTGACACTATCAGGAAATCTCAGTGGCAGCATCGAAATCCTATGCTAAATAACTGCTAACAGGTCAATAAAGACGCTCACTGAATGCTGACTCAAAGCAGGAAAACATTTTGTCTGAGGAGATGACACTTCTCCATTAAATGGGAGGAAATGAAGGTCGCATGATGTCCCGCGTATCCCCCACTTTGCTTTGGAATCACATCTCAAACCCTTCAGGAGGGAATGGCAATAAGCGGACAACCTTTTTTTTTTCCCCGGAAGCAATTACGACTCACATTATTTCCCCCGCGCTATGCACACGGTGTTTTACAAAATGATCCCCGTTGGTAATCTCAAACACTGCTGACATCAAATATATCCAAAAAAACAACAACTTCCCCCCCCCCCCTTTTTAAATTACTATTGTAGATTTAAAAATTAAACGCAGACAAAAGGAAACAAAGAGCGACAAAACTAATAATACAATGGAGAGGGACGCGTGTTGCAAAATATGAAGAACAAAAAGCATGAATGATGAAGCAGCAGTGGTTCCTAAAAGGTTTTGAAGGTTAGCAGCGTCACTGAAACACTGCGTCTCATTGCTTTCTAGCCAATTTAGCTCCTGCAAGAAATTCTCAATTACACAGCAACGATGCTCGCCAATCTACTTGTGTCAAGGATCATCAGATACCATATGGCACTGAGATACTCCATCGTTTCTCTGTTAACACTCCTTCAAAAGGTTTACCTGTGGGTAGCATCACCTAAAATGATACCATTGATGAACTTTGAATCACACACTAGCCACTCTATCTATTACTCCCTGCACTGAGGTCTAGTGAGTTATGCTGAGGTCATGCATGAAGACGATTCAAACTCCAAGGTTTTGTTGGACTTTAAAGGCACATTTTCCCCAACCGTAAAGGGACTTTGTGGCCAAGACGACCCATTTTCCACTCAAAAACGTAGATACAGCTTCCACTGTACATGGTTTTTAAGCGTTGACCCCTCAAGTCCATGTAACTAAATGTTTTGAAATATTTTTGTGGAACAGTAATAAATTAAGAAATTATTAAGTAAGAAATTATGAATGCCTCAAATACCTTTTCACTGGTAGGGCACAATGTGTCAAGACACTTGCCTTGCATTCAGACTCAAAGGTTGGAAAAAGAACAGAAATTCTGCAGGGAGGATGAAGCAAAAGAGGAAGATCAATATCCTCTTCGATGATGTACTGCACTACCGCACCAATTTTCTTCCCAAACATTTGTTAAACGATTCATTATCTCTGAGTGTGGTCGTGAGTAGCAAGTAGATAAGAAAAATAATGACGGTTATAATTAAAAAGACGTTGCTTTCATTAGCAATTGAATGAAAAATATGCTAACACCAGATGGGGAGGACAAACAGGAGCATGATTTGAAACCGATAAGCTGATTCATCAACTACAAATGTTTTGTCTAATTTGTACAATTCTTTTAATCAAATTCACCATTAATTCTTATGCTTAAAATGTTGTTTCCCCCGAACTATGTATGAACTCAATTATTGAGGCGAGTGTCAGACTGCTTTTCACTACTTCAGTTTTCCTGATTTTTTTAGCCCATCCTCCACGATATAAAAAGTTGAGCGCCTTTGTTAGCGTCTACATTTATTGGGGATTAGTTGTCTTTCACCGAGATAACACCATGCGAGGAGGTGAGACCGCGAACAAACTCATCACCCATCAGGATTCACAGCTAGCTCGTGAGCTAGCTCGTGAGCTAGCGCCTCTCGCCATGGCACGGAAACAAAACAAACAAACAAACAAACACTGATGCAGTTAGCCTGGTTACAGGGCACGGCCGTCCCTCTGCGATACCTCCTCATGCTACTTTGCCCAAATTTCCACACAAATACAATACAAAACTTTATCACCCAATTCACATGTTGTTGATTAGACAAAACACAATAAGAATAACAACCTTTGCGGGGACAATTCATCCTGTTGGGATAGAAGAGACCATTTGGCACATCTACAGCTTTGAGGGAAAGAGAACAACAGCGTGTCGAGAGCAGACACAGCGGGGCAAGTGGAACCAAAAAGGTCCGTTCCGCAGGGAAGTGATTAAAGGCGCAGCGCAACGTCTCGGCCAGGAGAGCACGGACACAGTAGACATCGTTACCCGAAGCTAAACTTGGCATCTTGGCTCACTGAGAAATTTGTCATGCATTTTTTGGGGGAGATCAACGGTGACAAAGAAGTGCAATTAATAGTGATAAAAATAAGAGAGTCAATTAAACAAGTCATTTAATCTGAAAATGAATGTAACCCTTTCAGGGACAGCGGTTACTACAGTGGACAGCTTATCATGTTAGCAGGTTACAGGATACAATACAATACAATACAATACAATACAATACAATACAATACAATACATGCTGATTTATATAGCGCTTTCACAACAGCGGTAGCTATAACAAAGCGCTTAACAAAGCAGTTAACATAAAGTAAAATAATAAATACAACACACAACATAAAACACAAACAAAAAGTAAAATAATGAACACAACACATAACATAAAACACGGACATTCGTGCAGTCCTAACCACTTTTCCCCTCATACGCTTTGTTGTTAAAGCAGTTTGAGATGAAAGAGAGAGAATCAAAGTGTCCTTTCACCAGTGGATCAGAGACGTCATGCTCAAAGTGTGCACACGTCGGCTACAAGCTAAGTTTCAAAGTCAACAAGAAGCTGTAGCATCCATTGACGAAAAAAGAGATTGGTTCACTTCTCCTGTCCCGTGCAAATACATTCCAATTCCAAGCGGTGACTCTCAGTTCCAAATACGCATCGGCGCAGAAGCCGACGCTCCTCTCTCCTCATCCTCAACTTCAGCAGTTATCCATCCAGCCGCACCAACGCAGACTGTGCAACAGCGCCGACGTCTCCACTGAACAAAACGGAGGCTGTGAAAATGCTGCCCATTACAGGCGCAAAACACAAGCGCCCGAGGCTGTCCAGCACCGACAGCGCCGACATTCCTCCAAATCAAAATCTGTGCTGGTACAGGCGTGCTGCCGAGAAGGCGCCACCACCAAGCACAGATTCTTGTCCTTTGACGAATGTCGTGGCCAAAAAACGCTGAAACCATCCACATCGGGTCCACACGACGAAACAACAAACATGTGACAAAACAAAAAGACAAAAACTACAAAAAAGAACAAAAAAAGCAAGGCTCTTGAAGAGCACTTGCCGACGGCTGCCTACTCGGACGCCATCTTTACAGAGGATGCATGAAAGGGTTAAAGTAAAAAAAAACAAAAACATAAATAATTCTATGGGCCTCCATTAGTCTCATCACAGTCTTTCGATGATATGAATATTTGGTTTGTGGAATATGAAGTAAACAAACAAAAAAAAAACCCGTTTTAATCCATTTCAGGGGGTGGCCATTTTGCCTTCTCCCGCCACTTGCTGTCGAGTGAACATGACACCACAGTGCCGAAGGGCTCAGCTTGCGAACGTCACATGACCAAACTCAGAAAGCAGGTGTCATTATTTGAGCCATTTTATGTCGGCTACGGCATGCACCGTCCATTATGACTCAGTGTTGGAATACATTTGTTAAACATTACACATGCATGTACAGTTTTGAATTTAATTTAGCTTTTTTTTTTTTGGGCTCATTTCCCTTGCAGTGGACAGAACTGTCCCGTTCCTGCTCTCTTCTCCTAATTATGTCAGGAAACACACACACACACACACACACACACACACACACACACACACACACACACACACACACACACACACACACACACACACACACACACAATCTGAGTTTGACACTGCGTGTCCTCAGACCTGCTGCAGCTCGATACAGCGAGGTGACTCATCCTCCTCATTTCCCATCACGACCAATATGGGACACCATCTGCCTCACGCCTTAATGTTGGAGCCTTCTCCAATCTTGCCGTCACTTTGAGATATTGCCTCTGTGTGTGTGTGTGTGTGTGTGTGTGTGTGTGTGTGTGTGTGTGTGTGTGTGTGTGTGTGTGTGCCTTAAATATGTGCAGGGTGAGACTGGGTAAGTTGCAAAACTTCCTTTTCCAAGATTGGGCAGAAAGGCAACAATCTCCTGTCCATATCCAGAAGAACACTTGAGTGTTTCTGACGTGTCTTCCTGGCTCATTTTAAAATCACGATGATTAAAATGATCATTCATTGATTTCAAACTGTTATCAAAGCCTCATGCCCATTCATCCAAGCACGTGGAACACTTTTTTTTTCTTGTGAGGTTTCTCTGGAATATATCCAGTAGTGCCCTTACGGCCGGGTGACAATATGACACCAGCGCATGACACTGTCCGAACTTGCATTTCTACAGCTCCGCTATAATTCTTGATGCTTGGGGTACTCATTTCTGCCCGACTTCATTCTTGAAGGGGAAGCAAGCGTTGCCCATTTAATCGTCCCATCACGGGGATTTACAGAAGAGTACGAGGACATAATCACCGTCGCCATCCAAGCAAGATTTGGTAATTAGCATGTTGCACGCATAGTCAGGGAGTTGTCAAAGTTTTAGCGGACATGCCCACAGCGGATCATGCCGAGAATCGCAATCGGCTGAGCTAATTAAAATTTCATCCTCCGTCCCATACCGGACCGGCAAATG
Source organism: Hippocampus mohnikei (assembly GCA_026261675.1). NCBI lineage: Eukaryota > Metazoa > Chordata > Actinopteri > Syngnathiformes > Syngnathidae > Hippocampus > Hippocampus mohnikei. Next base: position 1,239,321 of record JAKGUB010000333.1, on the reverse strand, counting down.
GCAAGCGGCGGCGATCGTTTTGGATGTCAACGCCGCCTCACGGTGTTATTCGTGTTCAGCTGAGGTCAACAACTCGAGGGTTTGAAAAGCCTAATATTATCCCATGCGCACTTTTACTGCCTTCTTAGTGAATGGTGCGCCGTTACGTCAACGAGGGAAGGCCACCGGGCTCGTAAACGGAAGTGAGCCGGAGGTCGGCGTTTAGCGGGAATATGGCAGGCGACATGAAGCATGCACACGGGATGATGAGGTTTTACATGCATGCTAATGCAGTGCAGATAGCAAACAAATTTGTAATAACAAGATTAAAAACAAGCGATGAAAAATAAATGTTTTGATCACCACAAAAATTGTTGTGAAGTTGAAGAAAAATACACCCTTTATGATAAATATAGCAAAAGCTTAAAAAAAAACCCCTGCATGGTCAGTGAGTTCGACCGAATATTTGCTGCCTTTGTGTAGTCACGCTATCTTCAGGATCTCGTCTTTTGATGACATCGACGTGACGTAATTAGCCTCCGGCCGGAAACACAGCAGATGCGGGACATAATGTTCTGAGGGAAAGCAGTTCACAGCGGTGGCTGTAATTGTTGTTATGACAATCTCACACTTTACGGAGGCTACATATAATTAAGAAGGATGAGCAGCTGTGGTGGTGGATTAAAAACTGCACAAAAAGACCCCGTTCTTCCTCCCGTTAAAGCCAAAATGAACTGACAATACGTGATCAACGAAGAGTGACGACGAACAATGGCATGAAGAATGTAATAATCTACTCTCAAAATAATTAACATTTAAAGCAACCAGATGATAATGATGGTATGTATAGGCGGTGTGTAATCGGGATATTGGAATTTTGTAACATAAGCCAGCGGGTTTGGACACTCTTCTATTGTGTTAGCATTAGCATTAAAGCTAAGCTGCAAGCCATTTCACAACATTCCAGTTCCTATTTAGCAGAGTGTTATCATGTCATTATACTTCACACCTGTAGAGGGAGTAAAATGCATATTTGCATACTCAGCCCAGCCCATCAACGCCGACTAAACGTTACGAAACGTTAAACGTTAGGCCAACCCCATCTTTGTACGTCGATAAAACTCGGTTTAAAATACATTCTTATTCTCTGGCTTTCGACTCAGCGTGTGACTTGGCGTTGTTTTAGTGTTTTCTTGGGTTTACTGTTATAATTTGGGTCCCTGAAACACATATTTTCACGAGGATGCACTTGTAAAAATTGCTGTTTTCCAACAAGTTGAGGCCTTGCATCCCCCTTTTTTTTGTGAAGAAAAAAAAACTCTAACCGAGCTGACAGCTTCAGCTGTCATTTCAGCCTTCGCCTGAGCTGTCAGTGTGAAGGCTGCGACTTGAAGCGCAAAATGGCGAGGGATCACTGTATGCCCAAAAGGACTGCTTCAAATTCAAAAGGCTGACTTAATGTTAAATTTTGGGCATATGTCTGATCTTTTTGTGTGTGTCCTTTTATGACCTTTCCAATCAATTTTGTGTCAATTAGGTAAACGGTTCTTGGGGCCTTTTTTTTTTTCTCCGAGCTTTCTAGAGAGGAATTCAAGTCACTCCTTTTAATCTGAAAAGGCTATCGGGAAAAGTCAGTGGGGCTATTATAGTGTGCATGCGGTCGTGATGATCTAAATGCCACAAGAACGGCAAAACAGTCATCCATCATGACGGCTTTGCCCTAACGAAGCTTATCAACCTAGCGGGAGTGTTTAATGTCAAAGCCGAAGCCCAGCGGTGGACCTCCGTCAGTATTATCTGACCGGCCTTGAGGAGCAATTCGAAGCTGACTGAACACAAAAACGGTTGTGAGGTTTGGCATTTCATAACCGCAACTTTAATGGAGACGCTGGGAAATATCCCGCAAGGGTAAGGTTCAGTCAACTGAGCATATTCTGGGCTTGAACTCCAGCTGTTGGAAGCAACGTTGGAGCAAAGCCAGAGGGTTTAGCTGCAGGTGTGGGAAAACAAAATTAGAGACGGAACTTGCCAGAAAACATCACGACGGACGACCATCATTCTGCATCCCAAACTATCCATCACACACACGCTTCCAAAAGAATTGAAACAATAAGGATGTTGAACCTCTGTTACCAGTTGTTTTTTTTTTCTTTAGAACATCCTAAATAGTTGTAATGGCTATGACTCTCCTCACCACTTCACAATTGCTTGGTTTTTAAAAAAACTTTTCGACAGATCTATGGTTTTCCTGTTGGTGACACATCTATGACTAATAGAAATCAGGGCAAAAACAAAAAAAAAATTGCAAATCTGAAATGGTGGTACTTATTGCTGGAATGTAATAGGACATACCCGGGCAAGAAAATACAACACATCGACTTTTGCTCACATGAAAAATGTCTAGGTTCAAACAAAAGATGCAAGGTCTGAATACCATCTAGACGTAAATATCCTGGAAATAGAATCTCAACTGTTGCCCTCTGGTCTAACCTCTTGATCTCAAATCCAAGTTTTTTTTTTCCACTCGACATCTGATGATACAAGTGGCCCTGAAACACTCTGCCTCAAAGCTAATTACGAGTTAACCCATCTACTCGCAACTAGCGCGAGCAGCTAATTTGAGCAGTGGCTCTGAAATATTCAGTCTGACAGCTAATTGCATAATACCCAGTTCAAACCTCACAGACTCGTATATTAAAGACTAACAATTGGCCACTCGTGGCTGAAGCCAGATGGCAGCCATCTTACGTTGCCGTAGTTACTGACAACCTCTGTTGGGTTTTGGATGAAAACACTGTTTTACGCTAGGATCGTTGTATAGAGTAAAAAGAGCCTCTCAATGAACTTTCCTGTTCCATCGATGATTCAGAGTATGTAATCTCAATGAATCGGTAGGCGCACTTAGCAAGTGGCAATGCAAGGTAGCCACGGGTGGCTTTACTTCTTGCTACGGTGAGCAAGTGGCATTGTTAGTGCATCATAAACAGTCTAGGTTTGTGGCCTACCTGCACCTAAAAAGAAGTGGTAGTCACGAACAGAACCCACTAATCACTTAACCGGCGGCTAGCATTATCGGCTGAAATTAGAAGTGGCAGTGAAATACATCATCTCACAGCCGATGACATGCTAGCCTGTCAATCCATTGCTAGGATTAGCAGCTAACAATAGATAATTGATGTTAGCAGTACTACATCACACATACTGCTTACTCCCATGCAGCAGGTCTAATATACAATATGCATGCTTAATTTTAAACAACCGATCAAGTACAAATCCAAATAAGGCCTCAAAGAGCATTTGTGTGTCGTACAGGCACATTTTCTTCTTCAATGGCTTTCAAGGAAAAAAACACTTAGTAAGCACGGCAGGGTCACATATGTATTGTGAGCATCAGTCTTAGAACACATTTACAGACATTCATCATACAAAACTGCAGTTCAATGCTCCTTTTTCCGCCCTCTTCGCCGCGCATTGTTATTTAATTCAATAAAAGCTTTGCAGTGCATGGACATGATTAGTTTAGGCGCTTGGAGAGCTTCACAGCTGTCACGGCTGTGGTCGCTGAAATGTTTGCCCAAGGCCAAAACAGAGCATTTGTTAAAGTACACAACATAAATCATTTTGGGTAAGAACTAATTGCTTGTTTTCTGTAAGTCGAACTTTCAACACACCATATTTTCAATTTAAGTACTTACAAACACGCTTATATTTAAGTTTATGAAGCTCCTACTTGAGACACCTTGTAAGACTCCAGACTCCACATCTGAAATTCAAACCCAGAACCTTTGACAAAGATGGAGACTTGCTAATTTTACTTCCTGGTATGGTAAACATTCATCCATTTTATGAAACTACACGGCGAACTCCAAATAAATCCCATCAATCTAAAAAAAACAAAACAAAACAAAAAAAAAGGGTAGCCACTGAAGTATCAAGGACAATATCTCATATGAGAGTGGACAAATACTCGGATAGAAGAGACTGAGCGAGGCATCTGTTACATAGCCAGAATTGTCTAGAGAGCAACCTCTTCCCTTCCACACAATTCTTCACTTTCCTTGTAGCGTACGAGTAATATCAAGATATTCAAAGTACATCTGCTGAATCGATAAGAATAATTCCCAAAGGCGATGATATTTTAAAAGATGGGGTGTTTGGGATCACTATGGCTATCTTTGTGCAGAAAAGTTATTGCAGACAACGGCAATAGATTAAAAAAAAAACAAGCTCAAGGTCAATGATGATCTTATCAAATTATCTTGCTGCATTATTGAACACATGCAAATCCATCATCGACGTCCTTGTCTAAAAAAGCAACGACTCTAACTTTGTTGCAAATTGG